>JACGWO010000001.1:23899731-24474311 GCA_034509735.1 Sesamum alatum | reverse complement strand
ATTTCAAAGGCACACCCTTTGAAACGTGTTTTAATTTAAAAAGCATGTTTTAAATTCCGCATTTATTTTTTAATTATACCCGCGCTTCCGCATTCCGCGCTCTTTTCCCGGGACGATCCACAAATTTCTTTCAAATTAACACCGGGGCAACCCATTTACGGAAGCAACAACAAGCCAGTGCTAGAAGAAGACCCTGAGAGGATCATGAAGAAGATCCTGAAGCTGGTAGTTTCGCCAATTTTTCAAATCATATGTTTGAACCAGATGAAGCTGCATTTCCATACCACGGAGGACCCTGAGAACGAGATTGACATAAATGGACATGGCTGAAAACATTTGCAACCCAATTCAAGGTATGTCACCAACCAATGAACCGTCTATGCCAAATAACACTAATGAGGAAATGTATCGTTCTATACCATTTTTTTTGATCGTACATTCCCGGAGATACCTGCTAACTCCATTGATGTTCCGTCAAAGTATAAAAAATGAATCCAACCCTTGTGTATACAAGAAGGTCAGTGGGAGCTCTATAGTGTTTCTAGTGCTTTATGTGGGTGACATTCTACTCATAGGTAATGATGTTAGAATGTTGGGTGACACAATAGCATGGTTGTCAACCCAATTTTCCATGAATGACTTGGGTGAAGCCTCCTAACATCCTAGGCATCCAGATTGTCAGGGACAAATCTAAAAGGATGTTAGGGCTCACCCAAAACTCGTATATGGAGAAAGTCCTAAAGAGATATCGAATGGACAAACTCCAAACGAGGATTCCTTCCCATGAGGCATGGGATCAAGTTATCCAAGAAACAGTCACGCAGAATGATGAGAAACTTGAAAGGTGAAAGTTATCCCCTATGCTTCTGCCGTAGGTAGCATCCAATATGCAGTCCATTGCACCAGGCCTGACATTGCTTACGCTTTGAGCGTGACAAGCAAATATCAGTCTGTGCAGGAGAGGCACATTGAATGTGGTTAAGGGCATCCTTAACTACCTAAGGAGAAGGAAATGTTCTTAGTCTATGGCAATGGAGAACTGATCCTGGAAGGCTTTAGCGACGCTAGCTTTCAGTCTGATGACGATGATGCCAAGTCTCAATCGGGTTATGTATTCAGGCTCAATGGAGGAGCAGTGGCTTGGAAGAGTTCCAAGCAAGCAACCATTGCTGACTCCACCATAGAGGCCGAATACATAGCAGTTTCAGAAGTTGCCAAGGAAGCGGTTTGGATGAGAAACTACATCCAAGAGTTGGGTGTGGTGCCTAGCATCGCCGAGCCCGTTGTCATCTTTTGTGATAACAACGGTGCAATAGCGCAAGCAAAGGAACCGAGATCTCATCACTATTCCAAACACATTCTTAGACGCTACAATCTTCTAAGAGAAATGGTAGGAAGAGGTGACGTTCGGATGGACCGAGTCAACTCAGCAGACAACACAGCAGATCCGCTGACAAAGCCTATGTCGCCGCAATATCTTGAGAAGATGGGGATTAGACATATGGGCGATTGGCTTTAAGGTCACCTATGCGTAGACAATTTCAAGGATTTGATATATTATTAATGAATAAAGAAGTGAAATTCATTTGGCATTACTTTGTTTGTGTTCACTTTATCTGCATCACGTATCTGTTCACTATGCAAATAAAGCCCACGGACTGAAAACCTATTTCGGGGACTGGGACTACGCTTGGAGGTAGGTCCATGAAATCAGTCTCGCCGAATCAGTCCGAAAATCTCCAAGTTAAGGAATCTCGAAAATGGGTACCGAGATTCCCCTGGAGACTTGCACTAAGCATCTGCTGTCGTATTTCATCGACGGGTGACAAAGGTCGTCTAAGCAGTGTTAGTGGGTTAGCCTGCTAGGGAGCAGCTGACTGTGGTGACTCGCGGGAATCGTCTTACGGAGGACCTTGAGTAGGGTCGGCTAGGTATGACGTGTGTTCCCGGTTCCAATGGTACAGTTCAATCCTTTGACTTGAAGGAATTGCTGAGTTTTACCTGTCTATCAGGTCCGTATCTTAGATATGGTGAGAGATTGCCAAGAAGCACTTGAGTAGTCATAAGCCATGTCTAGTGCAACTCTGGTGTACAGAGTGGCAGTAGTTTCCAAGAAAGGATCTGTCAACTGTCAAAATACATTGACAGTTGAGTCTCACATATGCTCTGTGTCTTGTCCCTAAAATTTGTGGCCACAGTAACTGAACAGAAGGGAAGGTTTCCCTTGCGGCATTTGGTAAGGACAGACCGACACTTAGGTCCAAAATGGGTACATGCATCTTCCGTGCCCTAGACCCTAAGTGGTGAGACCGAAGACAGAAGGACGAGTGTACTGTTAGAGCCTAAATGTTCATCCCCGAATATTCACCTAGTCTCTAGTGCCATGGACCGTTGCTAGATGGCCACCCATGGTAACGGGCGATTCTAGGAATCCGACCAAGTCTAGCTGAAAGGTGAACCTAAAGAGTCACACACAATCTACACATATTAAGTATTTAATTTAAAATTAAATATTTGGAGAAATGGAATGATTAAATTGGATTTAATCGGGTCTTTAATTTTCTTGGAGAGAATTAATTCCTTTTATTAGATAAAAGGGATTAATCTAATAAATTAGATTTATTAGAAAATTAATTTAATGGGCCTAGAATAAATATTTATATTTATTATATTTATTTATTGCCCTTTGGAATATTTATTTAAATATTCCATTAAATTAAATTAATGGTTGAGATTAAAAGGAGAGATGGATGGCTAGGATTAAATTTGACTAGGTCAAGTTACTACTTTGACTAGGACTTTGACTATGCCAAAATCCTAGTCAAATTAGTCTTCTAGAGTTGGAGTTTGAAGAGGATTAAACTCTTCCTGTATAAATAGTCCTAACCCTTCATCATTAGAGAGATGATGAAACTCCAACACACACATACACACACACACACACACACACACACACACTCTCTCTCTCTCTCTCTCTCTCTCTCTCGTCCTCTCTTCCTCTCGTCCGCCCTCTCTCTCTCTCTCTCTTAAGCATATTACTTTCTTGTTCTTTTGTTCTTGGAACAATTGAAAATAGGAGGATTAATCTCGTTAACCTAATAACGTGTGATTGATCCATCCTCTCCAAAATACTTGTTCGTTCGCTAGCACGACGTGCAAGATACGTGGGTGGATTGCGTGTTACAATTTGGAGAATCTCACATACATGATTTGATGCAAATCGGGGAACAACGCGAGTACCGGTTAGAAGACGAAAACGACAATCGGTAGGGTCCTGGTTCAATTTTCATCCCTCTTTTATTTTTCAATCCTATGGCCTCCATGATTCTTTTGTATGCTTTTAATTCATGAGATACACCGAACACTCAGGAACTTCAAGGGAACACCCCTTGAACGTGTTTGTTATTTACGTAAAGCATGTTTAAATTTTTGTTATTTAATTTTATACCGCACTTCCGTATTCGCGTTATTTCCCGGGACGATCCACAATCTTTCACTACGGTCTCACCACTTACGATCTAGGGCACGCAAAATGCAGGTACCCATTTTGGACCTAAGTGTCGGTCTGTCCTTTACTAAATGCCGCAAGGCAAACCTTCCCTTCTGTTCAGTTACTGTGGCCACAGATTTTAGGGACAAGACACAAAGCATTTGTGAGACTCAACTGTCAATGCCTTTTGACAGGAGACAGATCCTTTCTTGGAAACTACTGTCACTCTGTACGCTGGAGCTGCACTGGACATGGCTTATGACTACTCAAGTGCTTCTTGGCAATCTCTCACCATATCTAAGATACAACCCTAATGTACAGGTAAACTCAGCAGTTCCTCAAGTCAAAGGACTTGAACAGTACTGTTGGAACCGGGAACACACGTCATACCTAACCGACCCTACTCAAGGTCCTTCGTAAGACGGTTCTCGCGAGTCACCTCAGTCAGCTGCTCCCTAGTGGGCTAACCCACTAACACTGCTTAAACGACCCTCGTCACCCATCGATGAAAGACGACAGCAGATGCTTAATGCAAGTCTCAAGGGGAATCTCGGTACCAATTTTCGAGATTCCTTGACTTGGAGTTTTCCGGACTGATTCGGCAGGACTGATTTCATGTACCTACCTCCAAGCGTAGTCCCGGTCCTCGAAATGTGTTTTGAGTCTATGGGCTTTGTTTGCATAGTGAACATAAATATAAAGCAGATAAAGTGAACACAAATAAAGTAATGCCAAATGAATATCACTTCTTATTCATTAATAATTTATCAAATCCTTGAAATTGTTTAGACATAGGTTACATTTTTCCTGCCAGGATTGGCTACATGGTCACCTATTCTAACAAAACCTCACAAAAATATTCCCAACTACTCTCATTACTAGAGAAATGGAATACATGGAAAGTAAAAGGAAAAAGACAAGCCTTAACATCATGAGGCGAAATTGGGAGATAATAGTCCCAAAACAAGAGGCACGCAGGCCCCACCTAAAAGGAATTTAAAACCATACATAGGTCAATGGGCTTCGTGATCATCCCTTGTTAATCCAATTAACAAAACACAACATAATTACATATCCAATATAATCATGCTCCAAATAATACAAACCATGTATTAAATAAATGATATCCAATATCATTCCACAACATAATTAAATGCAGAAAAATATATGTCAATAATACAATTAAAAATGGATATTAGAAACTTTGTACAACCCATGTACATTTTTTTTTGTTTGGAAACCATTTTCAAAATAATCTTAGGCAATTTAATTTTAGGAAAAATCATTCTCAACTAAAATTAAATCAGCCATAAATTGAATATTTCAGAAAAAATATGCAGAATACCAGAAAATCAAATTTTCCAGAAAAAACGGCGAAAAACGGCCCAGCCGTTCGGCCGTGCTGGCCGGCCGCGCGCGCGCGCAAGCATCACTGCCTGCACTGGGCGCGTGGCAGCAGGCAGCCTGCTGCAAACCGGCAGTGGTTGCTGCTGCTGTATTTTTTTTTTAATTAAATTCTTCACATAAAAAAATTGAAATAAATACCCAAATTTCAGAAAATCCAATTTTCTAAAATCACCCAAATATCCATAATTAATCAGATAATTAAACATGCTAATTTCAATAAGTAATTATAAAAATTAAAAGTAATAAATACATGCTTTTAAAGCCGATCTAAACACGTTGAACATGTAATCCATAGCCACATACACCGATCCGGGCTCTGATACCACTTGAAGGAAAGCAGATCGGCCTGGGAACGCGGCGGAAGCACGGTGGAGATAAAAACTTGTGGAATAAAAGAATTTAAATCGCGTTCAAGGGGTGTTCCCTTGAACGTTCCCATGCTATCGGTGTATAAACGCAGAATATAAACATATATAAAATAAATAAGCGTTCGTGGCTATAGAATAAAGAAGAATCCGAGAGCATAAATATAGATCGCAATACCTTCCTCGATTTTGTATTTTCATCGGCTACACGCATTGATTCCTCCCGACGTTCGTCCACGCGAGGTCCCAACGTAGAGACCCTCTAACGTAGTCCACACCACACCGGGAGAGATCTCGTTTTTCTTGCTAGAAAAAAACGGATCTAGAGGATGAAATCAAAGAAGAGATTACATTATCAAATTAGTGTTCCTTCTTGATCTTACTTTGTCCTTCAATTGATCATAGATCAATGAAGCAACAAAGAGGATTTTGAGAGTAGAGAGAGTGAGTGAGTGTATGGAGAGTTTTCATCTTTTTCCTAGAAAAAGATGAATAATGAAATTCATCATCCATAGGTGTTAGTATATACTCATATATATACATAATTAATGTGATTATTGGAATGTGTCTAGGTTAATCCAAAGATGTTTATATATATCCCAATCAATCACCATCAATTCTTCAATCAAGCCTACAATCTTTTAATGTATGATCAAATCATACCAAAAGAGAAGGGCTTGACTGGAGTTGGTTTGTCTCTTACCAAAAGAGACAAGTCAACTAACACCTAGCATCCAAAATGGTCGAGTTTTGCTCCCTCCAAGGTGGCAATTTTCAGCCATGCTTATTTAGGGAAGAAGTCCAACTTCTTCCTATTCCATAAATGGAATTAAGACACATTCTCGGGTCAAAATTTAACAGACCGGGTTCTACCATAATCCAATTACGGCGAACCCAAAAATTCAATCCAATTTAATTTAATGTCCACTTAAATAATTCTCGTTAATCTTTTAATCCAATTAAAAGATCCAATATCTCAACTTTCCATATTAATCAATAAATCCTATTTACCGATTAAACGAGGGTCCGATACAATATCGGCCCGTCCATCCAATGGACAACCCCTTAAGTAGTCCAATTACTTATCATCCTCTGAAATTGACTCCAAGTCAATACCTTCACCTCCTCGGTGATTTGTGTGTGACCCTTTAGGTTCACCCTCAGCTAGACTTGGGCTCGTGTCCAACAGGAGCACGTCACCATGGGTGACTGTCTAGCAACGGTCCATGGCACTAGAGACTAGGTAAATGTTGGCGTGAACATTTAGGCGCCGATTCCGTACGGGTACGGTCCTACTGTCGACCGTCTCCCGGCCTTAGTCTAGGGTATGGAATTGGGCATCGGTTCCCATCCTTAACTATGCAACTATGCTTCATACCGAGATGCGTTTACTCTATCGATCGACGTAGGAAACCCTTTCCTACTCAATCAATTGCTATGGCCATAGACTTTCAGAGTCTAAACCATCTCAGAGTGCATAGGAGACATCACCGTCATGTACTGACAGGGGACAGATGCTATCTTGGAATCCACCATCCTCGCTACATACTCCAACTGCACTGGACTAGGCTTATAATGACCATCTTACAGAATGATCACCTCTCGCCAGATCCAAGATACAGTCTTCATATGCACGTGACTGCCATGATTCCTCAAGTCCGAGGACTAATCCTGTACTATCGGAACCGGGAATTCCAGTCATACCGACCAAGCCTCCAAGGCTTCCATATGATGATTCTCGCGAGTCACTTCAGTCAGTCGACCACCTTATCAACTAACCCACTAAAATTGCATAGACGACCTTCGTCTGTTGCCAATGAAACTTGGCACTCACTTGGTACTCGGCCGCAAAGGGGGCACTGCTTGGAGCAGGGTCACTAGCTGGAGGGGGAGCGCTGGCCGCGCTCTTCATCTGTTCAGCAGGTAGGACAACAGGTTTCTACTGCAGTCAAAGTGAGCTATTTGACAACTTGATGTAATGTAATATTATAAAGAATAAAATGATTATTCGTTACCTTTGGTGTTCTCTTTGTTGTGCTCATTTTCCATATGCTAAAACGGTATTACATATATCGCATAAAGCCCACAGACCACGATTAACAACTCATGCAGCTGGGCCACGCATTGGATGGTGGTCATGAAATCAACTGATTAAGAGTTGGGTCTAAAACCTTCCAAGTCGAGGACCTCGAGATAAGGCATCAAGAAGCTTATAGAGACTTGCATCAAGATTCGTGTTCATTGGATGAGTGTTGTGTTTCATCGGCGACAGGCGTGGGACGCTTACACTATCTTCATGGGGTGGTCGATTGGGTCGAGCCAACTGAACTGACTCGCGGGGATCATCATATGGAAGCCTTGGAGGCTTGGTCGGTATGATTAGATTTCCCCAGTTCTGATAGTACGGGAGTAGTCCTCAAACTTGAGGAACCATAGCAGTCACGTGCACAGGACGACTGTATCTTGGATCTGGCGAGAGGTGATCATTCTGTAAGATGATCATTATAAGCCTTGTCAAGTGCAGTTAGAATGTGTAGCAAGGACGGTGGGTTCGAAGAAGAGGATCCGTCCCCTGTCAGTATGTGACAGAGGTATCTCCTATGCACTCGAAGACACGTTCATGCTGCTTAAAGTTGTGGCCATAATGGTTGATCGAACAGGAAATGGTTTCCCGTGTCGATGTAATGAGGCATGCGTAGTCTCGAGTATTAAGCATAGATGCCTAGTCAAGGATGGGAACCGACGCCCAATTCGATACCCTAGACTAAGGCCAGGAAACGGTAGACGGAAGGACCGTACCCGTACGGAATCGGAACCTAAATGTTCACACCAACATTCACCTAGTCTCTAGTGCCATAGACCATTGCTAGACGACCACCCATGGTAACGGGCCCCTGTTGGACACGGACCCAAGTCTAGCTGAGGGTGAACCTAAAGGGTCACACACAAATCACCGAGGAGGCTGAGAAATTGAGTTGGAGTCAATTTGAGAGGATGACTAAGTAATTGGATTACTTAAGGGATTGTCCATTGGATGGACCGGTTGATATTGTATCGGGCCCTCATTTAATCGGTAAATGGGATTTATCGATTAACATAGAAAGTTGAGGCGTTGGATCTTTTAATTGGATTAAAAGATCAATGGAAATTATTTAAGTGGATCTTAAATTAAATTAGATTTAATTTTGGGTTCGTTGTAATTGAATTACGGTGGAACCCGATCGGTTAAATTTTGACCCGAGAGGCGTGTTAATTCAATTTTTGGAATGAGAAGAAGTTGGACATCTTCCTTAAATAAGCATGGCCAAAAATGCTACCTTGGAGGGAGCAAAAATCATCGATCTTTGGTGCTTAATGCGGTTGACTTGTCTCTTTTGGTAAGAGACAAATCAACTCCAATCAAGCTTCTCTCTTTTAGTATGATTTAATCATACCTTAAGGGATGGTAGGCTTGATTGAAGAATTGATGGTGATTGATTGGGATGAATCTAGACATCGTTAGATGAACCTAGACACATTCCAATAATCACATTAATTATGTATATATATGAGTATATACTAATATCAAAGCATGAGAATCATTATTCATCTTTTCTAGGAAAAGAAGAAAAATTCACACACTCTCTCCCTCTAAGCTCCCGGCCACCTCTCCCTCTCTTTAATTGTGTTCTTCATTTGATCTAGGATCAATTTATCGTATTCATCTTCTTAAACCAAACCCTCCCTAGATCCATTTTCTTCTAGCAAGGAGAAGGAGGATCTCTTCCGGTGTGGTGTGGATCACCTTTGGAGAGTTCATACGCTTTGAACTTGGTGAACGTTTTCAGAGAGGAACAAAGCTTGTACCCGAACAAGAGTTAAACTACAAAGGTATCATTAGTTTTACGGTTTAGTAGTTTACGTTTCATATCTATGCCCTATGTAAAATATTCTTTTTTTTTTAATGTTGATACATCCTACATCGAACGTCCGGTTGAGCACCCAAAGGTGCACCCCTTGGGAATTACGTTTATGCTTCTATTTATTTATAATATTTAGTGCATTCTCACGCCTCCGCTCGCAGTCCCGGGCAGATCCGCTTGTCCCTTCACAACAAGGATTCCACGTCACACAGGTCGCTGACATGTAGGGACACGTTATAGTAAAAGATCTCCAACAAACTCCTAAAGATCCGGCTGTAATCCCATTTTAATGAGAAAGTAACTGATTTTCTAAAACATAGGGAGACTTGGCAAGACTTCGTAAAATAGTCATACCTGTATCAATATTAATCCAAATTCCAAAACGGTTTTTCTGAGAAGATAGCCAACACGCGTAGCTTTCAAACGACGCATGGCACTCTACAACCACCCTTCGAATTTGGCTTCACCATCGTCTATAAAATGACGCTTCGTGCAGACATTTGTCAAGTAACATCTTTCTATCTTACAATCACACTCTCTACTTTGAAGCTACTTTGAGCTTATGATACACGTTTGTCTCTTGAATATTACACTTTACCATTATTCTCATTTATATTCAAGTTTTTCATTTATTTAGTAAGAATATTATTGATTTAAGCATTGGAGTGTTAACCTCTCTTTGCAGGTTAGTCCACCCTTTGTCTTAGGATTTTCGTGAGGATCCTCCGACATTTGTGGTGCTGCTGGACCACGATACACATCACTGGTGCCGTTTATGGGAACATTTGATCTTTAGACATGAGAAATGACAAGTTCAGATAACAGGCGATAATGGGTCCTTTGAGGGAAACACCATGATTTGTTGTTCCACCTCAAGAGCATGCACTTGGAGGACATAGTGTCCCAGCTCTCGCTTTCGACCCGACAGCCCCGTTCTGTAACGTGTGGATCAGCCCGGGAGAGGTGCTGCGGAAGCGCGTGAGGTTGCAAATACAAAACACAAAACCTAAAGCGTAAAAGAAATGGAATAAAAGCATACATCAAATCATGCATAACAGATCAAGGGGTGTGCCCTAGATTCTCCCGGACGTTCAGTATATCTCATGTCCAAGAAAGTACATAGCATGGAGGCCATAGAATTTAGAGAACAAGAAACGTAAAGAGGAAACGTTACCCTCGTAGTCTTCTTCGTTCGGCTACATGCATTGTTCCCCGTTTTGCCACCAAGATCTCAATATGGAGACCCTCTAAATCGTCCACTCGCTTCACCAGATAGTAACAAACTCTAGTACTAGCAAGAAGTTGTTTAAGGGAGAAGAGGCTGTTAGAATAGGTGACCAGAAAGCCAATAGGTTTGGCGATTTGTAACCTATTATACAACTCGATGTAATTGTAATATTATTATGTGATGAATAAAGTGAGTGTTCGTCACTATTGGTACCTACTTTGTTGTGCTCACTTTACATTTGTTAAAACGGTGTTTAACTTATATCGCAACAAAGCCCACAGACCATGGATAACAACTCGTGCAGTTGGGCCACGCATTGGATGGTGGTCATGAAACCAACTGATTAAGAGTTGGGTCTGAAACGTTCCAAGTCGAGGACCTCGAGACAGGGCATCGAGAGTCCTACTGAGACTTGCATCAAGAGTCGTGTTCATTGGATGAGTGCCGTGTTTCATCGGCGACAGGCGTGGGACGCCTACACGGTCTTGATGGGTTGGTCGACTGGGGTCGAGCCGACTGGACTGACTCGCGGGGATCATCATATGGAAGCCTTGGAGGCTTGGTCGGTATGATTGGATTCCCCGGTTCCGATAGTACGGGAGTAATCCTCAGACTTGAGGAATCATGGCAGTCACGTGCACAGGACGGCTGTATCTTGGATCTGGCGAGAGGTGATCATTCTGTAAGATGATCATTATAAGCCTTGTCCAGTGCAGTCGGAATGTGTAGCGAGGACGGTGGATTCCAAGAAGAGGATCCGTCCCCTGTCAGTATGTGACAGAGGTATCTCCTATGCACTCGGAGACACGTTCATGCTGTTTGAAGCTGTGGCCACAGTGGTTGGTCGAACAGGGAATGGTTTCCTGTGTCGACGCAATGAAGCATACGTGGTCTCGAGTATTAAGCATAGATGCCTAGTCAAGGATGGGAACCGACGCCCAATTCCATACCCTAGACTAAGGCCGGGAGACGGTAGACGGAAGGATCGTACCCGTACGGAATCGGCGCCTAAATGTTCACGCCAATTCACCTAGTCTCTAGTGCCATGGACCGTTGCTAGACGGCCACCCATGGTAACGGGCCCTTGTGGGACACGGGCCCAAGTCTAGCTGAGGGTGAACCTAAAGGGTCACACACAAATCACCGAGGAGGTTGAGAGATCAACTTGGAGTCAATCTCGAAGGATAAAATAAGTAATTGGATTACTTAAGGGAAAGTCCATTGGATGGACGGGCCGATATTGTATCGGGCTTTCATTTAATCGGTAAATTGGATTTTCGATTAAATATGGAAAGTTGAGATGTTGAGACGTTGGATCTTTTAATTGGATTAAAAGATCAACGGGAATAATTTAAGTGGACATTAAATTGGATTTAATATTGGGATCGTCGTAATTGGATTACGATAAAACCCGGTCCATTAAATTATACCCGAGAGGAGAAATAATTCCTAATTTTGAATAGGAAGAAGTTGGACTTCTTCCCTTAATTAAATATGGCCGACATGCTCCTTGGAGGAAGCAAAATCAGCCATGTTTCATGCTAGGTGGTATGTTGACTTGTCTCTTTTGGAAAGAGACAAATCAACTCCAATCAAGCTCTTCCCTTTTGGTATGATTTGATCATACCATAAATTTTGGTAGGCTTGATTGAAGAATTGATGGTGATTGATTGGAATGAATCTAGACATCCTTGGATGAACCTAGACACATTCCAATAATCACATTAATTATGTATATATATTAGAATATACAACACCTAGCATAAGTGATTCATTATTCATCTTTTTCTAGGAAAAAGAGAAGACAAAAATCCTCTCATCTCTCTAAAATTTCGTGCTCCCTCCCTCTCTTACACTTGTGTTCTTCACTTGATTTTGAATCAAGAAGAAGAACAAAGTAAGTTTAAGAGAACACTAATTCATAGTGTTCTTCTCTTAAACCGATTCCTTCCTAAACCCGTTCTTTTCTAGCAAGAAGAACGTGTGTTTCTTCCGGTGTGGTGTGGATCACCTTTGGAGAATCCATACGTTTGGATTTCGTGAGCATTCCGGAGAAGGAACAACGCTAGTAGCCGGGAGCATACGCTAAACAATCAAAGGTAACGGTTTATTACGCTTTGATTGATTTCATTTGTATATCTATGCTCTATGTGTTTAAATATATGTTTTAATATTTACACATCCTACATCGAACGCCCGGTTGAGCACCCAAGGGTACACCCTTGGGATTTGCGTATTTTGAATTTGATTTAAATTTACGCACTTTATCTCGACTTTCTCGCTTCCGCTCGCGCTCCCGGGCGGATCCGCTTGTCCTTCAAGTGGTATCAGAGCCCGGTTCGATGTAAGGGGCATAGATCTATGTGTTTGGCATGATCTACTTGCTTTTAAACGGCTTTATTGGCATGTTAGATTACATAAATATATGAATAATATGATGATTCAATTGTTTGGATTTAATGGACTTTTGGCATGCTTAATTTTGTTAGATTGGATCTAAAATTGCATGCTTTATTTTCAGAATAATATTAATTTTATTGTGCTGAAACAGTTTTGAAAAACAAAAAAAAAAAAAAAAAAAAAATTTGGTCGGGCCGGCAGTGGCCGCGCGGACGCTGCGCACAGGCGCGCGCGCTGTGCGCAGCCGGCCGCTGCTGGCCGAGGGCCAGCGCGCGGCACAGCGCGCCGCGCGCGCTGCCCCTGTGCGCGCGGGCGGCCGGCCAGCACAACGGCTGGGCCGTTTTGTGCCGTTTTTCGACTTTTTCCGGAAAATTCGATTTTCTGTATTTTCTGCACAATATTCTGAAAATATGTTAATTTTGCATTTTTGATTTTGGAATAATTGGATTATTCCTTGGATTAAATTTGCTTAATTAATTTGGGATTAATACATGCATTGGATGCATTGTGTAAAATGTCCATTAAATTTAAAAATTTGAATTGCATATTATTTATATATTTATGCTTTTGTGATGTTGGACATCACTTGGATTATTTGGAATATCCATTGGTTATTTATGCATGATTATTTGGAATAATTATGTTATGTGAGTTGATGGAATCAACATGGGATGATCACAAAGCCCTAGACCTTGTGTATGGATGAATGAATGTTTATTTATTTTCTGTTGGGTGGGGCCTGCGTGCCTCTTGTTTTTGGGACTATCATCTCCCGTATTTTCAGCCTCATGATGTTAAGGCTTGTTTTCCTTATTACCAATGTATTACTTTCAGTTGTAATGAGAGTAGATAGGATTGGCGAGGTTTCAATTTTAACAAGCAATTGGAGTCGGAGACCCCAAGGAGGAGCATCAAGGCGTGAAACAAGAGCACTACAAGGCCCATTGGAATGACAATGGGTATATTACTATTGTAATAATTTAGGACCACCCTAGACAGACCATAGACTCACTGCGGGCTCAGTGGGTCGCATAGGTTGGGCTTGTGATCATCCTAACAGGGGTATGCTATGTTTTCTGCATGCGGCGTATTTATTTATCGCTTTAAATATTGGATATTTATGCATGCTAAAACACAATAATGTGATGAGGTCTCGGTCACACACAAACTCTCATTTGGTTGGACCAAATTAAATATTAGGCCCATAACGGACTTGGATCAAAATGGTATTTTGGTCTGTCCGAGCCTTCCATCCACAGCAATGTGGTGAGGAAGCTACCACTACCCAAGTGTGGTCTCACGAGTCGTGGCACACTTGGACTAGGGGAAAGCTGCACTATTGTTGTGAACAAAAAGACTGCGCTCGCTGTTTCCCTGTCTCACGAGTCGTGGGGGGCGACAGTTTGAGGCATGATTTGGTTGATGGGTCGGGCCTAACACTGAGTAACATGGTTCGCTTGGAGTCCTCGGAACCATGCGAATAGGTGAGGCAAAATATCTTGGGAATCTCATTGGATGAGAATGATATTGGATATCTCCCACGAGGTCTTCTTCATGTGAATCGTAAAAGCGGGGCATGGAGATTACGCTTGTGGATCCCAAGCCCACTAGGAAATGGTTTCCCGAAACTCCGCTTGAGAGTGGCGGACTTTCGTATAAATAGTGGGAGGGTTAAAGACTAAAAGACCAAGTCTTCAACTTGAACAATAATATTACCATCATCTGCTAATTTCTGCTTTACATTTTCATTAATGTAGATATGTCTAAGAACCCGTTAACCATGATTCTTGAGACTAACAAATTTCAACGGAACGAACTACTCGGACTGGCTGAGAAACCTGAGGATTGTCCTCGGTTTCGAGAACCAAGGCTACGTCTTGGACGAGCCGCCACCGAGCAACTTACCGGAGGGGTCCACGCCTGAAGAACGTTTGACGTTCGAGAAATGGCATGAGGACAACCGGAAAGTACGCAGTATCATACTAGCTTCGATGTCTAACGACATCCAGAAGCAGTATGAGAGGCTGGACAACGTCTCCGCCATAATGCTCCGCATGAACGAGGTTTATGCGGTTCCGGATAGGCATATTAGATATGCCGCCACAAAAGCATTCTTTGGCACCAAGCTCGCTGAAGGAGCGTCTGTACAGAGTCATGGGGTCAAGATGCTCTCCCTAGTGGAGAAACTCGAGGACCTTAAAGCTGGGCTTAACAATGACACGTACATTGACGTGATCCTCCAGTCGCTCCCTCCATCCTATGACCCGTTTGTTGTAAACTACAACATGAACGGACTTGAGAAGTCTATTCATGAGTTGATCAACATGCTGGTCCAATACGAGGCAACGACCCACAAGTCGGCGCCGGCGGTATTGATAGGAGAGGCTTCGACCTCCAAGGTGAATGGCAAGAGGGCCGGACGCTGGAAGAGGAAGAAGGGCAAAGGGAAGACGGTTGCGGCCCCTGCTCACGCTCCGGGCGTCCCTGTTGCTCCGGTTGGGACCGAGCAAAGGGAAAGGGAAGGCCCATGGTTCTCAGCGGTCCAAGGCAAATGATGTCTGCATGCATTGCCAAGGGAAAGGGCATTGGAAGAGGGAGTGCCCACAACTCCTCTCCAACCCAGGTGTGTTTGTGGTTGAAGTTAATATGATTACTAATTCTGCTTCATGGGTATTGGATACCGGGTGTGGTGCTCACATCTGCAATGATTTGCAGGCACTGCAAAGAAGCAGAAGGCTAACCAAGGATGAGATGATCCTAAGGCTAGGCGATGGCAAGGCCGTTGCTGCGGAGGCCGTAGGATCACTAGAGTTAGCCATTAGTAGTCATGTTAGGATTGTACTGAATGACTGTTTCTATGTACCTAGCATGATTAAAAACATTGTTTCCATCCCGGTCCTTGATAAGGAGGGATATGAATTTACCATCAATAAAAACGGTTTTTTCATTATCAAAGATGGTATTTCTCATTTGCTTGGTACATTGGTCAACGGTCTGTACATACTTCAACAGTCTAATTGGATTATGACTGCAGAACACAAACGAAAACATGATGATCATAATAACGCACAGATATGGCATGCGAGGTTAGGTCATATCTCTAAAGATAGGATAAGAAGGTTGGTGGACTCAAAGAGTCTAGAAATAGACGATTTGGACAACCTACCGACCTGCGAATCCTGTCTAAAGGGAAAGATGACCAAGAAACCCTTTGTTGGACAAAGTACGCTAGCCAGTGGTCTGTTGGATTTGATCCATACAGATGTCTGTGGTCCACTAAAATACTCAGGCTAGAGGTGGGTACTCATACTTCATAACCTTTATCGATGATCACTCACGGTATGGTTATGTTTACCTGATGAGGTACAAGTCTGAAGCCTTTGGAAGGTTTAAGGAATACAGACTTGAAGTAGAGAACCAAACCGGTCGAAAGATCAAAGCCCTTCGGTCGGACCGAGGTGGAGAGTATTTGAGTGGTGAGTTTACTGATTATCTAAAAGAGAATGGGATTCTCTCTCAGTGGACCCCTCCTGGAACACCGCAGCTTAACGGTGTGTCTGAAAGGAGGAATCGGACCTTGTTGGACATGGTCCGATCCATGATGAGTTTTACCGAACTACCCCTTTCCTTCTGGGGATACGCTCTTTGAGACGGCAGCCAAAGTTTTGAACTTGGCGCCATCTAAAAGGGTATCCCAGACGCCATATGAGATGTGGCATGGCAAGCCGGCCTCCTACAAATACTTGAAAGTGTGGGGTTGCCCCGCATATGTCAAGAGATTAGTGGGAGATAAACTGGACTCGAGGTCTAGTTTATGCAGGTTCATCGGCTATCCGAAAGAAACTGCGGGGTATTGTTTCTATGATCCCTCCGAGCAAAAGGTTTTTGTCTCGCGAAACGCAGTGTTCTTGGAAAAAGGTTTTCCATCGGATAGTCGACGCGATGAGGTACTCCTTGAGGAATCAAATGAGGTACCCCATGAGGCGGCAGTGACATCTGAGCCAGTGGTTCCCACTGATATTGTTCCAGTCCTCCGTAGGTCGGCCAGAGTATCCCATGCACCTGATAGGTATGGATTTCTGGGCCTGACCGGTCAGTTGGATAATGATCCAAAGACGTACGGAGAAGCGATGTCGGACATCGATTCGGACAAGTGGCTTGAGGCCATGAAATCCGAGATGGACTCGATGGGTACAAACAAGGTTTGGACCCTAGCAGATCCACCAAAAGGGGTTAAAACCCGAAGCTGGAACATTACGTTTGGATGAAGTCATACGGGGATATGATTTCATCAAGAATGAGTCCGATCCTTGTGTATACAAGAAGATCAGTGGGAGCTCAGTTGCGTTTTTGGTGCTTTACGTGGATGACATCTTGCTCATTGGGAATGATGCTAAGATGTTGGGTACCACTAAAGCTAGGCTGTCAATGCAATTCTCCATGAAGGATATGGGCGAGGCATCCTACATCCTTGGCATCAAGATCTACAGGGATAGATCTAAAAGGATGCTAGGAATGGCCCAGTCCTCGTACATTGAGAAAGTCTTGAAGAGATTCAAGATGGAGAACTCAAAACGAGGATTCCTTCCAATGAGGCATGGAATTAAGTTATCCAAGAAGCAGTCTCCTAAGACTGATGAGGAGCTTAAACGGATGTTGGACATCCCCTATGCTTCAAGCCGTAGGCAGCATACAGTATGCTGTTCAATGCACTAGACCTGATGTGGCTTTCGCTTTGAGCGTAAACAAGTCGATATCAGTCGTGTGCCGGGGAGGCACACTGGAGTGCAGTCAAGACTATCTTGAAGTACCTGAAAAGGACTAAGGACATGTTCTTGATCTACGGCAGTGGAGAGTTGATACTGGAAGGCTATAGCGACGCTAGCTTCCAGTCGGATGACGATATGCCAAGTCTCAGTCTGGTTATGTATTCAAACTTAATGGTGGCGTGGTTGCTTGGAAGAGTTCCAAGCAGGCTACCACGGCGGACTCCACCACAGAGTCTGAATACATAGCAGCTTCGGAAGCTGCTACGGAGTGGTTTGGTTGATGAGCTACATCCAAAGGTTGGATGTAGTACCTAGCATTGCTAAGCCTGTAATTATCTTTCATGATAACAACGGGGCGATAGCGCTAGCAAAAGGAACCGAGATCTCATCACGATCCAAGCATATTCTTAGACGCTACCATCTACTTAGAGAGATGGATAGCAGGAGTGACGTTCGGTTGGACCGAGTCAGCTCCGCAGAAAACATAGCGGATCCACTTGCTAAGCCCATGTCGCAAGTTGCCATACTCACCATCTGAATAAGAGGTTCGAGGTCAATGGGTGATTGGCTTTAGGTCAAGTGGGAGATTGTTAGAATAGGTGACCAGAAAGCCAATAGGTTTGGCGATTTGTAACCTATTATACAACTCGATGTAATTGTAATATTATTATGTGATGAATAAAGTGAGTGTTCGTCACTAATTGGTACCCTACTTTGTTGTGCTCACTTTACATTTGTTAAAACGGTGTTTAACTTATATCGCAACAAAGCCCACAGACCATGGATAACAACTCGTGCAGTTGGGCCACGCATTGGATGGTGGTCATGAAACCAACTGATTAAGAGTTGGGTCTGAAACGTTCCAAGTCGAGGACCTCGAGACAGGGCATCGAGAGTCCTACTGAGACTTGCATCAAGAGTCGTGTTCATTGGATGAGTGCCGTGTTTCATCGGCGACAGGCGTGGGACGCCTACACGGTCTTGATGGGTTGGTCGACTGGGGTCGAGCCGACTGGACTGACTCGCGGGGATCATCATATGGAAGCCTTGGAGGCTTGGTCGGTATGATTGGATTCCCCGGTTCCGATAGTACGGGAGTAATCCTCAGACTTGAGGAATCATGGCAGTCACGTGCACAGGACGGCTGTATCTTGGATCTGGCGAGAGGTGATCATTCTGTAAGATGATCATTATAAGCCTTGTCCAGTGCAGTCGGAATGTGTAGCGAGGACGGTGGATTCCAAGAAGAGGATCCGTCCCCTGTCAGTATGTGACAGAGGTATCTCCTATGCACTCGGAGACACGTTCATGCTGTTTGAAGCTGTGGCCACAGTGGTTGGTCGAACAGGGAATGGTTTCCTGTGTCGACGCAATGAAGCATACGTGGTCTCGAGTATTAAGCATAGATGCCTAGTCAAGGATGGGAACCGACGCCCAATTCCATACCCTAGACTAAGGCCGGGAGACGGTAGACGGAAGGATCGTACCCGTACGGAATCGGCGCCTAAATGTTCACGCCAATTCACCTAGTCTCTAGTGCCATGGACCGTTGCTAGACGGCCACCCATGGTAACGGGCCCTTGTGGACACGGGCCCAAGTCTAGCTGAGGGTGAACCTAAAGGGTCACACACAAATCACCGAGGAGGTTGAGAGATCAACTTGGAGTCAATCTCGAAGGATAAAATAAGTAATTGGATTACTTAAGGGAAAGTCCATTGGATGGACGGGCCGATATTGTATCGGGCTTTCATTTAATCGGTAATTGGATTTTCGATTAAATATGAAAAGTTGAGATGTTGAGACGTTGGATCTTTTAATTGGATTAAAAGATCAACGGGAATAATTTAAGTGGACATTAAATTGGATTTAATATTGGGATCGTCGTAATTGGATTACGATAAAACCCGGTCCGTTAAATTATACCCGAGAGGAGAAATAATTCCTAATTTGGAATAGGAAGAAGTTGGACTTCTTCCCTTAATTAAATATGGCCGACATGCTCCCTTGGAGGAAGCAAAATCAGCCATGTTTCATGCTAGGTGGTATGTTGACTTGTCTCTTTTGGAAAGAGACAAATCAACTCCAATCAAGCTCTTCCCTTTTGGTATGATTTGATCATACCATAAATTTTGGTAGGCTTGATTGAAGAATTGATGGTGATTGATTGGAATGAATCTAGACATCCTTGGATGAACCTAGACACATTCCAATAATCACATTAATTATGTATATATATTAGAATATACAACACCTAGCATAAGTGATTCATTATTCATCTTTTTCTAGGAAAAAGAGAAGACAAAAATCCTCTCCTCTCTCTAAAATTTCGTGCTCCCTCCCTCTCTTACACTTGTGTTCTTCACTTGATTTTGAATCAAGAAGAAGAACAAAGTAAGTTTAAGAGAACACTAATTCATAGTGTTCTTCTCTTAAAACGATTCCTTCCTAAACCCGTTCTTTTCTAGCAAGAAGAACGTGTGTTTCTTCCGGTGTGGTGTGGATCACCTTTGGAGAATCCATACGTTTGGATTTCGTGAGCATTCCGGAGAAGGAACAACGCTAGTAGCCGGGAGCATACGCTAAACAATCAAAGGTAACGGTTTATTACGCTTTGATTGATTTCATTTGTATATCTATGCCCTATGTGTTTAAATATATGTTTTAATATTTACACATCCTACATCGAACGCCCGGTTGAGCACCCAAGGGTACACCCCTTGGGATTTGCGTATTTTGAATTTGATTTAAATTTACGCACTTTCTCACGCTTTCTCGCTTCCGCTCGCGCTCCCGGGCGGATCCGCTTGTCCTTCAGAGGCATCGGTACAACGCTATTGATTAACGCTATCGACGTCTCTAATATTCTAGCTATTAGAATAGGTGACCATGTAGCCAATCTTGGTAGGTGAATTGTAACCTATGTCTGAACAATTTCGAAGTTTTAGTAAATCCTTAATGAATAAGAAGTGAAATTCATTTGGCACGTACTTTGTTTGTGTTCACTTTATCTGCTTTATAACTGTTCACTACACAAACAAAGCCCACAGACTGAAATCGCATTTCAGGGACTAGGACTACGCTTGGAGGTAGGTCCATGAAATTAGTTCCGCCGAATCAGTCCGGAAATCTCCAAGTCAAGGAATCTCGAAAATGGGTACCGAGATTCCCCTTGAGACTTGCACTAAGCATCTGCTGTCGTATTTCATCGACAGGTGGCGAGGGTCGTCTAAGCAGTGTTAGTGGGTTGGCCTGCTGAGGAGCGGCTTACTAAGGTGACTCACGGGAACCGTCTTACAGAGGACCTTGAGTAGGGTCGGTTAGGTATGACGTGATTTCCCGGTTCCAAACGGTACAGGTCAAGTCCTTTGACTTGAGGAATTGCTGAGTTTACCTGTACATCGGGACTGTATCTTAGGTATGGTGAGAGATTGCCAAGATGCACTTGAGTAGTCATAAGCCATGTCTAGTGCAGCTTCGGTGTACAAAGTGACAATAGTTTCCAAGAAAGGATCTGTCTCCTGTCAAAAGGTGTTGGCAGTTGTGTCTCACAAAATACTCTGTGTCTTGTCCCTAAAATCTGTGGCCACAGTAATTGAATAGAAAGGAAGGTCTCATCCTATGATCCCCGCGAGTCAGTCCAGTCGGCTCAACCCCAGTCGACCACCCCGTCAAGATCGTGTAGGACCTGTCGCCGAAACATGGCACTCATCCAATGAACACAACTTTTGATGCAAGTCTCCATAGGACTCTTGATGCCCTGTCTCGAGGTCCTCGACTTGCAACGTTTCAGACTCAACTCTGAATCAGTTGGTTTCATGACCACCATCCAATTCGTGGCCCAACTGCATGAGTTGTTAACCGTGGTCTGTGGGCTTTATTGCGATATAAGTAAAACACCATTTAACAAATGTGAAATGAGCGCAACAAAGAGAGTACCAGAAAGTGACGAATACTCATTTTATTCATCACGTAATAATATTACATTTACATCGAGTTGTATAATAGGTTACAAATCGCCAACCTATTGGCTTTCTGGTCACCTATTCTAACAAGACCGACACTTAGGTCCAAAATGGGTGCCTACATAATCCTTGCCCTAGACCATAAGTGGTGAGACCGTAGACGGAAGGATAGATGTACTGTAGAGCCTAAATGTTCATCCCCGTATATTCACCTAGTCTCTAGTGCCATGGACCGTTGCTAGACGACCACCCATGGTGACGGGCGGGTTCTAGGAATCCAACCAAGTCTAGCTGAAGGTGAACCTAAAGAGTCACACACAATCCGTACACCTAATGTATTTAATTTGGAATTAAATATTTGGAGAAATGGAGCGATTAAATTAGATTTAATCGGGTCCTTCTTTGGAGAAATGAAGTGATTAAATTGGATTAAATCGGGTCCTTCTTTTTCTTGGGAAGAAATTAATTCCTTGTATTAGATATAAGGAATTTATCTAATAAATTAGATTTATTAGAAATTAATTTAATGGGCTTGGTATAAATATTTATATTTGATATATTTATTTATTGTCATTAAGGATTATTTAAATAAGATTTAAATATCCCGTTAAATAAATCAACAGTTGAGATTAAAAGAGAGGAATCAATGACTAGAATTGGTTTGACTAAGAAGCTAGTAGTTGACCAGGATTTGACTAGGTCAAATCCTATTCAACTAGGAGTTTTCAATGTGTAGGAGATAGAAGAGGAATAGGATTCCTCCTCTATAAATACTCCTTAGAATCCTCTTTAGAAGAGATGATGAAACTTTGAAATACGCACACATACACACTCGGCTCCTCTCTCTCTCTCGGCCACGTCTCTCTCTCTCTTTCCTCTTCCAAGATCTTTTGTGTTGACAATTGAACTAAGGAGGTTTGATCTCGTTAATTCAATAACGTTTGATCATTCCGTCCTCTCCAAAATACTATACACACTTGTTCTTTCGCTAGCACGAGATGCAAGGTACGTGGATGGATTGCATGTACGAATTAGAGGGTCTCCCATTCGAGATCTTGGAGCAAAACGGGGAACAATGCGAGTAGCGGTTTCAAGACGAAAAGGACAATCGGTAGGTTTCCGATTTAAGATTTTCGGCCCCTTATATTTTAAACCCTATGGCCTCCATGATTTTATAAGTGCTTTTATTATTCATGAGATACACCGAACGCCATGGAGTTTCAAGGGAACACCCCTTGAACATATTTATTTTATGTATATCAATGCATGTTGAAATTCTTGAAATTTTAACCATACCGTGCTTCCACATTCGCGCTACTCCCGGGATGATCCACACGCCTACCCTAGGCTTTCAGTGGTATCGGAGCCTGGTTCGGTGTATAGGCCTAGGGTTTTTGTGTGCGTTTTGAGACTGAAAATGTGTATGGCATGATTTAATTAAATCTTGATGTTTTAATTGCAAAGCATGTCCTTTCTTGCTTTTGATTATATTTGATATTTGGTACTATTGATTTCTTGTTTTTCTTAGGAACGGGGGCAAAACGAACAAAACAGGAGAAAACGGCACACGCGGCCAG
Organism: Sesamum alatum; assembly: GCA_034509735.1. NCBI lineage: Eukaryota > Viridiplantae > Streptophyta > Magnoliopsida > Lamiales > Pedaliaceae > Sesamum > Sesamum alatum. Next base: position 24,451,210 of record JACGWO010000001.1, on the reverse strand, counting down.
CCGGTGGCTGACCACGCACACTGTACGCTTAGGCGAGGCGCGCGCATGTAGCCAGGGGAGCCTGCGCGCGGCAGCCCTCACCAGGCGTGCACAGCGCGCGGATCCGACCACTAGGCGCGCGGCCAGGGAAGCCGCCCGCGTGCATGAGGTGGCACCACCATGTGCGCGCACACGCAGACAAAGGAGTCTGCACGCGCGCCCGATGCGCTTGCGCGCGCACGACTTGCGTGCAGGAGGCGCACGCAGGCAGCGTGGCAGGGTGGCACGCGCGGGCAGAGGTGCCTGCGCGCGGCAACCTGCCGACGCACGCCAGCATGCGCAACACGGCCGACCAGGCGCGCGCGCGAGCATGTAGGGGCCTGCGCGCGCGGACAGCAGGCAGGGCCTGCAGGCCTGTGTGCGCCGGCAGAGCGCCGCCGGTGGTGGCGGCCGGTCATGATTTGCGTTTTCCTCTTATTTTTATTTTTTGGATTATTTTGAAAAATTAGTTTTATTTAATTTTGCATGTTTTCTCAAAGAACATTATTTGTGAGGTTGTTGTATTGGATTTGGAATCCCAGGGTGTCACTGACCTTCAAAGACGAGAAAGGGAATTGCCATCGGTTGTACCATGGTTTTGATATGTTATTCGTTTATTTATCATGGAATGATATGATTGTTAATCATGGATTATAAGTATGTGTTTATGTGATTGGATTATGTAATTATGTGCGTTTAATGGAAATGGATGATCGCGAGCCCTAGATCGGATGTATGGTTTTAATTTATGTTGGGCCTGTGTGCCTCTTTTGCTTTCTCCTTCTCCTCTTCTAGTTGCCTTGGAATAATAAGGCATTCTTTCTCCCTCCTAACGCACTCCCCCTGGGTTTTCGCTGGGATTTCTTTTTACATATGTAATGAGAGTAGAATAGGAGTGAGGATTTTATTTTTATCCATTTGGTGGAGAAGAGGGAAGGTCCACATGGAGAGCCCAAAATGGAGGATCTAAGGCGTTTCTTTGGAGATTTGAAAGAGAAAAGTGACCAAGGCCCATCAGCATGATGATCAGGTTGCTATTAATGTAATAGTATAGGAACAACCCTAGATTGACCATAGATCCACTGTGGGCTCAGTGGGTTGCATAGGATTCGGGCTCCTGATCATCCAACAGGGGCATGCTAGGCTTTAACTTTCCATATGGCTGTTATGGTGAATGAATGGTTTTTTATTTATCGTATAACTGCTATGGAATGCAGTTTTAATTACACATTATGGATGAATGTGTTTATGTATGGGATCTCGGTCATTTTCAACTCTCACTTGGTTGGACCAATGTTCAAATATTAGACCCTAGACAAAGTGGACATGGGTTCTAGGAGTTCGTCCATGCCTTCCAATCCATGGCATGGTGAGGAAGCTAATTTAGGTCGATAGCGTGGTCTCACGAGTCGTGGCACGACTATCGTTCTTAAAAGAAACTGCAATGTGTCATGAACGAAGAGTAGACCACTGTTACCAGTCTCACGAGTCGTGGAGGTAGCAGTGGGTCTATGATTCGGTCGATTGGGTCGGGTCTAACGCCCAATTAGTTTGATTCGCTTGGAGTCCTCGGGATCATGTGAATGGTGAGGCAGTTATCTTGGGAATCTCGTGGAACGAGAATGATATGGTGTACCTCCTACAGGATTCTTCCCATGCGAATCGTAAAAGCGGGGTATGGGAAAAATCGCTATGGATCCCAAGCCCACTAGGAAAAGGTTTCCCAAAAACGACGTTTGAGAGTATCGTGTTTTCGTATAAATAATGGGAGCATTAAATGACTAAAGTCCAAGCATTTAATTATTTATCAAAACTTCCGCCATTTTAAAAATTCTGCTGATCGTAGTTCTATTTTAAATGTAGATTTAAAAATGTCTAAGAACCCATTATCAACCATACTTGAGACCAACAAGTTTAACGGAATGAATTACAACGACTGGTTGCACAATCTGAGGGTAGTCCTAGATTACGAGAACCAAGGCTACGTCATGGACGAGCCGTTCCCTAGGACCTTACTGGAAGGATCCACGCCAGAAGAACGTGAGATGTTCGAGACTTGGCATAAGGATAACCGAAAAGTCCGTAGCATCATAGTTGTCTCTATGACGAATGAGATTCAGAAACAGTATGAAAGGCTAGACGATGTCCCTTCTATTATGGCTAGCCTGAAGGATTGCTATGCAGTCCCGGACCGGCATACTAGGTATGTCGCGATGAAGGTGTTCTTTGGAACTAAAATGACCGAAGGATCCTCTGTACAAGAGCACGGGGTTAAAATGCTTACCCTGGTGGAAAAGCTCGAGGACCTCAAGGCAGGGCTCGATAACGAAACGTACATAGATGTGATCCTTCAGTCTCTCACACCCTCCTTCGACCAATTCATTGTTAACTATAACCTGAACACACTTGAGAATAGTATTCATGAGTTAATCAATATGTTGGTGCAACACGAGGCAACGACCAAAAAGTCCACGTCGTCGGTATTGTTTGGAGATGCTTCGACTTCCAAGACGAAAGGTAAGGGTGCCGGACGTTGGAAAAGGAAGAAGGGAAAGGGAAAAGCCGTCAAAAAAGCTACAAACACTAAGAGTGTTCCCATTGCCAAAGAGGAGAAAGGCAAAGGAAAAGGGAAGGTTGACTCCAAGCAACAGTCGAGGGCATATGACATATGTATCAATTGCCGTGAGAAAGGGCATTGGAAGAGGGAGTGCCCCAAACTCCTCTCCAAACAAGGTATTTTTATGATTAAGGTTAATATGGTTACTAACTCTGTTTCTTGGGTATTAGATACCGGCTGTGGAGCTCTCATATGCAATGATTTGCGGGTGCTGAAAAGAAGCAGTAAACTGGGTAGCGGAGATATGATCCTGAAGCTTGGGAATGGCAAGGCCATCTCGGCAGAAGCAGTAGGATCCGCAACACTAGTAGTTAGTGATCATATTAGTATAGAGTTAGAGCAAGTTTATTATGTATCTAGTATGATTAAAAACATCATTTCCATTCCGTTGTTAGACAATAGTGGATATGAGTTTATAATCAATAAAAATTGCTTTTATTTGATGAGGTGTGGAATTGCTCATCTGCTTGGTACGCTTAATAACAGCCTCTATATCTTACAACAAACGAAATTTATTGTAAACACTCAACACAAACGTAAAATAGATAATAACGGGAACGCACGACTGTGGCACGCTAGGCTAGGTCACATATCCCAAGACAGGATCAAGAAATTGGTAGACTCAAAGAACCTAGAGGTAGGGGACTTGAGTGAGCTACCAACTTGTAAATCCTGTCTAAGAGGGAAAATAACCAAGAGGCCCTTTGTAGGACAAAGCAGGCTTGCCACAGGTCTGTTGGACTTGGTCCATACAGACGTATGTGGACCACTAAGGACGCAGGCCCGAGGTGGGTTTCTCCTACTTCATAACCTTCACCAATGATCATTCACGTATTGTTATGTATACCTGATGAGGTACAAGTCTGAAGCTCTTGAGAGGTTTAAAGAATTCAGACTTGAAGTTGAGAACCAAACCGGCTGCAAAATTAAAGTCCTACGGTCAGACCGAGGCAGAGAGTACCTTAGTACTGAGTTCCTTGATTATCTTAAAGAAAATGGTATAATATCTGATTGGACACCTCCTGGGACACCACATTTAAATGGGGTCTCTGAAAGGAGGAATCCAACCCTATTAGACATGGTTCGATCCATGATGAGTTTTACCAAATTACCCTTGTCCTTTTGGGGCTACGCATTGGAGACTGCGGCCAAGTTGTTAAATTTGGGGCCAACCAGTGTATTGACGCAAACGCCATATGAAATATGGCACGGCAAGCCTGTGTCCTACAACTACTTGAAAGTGTGGGGTAGCCCCGCATACGTCAAGAGGCTAGTGGGAGACAAGCTAGAATCCAGGTCTAGGTTATGCAGGTTCGTTGATACCCTAAAGAAACTGCAAGTTATTATTTCTATGACCCCTTGGAACAAAAGGCATTTGTTTCAAGGAACGCAGTGTTCTTGGAACAAGGTTTTCCAGAGGATATCAAACCTGATGAACTGATCCTTGAGGAGTCAAGTGATGGAACCAGTCATCAGTGGAAGCCGCGGATTCCTCGCTTAAAGGATTCAGTATAGATACCCAAAAGGTTGACCAACCTCGAGAAGTCCAGCATGCGAGGCATGAAGGACGGCCTCAGGAAGGGCCAGCCTCGGTACCTGAACCGTCAGCTCTTATACAGTCAGCGCCCACAGTCACCACTAGCGTTCCTGTTCTCTGTAGGTCAGCTAGAGAGTCTCGACCTCCGGTGAGATATGGCTTTCTAAATACGACCAGTCTGTTGGATAAGGATCCTAAGACATACGGGGAAGCGATGTCTGACATCGACTCCACGAGATGGCTTGAGGCATTGAAAACCGAAATGGACTCCATGAGTGAGAACCAAGTCTGGACATTTGTAGGCCCACCGGAAGGGGTTAAGCCAGTTGGCTGTAAGTAGGTCTATAAGCGCAAACTTGGCATTGATGGAGAAGTCACAACCTTTAAGGCTAGGCTAGTAGCTAAAGGGTACACTCAACGACCCGGGTGAAGGACAAGCGGATCCACCCAGGAGCACGAGCAGAAGCGAGAAAGCGAGAAAGGGTGCATAAATTTAAATCTAATTTAAATTAATAAATCCCAAGGGGTGTACCCTTGGGTACTCAACCGGGTGTTCGATGTAGGATGTGTAAATATTAGAAACGTATATTAAACACATAGGGCATAGATATATATTAAATCAACCAAAGCGTAATTAATCTGTTACCTTTGATTGTTTAATGTATGCTCCCGACTACTTGCGTTGTTCCTTCTCCGGAACGCTCACGAAATCCAAACGTATGGATTCTCCAAAGGTGATCCACACCACACAGGAAGAAACACACATTCTCTTCGCTAGAAGAAAATGGGTTTACGAAGGAATCGGTTTAAGAGAAGAACACTATGGATTAGTGTACTCTTAAACCTACTTTGTTCTTCTTCTTAATTCAAAATCAAGTGAAGAACACGAGTGAAAGGGAGAGGAGAAAATCGAGAGTTAGAGAGGGAGAGGAGATCCAATTTTTTTTCTTCTTCTTTTTCCTAGAAAAAGATGAATAATCAATCACTTATGCTTGGTGTTGTATATTCTAATATATATATACATAATTAATGTGATTATTGGAATGTGTCTAGGTTCATCCAAGGATATCTAGATTCATTCCAATCAATCACCATCAATTCTTCAATCAAGCCTACCAAAATTTATGGTATGATCAAATCATACCAAAAGGGAAGCGCTTGATTGGAGTTGATTTGTCTCTTTCCAAAAGAGATAAGTCAACATACCACCTAGCATGAAACATGGCTGATTTTGCTTCCTCCAAAGGAGCATCTCGGTCATGTTTAATTAAGGGAAGAAGTCCAACTTCTTTCTATTCCAAAATAGGAATTATTTCTCCTCTTGGGTAAAATTTAACGGACCGGGTTTCATCGTAATCCAATTACGATGAACCCAACATTAAATCCAATTTAATATCCATTTAAATTATTCCCGTTGATCTTTTAATCCAATTAAAAGATCCAACGTCTCAACTTTCCATATTTAATCGAAAATCCAATTTACCGATTAAACGAAGGCCCGATACAATATCGGCCCGTCCATCCCATGGACTTTCCCTTAACTAATCCAATTACTTATTATATCCTTCGAGATTAACTCCAAGGCAATCTCTTAACCTCCTCGGTGATTTGTGTGTGACCCTTTAGGTTCACCCTCAACTAGACTTGGGCCCGTGTTCCACAAGGGCCCGTTACCATGGGTGGCCGTCTAGCAACGGTCCGTGGCACTAGAGACTAGGTGAATTGACGTGAACATTTAGGCACCGATTCTGTACGGGTACGGTCCTTCCGTCTACCGTCTCCCGGTCTTAGTCCAGGGTATGGAATTTGGCGTCGGTTCCCATCCTTGACTAGGCATCTATGCTTAATACTTGAGACCACGTATGCTTAATTGCATCGATACAGGAAACCATTCCCTGTTCGACCAACCACTGTGGCCACAGCTTCAAACAGCATGAACGTGTCTCCGAGTGCATAGGAGATACCTCTGTCACATACTGACAGGGGACGGATCCTTTTCTTGGAATCCACCGTCCTCGCTACACATTCCGACTGCACTAGACAAGGCTTATGATAATCAGCTTACATAATGATCACCTCTCGCCAGATCCAAGATACAGCAGTCATGTGCACACGACTACCATGATCCCTCAAGTCTGAGGATTACTCCCGTACTATCGGAATCGGGAAAAACCATTCATAACGACCAAGCTTCCAAGGCTTCCATATGATAAGCCCCGCGAGTCAGTCCAGTCGACTCTGTAAGAATAGGTGACCATATAGCCAATCTTGGCGGGCAAAATATAACCTATGTCTATACAATTTCAGTGTTTTGATAAACTATTAATGAATAAAGAAGTGAAATTCATTTTGGCATTACTTTGTTTGTGTTCACTTTACTGCTTTATATCTATCTGTTCACAATGCAAACAAAGCCCACGGACTGAAAACCTATTTCGGGGACTGGGACTACGCTTGGAGGTAGGTCCATGAAATCAGTCCCACCGAATCAGTCCAGAAATCTCAAAGTCAAGGAATCTCGAAAATGGGTACCGAGATTCCCCTTGAGACTTGCACTAAGCATCTGCTGTCGTATTTCATTGACGGGTGATGAAGGTCGTCTAAGCAGTGTTAGTGGGTTAGCCTGCTAGGGAGTAGCTGACTGAGGTTACTCGCGGGAACCGTCTTACGGAGGACCTTGAGTAGGGTCAGCAAGGTATGACATGTATTCCCGGTTCCAATAGTACAGGCCAAGTCCTTTGACTTGAGGAACTGCTGAGTTTACCTGTATATCAGGTCTGTATCTTAGATATGGTGAGAGATTGCCAAGAAGCACTTGAGTAGTCATAAGCCATGTCTAGTGCAGCTCTGGTGTACAGAGTGACAGTAGCTTCCAAGAAAGGATCTGTCTCCTGTCAAAGGCATTGACAGTTGAGTCTCACGTATGCTCTGTGTCTTGTCCCTAAAATCTGTGGCCATTACGGCGTTTAGTAAGGACAGGCCGACACTTAGGTCCAAAATGGGTACCTACATTTTTCGTGCCCTAGACCCTAAGTGGTGAGACCGTAGACAGAAGGACAAGAGAGCCTAAATGTTCATCCCCGAAATTTCACCTAGTCTCTAGTGCCATGGACCGTTGCTAGATGGCCACCCATGGTAACGGACGGATTCCAGGAATCCGACCAAGTCTAACTGAAAGGTGAACCTAAAGAGTCACACACAGTCCACACACATTGAGTATTTAATTTAGAATTAAATATTGGAGAAAAGGAATGATTAAATTGGATTTAATTGGGTCCTTTTATTTTCTTGGAGAGTTAATTCCTTTTATTTGATAAAAGGGATTAATCTAATAAATTAGATTAGAGAATTAATTTAATGGCTTTAGAATAAATATTTATATTTATTATATTTTTTTATTTGGCCTTTGGAATATTTAATAGGATTTAAATATTCCATTAAAATTAAATTAATGGTTGAGATGGAAAGGGAGAGATGGGTGGCTAGGATTGATTTGACTAGGTCAAACACTACTTTGACTAGGACTTTGACTAGGTCAAAATCGTAGTCAAAACAGACCTCTTTAGAGTTGGAGTTTAAAGAGGATTAAACTCCTCCTATATATATAGGCCTAGCATTTCACTATTTGAGAAGTCATGATATTCCAACACACACACAAACTCGGTTCTCTCCCTCTCCCTACTCGTCCGCCCTCTCTCTCTCTTATACAAGAAAATACTTCTTGTTCTTTTGTTCTTGGAACAATAGAACTTAGGAGAATTAATACCGTTAATCAATAACGTGTTATTAATTCATTCTCTCCAAAATAATACTTGTTCATTCGCTAGCACGACGGGCAAGATACGTGGGTGGATTGCGTGTTATAATTTGGAGAATCTCACGTACGAGATTTGGTGCAAAACGGGGAACAACGCGAGTAGCAGTTAGAAGACGAAAACGACAATCGGTAGGTTCCGATTTATTATTTTTCGTTCCTCTTTAATTTACATTCCTATGGCCTCCATGATTTGTTTATGTTCTTTAATTCATGAGATACACCGAACGCCCGGAAATTTCAAGGGTACACCCCTTGAACGTGTTATTTTATTTCATTAAAGCATGTTTAAATTTTCGTATTTTAATTTTATACCGCGCTTCCGCATTCGCGCTATTTCCCGGGATGATCCACAATCTTTTGGTGGTATTAGACCCCAGTTCGGTGTACAGGCCTAGGGTTTAATGTGCGTTTTAAGCATAAAACGTGTTCTTAGTGCGCGCGCGCACGCATTGCGTAGGGCAGATGCACGGCTGGCGGCCAGCAGGCCAGCGCGAGGGCGGGCAACGGAGCCTGCGCGCGCGACAGCCTGCCGGAGCGCCAGGCTGCGCAGCCTGCTGCCAACCAGGTGCGCGCGCACGCAGGCCACGATTAGCTAGGGTTTCTCTTCTTTCTTTTTATTATTTATTATTTTTTTGTTTTAATTTTTTAATTAATTCTGAAAATTCATTTTTTGTTCAATTTTGCCTAATTTTCTAAGACATTATTTTGGAAAATAAAATATATTGGATTTGGAATCCCAGGGGATATTTTACTTAGAATTAATGAGGAAGGATTTTCCTAAAACGAGAAAATATTATTACCAACGATTATGCATTATTTTCACACGCTACGCATTTATTTATTTTATCTTGAATAATTATGATTTGTTATCATGTATTATTGGTATATTGTTATTATGTGATTGGATTATATGATTATGTCTGTTGGATGCAAACGGATGATCACGAGCCCTAGATCGAATGTATGGTTTAATTTCATATTGGGCTTGTGTGCCTCTTTTATTGCTTTCTACTTCTCTCTTTCTAGTTGCCTTGGAATAATAAGGCATTCTATCTCCCTCCTTATGTACTCCCCCCGGGTTTTCGCTGGGGTGTCTATTTTTAATATGTAATGAGAGTAGAATAGGAGTGAGGTTTTATTTTTTATGTAATTGATGGAGAAGAAGGAAGGTCCACATGGAGAGCCCAGACTGGAGGTTCCAAGGCGTTTCCATGAAGTGAAGAAAGAGAAAAGAGACCAAGGCCCATCAGAATGATGATTGGGTTACCATTAATGTAATATTATAGGACCAACCCTAGATTGACCATAGATCCACTGCGGGCTCAGTGGATCGCATAGGATCGGGCTCGTAATCATCCAACAGGGGCGTGCTAGGCTTTCATTTTGCATGTGGTTATTGTGATGGATGAATGGCGTTTTTATTTATCATATAACTGCTGTGGATGCATTTATTCATTACGCATTATGGATGAATGTGTAGATGTATTATGTTATGAGATCTCGGTCTTTACTACTCTCACATTGGTTGGACCAATGTCCAAATATTAGACCCTACTCAAAATGGACATGAACTCTAGGAGTTTGTCCATGCCTTCCAATCCATGGCATAGTGAGGAAGCTGATTTAGGTCAATAGCGTGGTCTCACGAGTCGTGGCACGTTATTGAATGACTAAAGACCATGTATTTAATCTTTTATCAAACCACCGTCTTTTATATTCTGCTGATCGCAAACTCTGTTTTAAATATAGATTTAAAAATGTCTAAAGAACCCACTTTCGACCATTCTTGAGACAAAAAAATTCAATGGAACCAATTACAACGACTGGTTGCGCAATCTCAGGATAGTCCTGGATTATGAGAACCAAGGCTACGTCATGGACGAGCCTCTCCCTAGGACCTTACCAGAAGGATCCACGCCGGAAGAACGTGAGACGTTCGAGACTTGGCATAAGGATAACCGGAAAGTCCGTAGCGTCATACTTGCTTCAATGATGAATCAGATTCAGAAGCAGTATGAAAGGCTAGACGATGTCCCTTCCATTATTGCTCTCCTTAAGGATTGCTATGCAGTCCCAGACCGGCATACTAGGTATGTCGCGACCAAGGCGTTCTTTGGAACCAAAATGATAGAAGGATCCTCTGTACAAGAGCACGGGGTTAAAATGCTTACCCTGATGGAAAAGCTCGAGGACCTAATGTTAGAATAGGTGACCAGAAAGTCAATGGTATTGGCTGTTCTGAGAACCATTCGTCAATCTGTGAACAAGTAATATTATGTTAATGAATGTAGTAGGGATTCATAGGCATGAGTTTGTTGTACCTACTGCTTGCATCATTACAATGTCACAACAAACGCCCACAGACTGAAATAACGTTTTGGGAAATTGGAACTACGCTTGGAGGGAGGTTCATGAAATCAGTTTCACCGAATCAGTCTGAAATACTCCAAGTCAAAGGAATCTCGAGAAAGGGCATCGAGAATCCATTTGAGACTTGCACTAAGCATCTGCTGTCGTGTTTCATCGACGGGTGACGAGGATCGTCTAAGCAGTGTTAGTGGGTCGGCCTGCTGGGGAGCGGTCGACTGAGGTGACTCGCGGGAATCGTCATATGTAAGCCACTCGGGCTTGGTCGGTATGACTCGTATTCCCGGTTCCGATAGTACGGGATTAGTCCTCGGACTTGAGGATCACGGCAGTCCCTACATACTAAGGCTGTATCTTGGATCTGGTGAAATTTGACCGATTATATCACATGGTCATCATAAGCCTCGTCCAGTGCAGTCGGAGTATGTAAGAACGGTGAATTCCAAGATAGGATCTGTCCCCTGTCAAAGGATATGACAGCAAGATCTCCTATGCACTCGGAGATGGTTTAGACTCACAAAGTCTATGGTCATAGCACTTGATGTAGTGGGAAAGGATTTCCTACGTCGAGTTCAACCTATCTCGAGCATTATGCATAGTTTCCTAGTCAAAGATGGGAACCGACCCCTAGACTAAAGGCCGGGAGACAGGCGACAGTAGGACCGTACCCGTACGTATCGAGCGTCGGTAAGACCTCACCTGCGTATAACTCGGAGCCTAAATGTTCACACCATAAATTCACCTAGTCTCTAGTGCCATGGACCGTTGCTAGATGGCCACCCATGGTAACGGACTACTTTGGTTATGAAATAACAAGAAGTAGGTCCAAGTCTAGCTGAAAGGTGAACCTAAAGAGTCACACCCGCTACACCAAATGAAAGGGAATTAATTTGGAATTAATTCCGGGAGAAGGTTTAATTTAATGAAATTAAATTATACTTCTTGGAGATTGAAGCCTCGATGAATTATTTGGGATAATCGGGCTTGAGTTCATAAATTAGATTTATGAATTTTATAAAGCATGGGCTTTCCTTTTAATTAGATTAAAAGGGTGAATTAATTAATTAGTGGGCTTAGTATATTAAATAGGATTTAATATAAAGTCCATGGGACTATTTAATTTAGAATTAAATAATCCCATTCTATGGAATTAATTAATGGGCTTGGTATATTATATAGGATTTAATATAAAGGCCATGGGACTATTTAATTTAGAATTAAATAAGTCCTTTCCATTAATTAATTAATGGGCTTAGTATATTAAATATGATTTAATATAAAGTCCATGGGAATATTTAATTTAGAATTAAATAGGCCCATTCCATAAAGCCCATCAAAATGGATGGACAAGATTTGATCTAGAGAATGATGAGATGAAGGGCCATGATTAATTTGACTTAATCAAAGCCTAATTTGACTAGGATTTGACTAGGTCAAAATCCTAGTCAAAGTGTGTCTCTTTGGAAGAGTTTGAGAAGGAATAGGAATTCCATCTTCAATAAATACTTAAAAAAAAAAACACAAACTCACACCTAGTATTCTCTACAACTCTCATCTCTCAATTCTCCCTCAAATTTTTCGTCCACCCCTATTTTTTCACTCTCCAAGAATATTACTTTGTTCTTCTTGATTTATTCAAGTTAAGAACATAGGAGACATTGACTGCGTTAATTCATAGCGTGTATCGATGTCTCTTCTCCCCAAATAATTTCTTGCTAGCACAAGGGTTGTTTGCTTTCCGGTGGAGTGAGTGAGATGATTTAGAGGGTCTCTTCTTGAGATCTTGGTGCAAAACGGGGAACAATGCATGTAGCCGAACGAAGACAAAACTACAACCGGGTAGGTTCTTTAATTATGATTTTCGTTTCCAATTCTATGGCCTCCATGTTGTGTTTTATTGAACATGAGATACACCGAACGCCCGGGAGAATCAAGGGCACACCCCTTGATTCGTTTATGTATGTTATGCATGATTTAAATTCCATTTAATTATGTTTTGTAATTTTTATTACGCACTATTTCACACTTCCGCTATACGCGTTAATCTCCCGGGCCGATCCACACATTCTTTCAGTGGTATCAGAGCCCGGTTCGGTGTATAGGCCTAGAATTCTATGTGCTATGTGCGTTTAAGCATGATAAACGTGTTTTAATTTACGTTTATAGCATGTTTATCGTAGATATTTATTGGCGTTTAATTTTGCATGGGATTTTTGATCTTGGTTTTCTTGAATGTGTTAATACATGTTCTAGGGTTGAATTATCTTGTGGTTTAGAAAAATTGCATGAAAAGTCGAAAAAGAGTGAAAAACGGCGAATCGGCAGCAGCAGCACGCTGGCCGCGCGCATAGGGGCGCGGCCGGGCGCGCGTTCAGGCAGGGGCCTGCGCACGCCCGGCCAGCGCGCCCAGCGTGCGCGGACAGCGCGCGCGCTGTGCCGGTCGCGCGTGCGCGCAGGCAGGGGCGCCTGCGCGCGCGCGCGCGCCTGGCCTGCCGGCTGTGTCGTTTTCCGTTTCTCTCCCGTTTTTTGGCTCGTTTTTCAAAACTGTTTTTTCTGAATTATTTTTATGATATTTTATGCATTATTCTGAACCCGTTGACTTAGAATATTTATTTTTGAGATTTCGAATTTCCTAAAATAAATATTGCTTGGTTGATGAGGAAAGGGTTTTCCTAACAAGATTTAATTTTTGCAATGGTTGCACCAATGATCAAAATTCATATGGGAAATTTCGCAATAATTTCTGCGTTTTATGATGTTGGACATCATGGTTATTTTATGGTTTGAGTATGAGTAGATCTTAACATGTATTAATATTGCACGAATGTTGGATTTTGGAATTCTTGAATAAATGGGCATATTCTTGACTTGTTGATTTTTGTGTTTTAGAAAATTTGATTTTTCTGTATAATTCTGGGAATTTTTTCTGAATTAATTAACTTGGGGCATTTTAATTTTGGTTGAGATTTTATATTTCATAGAATTAATATTGCCTTGTTAATTATGGAAAAGGTTTTTTCCAACAAAAATCGTTGTGCATAGGTTGCACTATTATCCAATGTTTGATGTGGATATTTTACATGTAGTTTCTGCATTTATTTTATGGTATGGATTATCATGGATGTTGGTATAGCATATTTTACGTGGGATATGTATTTGTGCTATTTGTGTTAATTGATTTGACAAAGGATGATCAGAAAGCCCCTAGACCGCATGTATGGTTTATTTACATTTATTTGTTGGGTTGTGGCCTGTGTGCCTCTTTATTTTCCTCTCTGTCTCTCTTCTAGTGCCTTGGAATAATAAGGCTTTCTCTCTCCCTCCCAATGTACTCCCCCCAAATGTTTAATTGGGGTTTCTTATTTTACGATGTAATGAGAGTAGAATTAGTGGTGAGATTTTATTTTTTTTTGTAAATAAAAGCTGCAAGAGAAGACAAGCCCAAGGTGTTGGAGGCCCATGGAGGTTGCCATCAGATGGCCCACGGAGGATCCATGAAGAAGAAGCCCGGTGTAGGCCCACGATGGAGAGCCCAAGAAGATAAAGAGGACTTACAAGGCCCATTGCATGTAATGGGTTATTAAATCTTGTAATAGTGTAGGGCCTACCCTTAGATTGACCATAGATCCACCGCGGGCTCAGTGGGTCGCATAGGTTTGGGCTTGTGATCATCCTACAGGGGCGTGCTAGGCTTTATTTTGCATGCGATGCGTATTATATGCTTATGATTATTCTATATGCTTTATGTATGGTTACATTCACGCTTAGAATATTTCTGCCATAACGCATCTAATGCAACACTTAATATATGTGATGAGGTCTCGTTCTATCAAAACTCTCACTTGGTTGAACCAAGTTAAATATAGACCCTTAATAAATGGACTAGGACTCCGGGAGTCTGTCCAAGCCTTCCATCCATGGCAAAAGTGAGGAAGATCTTTTAGGTCGATAGCGTGGTCTCACGAGTCGTGGCACGACTATCGTGCTTAAAAGAAGCTGCACTTTATCATGAACGATGAGTAGACTACTGTTACCTGTCTCACGAGTCGTGGAGGTAGCAGTGAGTCTATGAATCGGTTGATTGGGTCGGGTCTAACACCCGAATAACGTGATTCGCTTGGAGTCCTCGGGATCACGTGAAAGGGTGAGGTAATTATCTTGGGAATCTCGTGGAACGAGAATGGTATGGAATACCTCCCACGGGTTCTTTTCCCATGCGAATCGTAAAAGCGGGGTATGGGGGAGATCGCTGTGGATCCTGAGCCCACTAGGAAAGGATTTCCCGAAAACAACGTTTGAGAGTGCCGTGTTTTCGTAGAAATAGTGGGAGAGGTTAAGGACTAAAGACCGAGACTTAACCAAAATATTACTTCATTCTGCTTATTATTTTCTGCTTTACATATATGTTGTGAATGTCTAAGAATCCACCAAACACATCACTAAGAGGCTCATTAAAAGGGAACCAATTACACGAATTGATTGCGAAATCTTAAGATGGTCTTAGATTTCCAGAACCTTAACTCACAAACCGGAATGAGGACGTTCCTCAGCCCTTGCCGGAGGGGTCGACAACTAAGGCAACGCTTGGCGTTCAAAAGTTGAAAGATGACCACCGGCAAGTAGGATATAATGATGATGGCTCAAACCATGCTTCGTTTGCATCATGTCTATATGGTCCTGGACCAGCATGTGGGGTAAAATGCAACGAAGGCATGTTTGGAGCTAAGATGACGGAAGGGATGTCGGTACAAACGAACATGGAGTGATGATGCAATCCCTAATGGAGAAGCTCAAAAGACCTCCACGTCAGTCTTGAAAAGGAGACGTACATTGACATGATCCTTCAGTCTCTTCCTCCCTCCTACGAACCATTAATTATCAACATGAATGAGCTTAGAAAAGATCTTCATAGGTTGGTAATTATGTTGGTCTAGTACGAAGCAACGATTTCAAAATCTGCGCCGTCGGTACTAGTAGGAGAGGCTTCAACCTCCATGGTGAAAGGCAAGGGTGCCAGACGCCAAAAAAGAAAGAAGGGTAAGGTGACATCAACTATTAAGCACTTCAAGTGTTGTTCCTTTACAACACAAGGAGGAGGTAAAGGAAAGAGCAAAAGGTTCAGCAGTCAAGTTCATAGATTCTAAGAACGTAAGCATTCACTATCGTAAAGAGGGCTATTGGAAAAGGGAGTATCCTGAACCTCTCTCCAATGTAGGTAAAATTTGATATTGAGTATTAACATGATCACCTTTTCTCTATTTGGTATTTGATACCATTCCTATCACTAATCTGCGGGTGGTTTGCAGAAAGTGAATAAGGACTTGAAAGCCAAGAACAGTTCTACGATTCAACAATGGCAAGGTCCATTGATTAAAAGGACTAGAGACTTGTTAGGCCCATAATCGTGATCATGTTAGGATAATATAGGAATTACGTAACCTAGCATGATCAAAAGTATGTCTCTTTGTTGGACAAAGGTTTTATTACATACATATTTGATCAAACAAAATTATTGAATATTGATTCATGTTTGTTAGTAGTTACTCGTAAAATCCTAGAACACCATCCCATAAAAGGTTTATGGATACTCAAAATTCAAATTATCTAAATGAATTAATCAAGACCAACTTACAGATTTGGCATCTACAACAGCTAGGACGTTTCTTCTTATTAAAAGATAAGTAAATTAGAAAGTTCGATAAATCTAGAAATAGATGATTCGAATCAACTAAATTTACAAGTATTTTATGAAGAAGAAAGTCCCAATGCTCTTTGTTGGACGAAGTAGGCTTGCCAAATAGTCTATTGGAAGGGATCCAATAAGACAACTGTAGGTTACTAATACACAAGACCATAAGAGGGTTCAAAAGTCTAAAGGTCCCATAGGAGGTTTGGGAATTAGACTTAAGGAGGTGAACCATAAATGGTTGCAAAATTAAACCTGTTTCGATAGGATCGAAAAGGCCGTGTATTTAGTGGGAGCTCTTGAGCATCCAAGTTGAGAAGAATTCTCAATGAAACGTTTCCTGTAAAGGCCAAGTATGATGGTCTCTGATAAAAGGAACGATCGAATTTCGTTGGACGAAGATCGATCGAAGTTTCGCCCAATTACCTTAGCCCGTATAGACGTAGACTCAAAATTGCCAACGTAAGGAACGTGGCACTTTTCTAGGAGTCACGCACAAGGAGCCATGGTTTGGCAAGCCTGTGTCCCGACAAAGTCCTTGAGCATGTAGAAGGATCCTACATACGTCAAGGGACTAGTGGGAGACAAATTAGACTCGGTGTCTAATTTGTATAAGTTTACGACAGAATAATACTAACGTTGCTTAGAATCGCATTTCTTAAATTGATCATATTCCAAGTCCCCTTAAGAACGAACCCGAATGTCGTAAGAGGTACGAGTGATCGGGATATGTTCGGTCAAATTTGGATAGTAATCCAAAATGACCTGCGGAACGTGATGTTGGACATCGTAGTGGGATTTATGGAGAGGAGCCATAGAATCCACTAGGAAATTCAAACAAGGTTTGAAACACCGCATAACTGGAATATTCGTTTTGACGAGCTCATACGGAGCATGACTCGGTCTTAAACAACGTAGGTGATCAGTGGGAGTAGAATGGCGTTCCAAGTGTTTAAGTGTGTAATATCTTGATTCATGGATGAATTCAAGGCATTAGGAATCACTAAAACACAAACCGTAACTCACGAAAATTCTCCATGACATTTTAGGGTTCCCACATACATATCATGAATTGAGCTTTTCAAAGACTCAGTCATGGTAGACTGATGAGAAAAACTCAAACATGTAGAGGGACAAGTTGTTCGAGACTCAGTCATAGTAAGACTGATGAGAAAACTTGGATACTATGCATAAAGCATCAAGCCATTCAAGACATAGTCACGGTGGACTAATGAGAAGGCTTGGATGTTGAGTATCCCCTACGTCTTAACCCTAGGCAAACATATGATATGTTTACTCGGTGCATAGGAACCGATGTTGAGAGTGCTTCTAGCATGGCTCAATATAAATCGGTAATGCACTGAGGGGTTGAAGACAGCAATCAAGAACGATCCTTAGTACCTGAATAAGGACTAAAGATGTGTTCATGATGCACCGTCTGTTGAGAGTTGTTTTGGAAGGCTAAAGCGATACTAGCTTCCAAAGAATAAGTGAAAATCAGTTAGTCTCAAAGGTATGCACAGTCAGGCCCAATGATGAGTGCATCGGATAGTGGTCACTGATGAAGACCGCGTCCATAGGATGGACGTGGCGCCTAGCACGACCAAGCCATGTTCGCCTATATGGCAGGCAACTTGGCTATGGGAGTATTGGCACGAGATCTCATCACAAGATCCACGAAAATATTCTTAGACAACCACCATCTCTAGGAGGAAATGGTGGATAGAGGTAACACGGTTAGACCGTATTGCTTCGCAAGGAAATATAAGTGGACTCACAATACCTTAGTCGGTATCGTAGATTACTCATACTCAGAGGATTCTGAACAAAGTGGGTAATTGACTTATTGGTCAAGTGGGAGATTGTTAGAATAGGTGACTAGAAAGTCAATGGTATTGGCTGTTCTGAGAACCATTCGTCAATCTGTGAACAAGTAATATTATGTTAATGAATGTAGTAAGGATTCATAGGCATGAGTTTGTTGTACTTACTGCTTGCATCGTTACAATGTCACAACAAACGCCCACAGACTGAAATAATGTTTCGGGAAATTGGAACTACGCTTGGAGGTAGGTTCATGAAATCAGTTTCACCGAATCAGTCTGAAATACTCCAAGTCAAAGGAATCTCCAGAAAGGGCATCGAGAATCCATTTGAGACTTGCACTAAGCATCTGCTGTCGTGTTTCATCGACGGGTGACGAGGATCGTCTAAGTAGTGTTAGTGGATCGGCCTGCTGGGGAGCGGCCGACTGAGGTGAGTCGCGGGAATCATCATATGTAAGCCACTCGGGCTTGGTCGGTATGACTCGTATTCCCGGTTCCGATAGTACGGGATTAGTCCTCGGACTTGAGGATCACGGCAGTCCCCTACATACTAAGGCTGTATCTTGGATCTGGTGAAATTTGACCGATTATATCACATGGTCATCATAAGCATCGTCCAGTGCAGTCGGAGTATGTAAGAACGGTGAATTCCAAGATAGGATCTGTCCCCTGTCAAACCACTCGGAGATGGTTTAGACTCACAAAGTCTATGGCCATAGCACTTGATGTAGTGGGAAAGGATTTCCTACGTCGAGTTAAACCTATCTCGAGCATTATGCATAGTTGCCTAGTCAAAGATGGGAACCGACCCCTAGACTAAAGGTCGGGAGACAGGCGACAGTAGGACCGTACCCGTACATATCGAGCGTCGGTAGGACCGCACCTGCGTATAACTCGGAGCCTAAATGTTCACACCATAAATTCACCTAGTCTCTAGTGCCATGGACCGTTGCTAGATGGCCACCATGGTAACGGACTACTTTTGGTTATGAAATAACAAGAAGTAGGTCCAAGTCTAGCTGAAAGGTGAACCTAAAGAGTCACACCCGCTACACCAAATGAAAGGGAATTAATTTGGAATTAATTCCGGGAGAAGGTTTAATTTAATGAAATTAAATTATACTTCTTGGAGATTGAAGCCTCGATGAATTATTTGGGATAATCGGGCTTGAGTTCATAAATTAGATTTATGAATTTTATAAAGCATGGGCTTTCCTTTTAATTAGATTAAAAGGGTGAATTAATTAATTAGTGGGCTTAGTATATTAAATAGGATTTAATATAAAGTCCATGGGACTATTTAATTTAGAATTAAATAATCCCATTCTATGGAATTAATTAATGGGCTTGGTATATTAAATAGGATTTAATATAAAGGCCATGGGACTATTTAATTTAGAATTAAATAAGTCCTTTCCATTAATTAATTAATGGGCTTAGTATATTAAATATGATTTAATATAAAGTCCATGGGAATATTTAATTTAGAATTTAATAGGCCCATTCCATAAAGCCCATCAAAATGGATGGACAAGATTTGATCTAGAGAATGATGAGATGAAGGGCCATGGTTAATTTGACTTAATCAAAGCCTAATTTGACTAGGATTTGACTAGGTCAAAATCCTAGTCAAAGTGTGTCTCTTTGGAAGAGTTTGAGAAGGAATAGGAATTCCATCTTCAATAAATACTTAAAAAAAAACACACACTCACACCTAGTATTCTCTACAACTCTCATCTCTCAATTCTCCTTCAAATTTTTCGTCCACCCCTATTTTTTCACTCTCCAAGAATATTACTTTGTTCTTCTTCATTTATTCAAGTTAAGAACATAAGAGACATTGATTTCGTTAATTCATAGCGTGTATCGATGTCTCTTCTCCCCAAATAATTTCTTGCTAGCACAAGGGTTGTTTGCTTTCCGGTGGAGCGAGTGAGATGATTTAGAGGGTCTCTTCTTGAGATCTTGGTGCAAAACGGGGAACAATGCATGTAGCCGAATGAAGACAAAACTACAACCGGGTGGGGTCTTTAATTATGGTTTTCGTTTCCAATTCTATGGCCTCCATGTTGTGTTTTATTGAACATGAGATACACCGAACGCCCGGGAGAATCAAGGGCACACCCCTTGATTCGTTTATGTACGTTATGCATGATTTAAATTCCATTTAATTATGTTTTGTAATTTTTATTACGCACTATTTCGCGCTTCCGCTATATGCGTTAATCTCCCGGGCCGATCCACACATTCTTTCACCTAAAGGCAGGCCTCGATAATGAAACGTACATAGATGTGATCCTTCAGTCTCTCACACCCTCCTTCGACCAATTCATTGTTAACTATAACCTGAACACACTTGAGAATAGTATTCATGAGTTAATCAATATGTTGGTGCAACACGAGGCAACGACCAAAAAGTCCACGTCGTCGGTATTGTTTGGAGATGCTTCGACTTCCAAGACGAAAGGTAAGGGTGCCGGACGTTGGAAAAGGAAGAAGGGAAAGGCAAAAGCCGTCAAAAAAGCTACAAACACTAAGAGTGTTCCCATTGCCAAAGAGGGGAAAGGCAAAGGAAAGGGAAAGGTTGTCTCCAAGCAACAGTCAAAGGCATATGACATATGTATCAATTGCCGTGAGCCCAAGCTCTTCACAAACCAAGGTATATTTGTGATTGAGGTTAATATGGTCACTAATTCTGCCTCTTGGGTATTAGATACCGGCTGTGGAGCTCACATTTGCAATAATTTGCAGGTGCTGAAAAGAAGCAGAAAACTGGGTAGCGGGGATATGATCCTAAAGTTTGGGAATTGCAAGGCCATCTCGGCAGAAGCAGTAGGATCTGCCACTCTAGTAGTTAGTGATAGTATTAGCATAGAATTAGAGCAAGTTTATTTTGTACCTAGTATGATTAAAAACATCATTTCCATTCCATTGTTGAAGAATAGTGGTTATGAGTTTATGATCAATAAAAATTATTTTTATTTGATGAGGGGTGGAATTGCTCATCTGCTTGGTACATTAAATAACGGGCTCTATATCTTGCAACAAATGAACTTCGTTCTTAACGCTCAACACAAACGGAAAATAGATAATAACGGGAACGCACAACTGTGGCACGCTAGGCTAGGTCACATATCCCTAGATAGGATGAAAAGATTGGTAGGCTCAAAGAACCTAGAGGTAGGGGACTTGAGTGAGCTGCCAACTTGTGAATCTTCTCTAAGAGGGAAAATGACCAAGAAGCCCTTTGTAGGACAAAGCAGGCTTGCCACAGGTCTGTTGGACTTGGTCCATACAAACGTTTGTGCACCACTAAGGACGCAGGCCCGAGGTGGGTTCTCCTACTTCATAACCTTTACCGATGATCATTCACGGTATGATTATGTTTATGTAATGAGGTTCAAGTCTGAAGCTCTTGAGAGGTTTAAAGAATTCAGACTTGAAGTGGAGAACCAGACAACTGCAAAATAAAAGTCCTACGGTCAGATCGAGGAGGTGAGTACCTTAGTACCGAGTTCCTTAATTATCTAAAAGAACATGGTATAATATCTGAATGGACACCTCCTGGGACACCACAATTGAATGGTGTCTTTGAAAGGAGGAATCGAACCCTATTGGACATGGTTCGATCCATGATGAGTTTTACCAAATTGCCCTTGTCCTTTTGGGGCTATGCGTTGGAAACGGTGGCCAAGTTGCTAAATTTGGCGCCTACCAGTGTGTTGACCCAAACGCCATATGAGATATGGCACGGCAAGCCTGCATCCTACAACTACTTGAAAGTGTAGGGGAGCCCCGCATACGTCAAGAGGTTAGTGGGAGATAAGCTAGAATCCAGGTCTAGCTTATGCAGGTTCATTGGATACCCTAAAGAAACTGCGGGTTATTACTTTTATGACCCCTTAGAACAAAAGGTGTTTGCTTCAAGGAATGCAGTGTTCTTGGAGCAAGGCTTCCCAGAGGATATCCAACCTGATGAACTGATCCTTGAGGAATCAAGTGATGGAATCCAGTCATCAGAGGTAGCCGCGGAACCCTCACTTAGAGGATTCAGGATAGACACCTGAATGGCTGACCGACCTCGAGAAGTCCAACATGCTAGGCATGAAGGACATCCTCAAGAACAGCCAGCCCCGGTCCCTGAACCGCCGGCTCCGATACAGTCAGCGCCCACAGTCACCACTGACGTCCCGTTCTCCATAGGTCTACTAGAGAGTCCAGACCTCTAGTCAGATATGGCTTTCTAAATACGACCGGTCTTTTGGATAACGATCCTAAGATATATGGAGAAGCGATGTCTGACATCGAATCCGAGAAATGGCTTGAGGTCATGAAAATCGAAATGGACTCCATGAGCGAGAACCAAGTCTGGAGACTTGTAGATCCACCGAAAGGTGTTAAGCCAGTGAGCTGTAAGTGGGTCTACAAGCGCAAACTTGGCGTTGATGGAGAAGTCACAACCTTTAAGCTAGGCTTGTAGCTAAGGGATAGACTCAACGACCTGGGGTCAATTTTGAGGATACCTACTCGTCGGTAGCCATGGCTAAATCCATTCGTATCCTGCTCGCCATAGCAGCATGGTATGACTATGAGATATGGCAGATGGACGTGAAAACGGCCTTCCTTAACGGTTTCATTGAGGAAGAGATCTATATGGATCAGCCAGAGGGTTTCACAGTCACTGGAGAAGAACAGAAGGTCTGTCGTCTCCAGAAGTCCATCTATGGCCTCAAACAAGCATCCCGAAGTTGGAACATTCGCTTTGATGAAGTAATACGGGGCTATGACTTCATCAAAAATGAATCCGACCCTTGTGTATACAAGAAGGTCAGTGGGAGCTCTATAGTGTTCCTAGTGCTTTATGTGGATGACATTCTACTCATTGGTAATGACGTTAGAATGTCGAGAGACACAAAAGCATGGTTGTCAACCCAGTTTTCCATGAAGGACTTGGGTGAAGCCTCTTACATCCTAGGCATCCAGATAGTCAGGGACAGATCTAAAAGGATGTTAGGGCTTACCCAAAACTCGTATATGGAGAAAGTCCTAAAGAGATATCGAATGGACAACTCCAAACGAGGATTCCTTCCCATGAGGCATGGGATCAAGTTGTCCAAGAAACAGTCTCCGCAGACTGATGAGGAACTTGAAAGGATGAAACTCATCCCCTATGCTTCTGCCATAGGTAGCATCCAACATGCGGTCCACTGCACCAGGCCTGACATTGCTTACACTTTGAGCGTGACAAGCAGATATCAGTCCTGTGCAGGAGAGGCACATTGGAATGATGTCAAGGGCATCTTTAAGTACCTGAGGAGGACTAAGGAAATGTTCTTAGTCTATGGCAATGGAGAACTAATCCTGGAAGGCTGTAGCAACGCTAGCTTCCAGACTGATGACGATGATGCCAAGTCTCAATCGGGTTACGTATTCAAACTTAAAGGAGGAGTAGTGGCTTGGAAAAGTTCCAAGCGAGCAACCACTGTTGACTCCACCACAGAGGCTGAATACATAGCAACTTCAGAAGCTGCCAAGGAAGCGATTTGGATGAGAAACTACATCCAAGAGTTGAGTGTGGTGCCTAGCATCGCCGAGCCCGTTGTCATCTTCTGTGATAACAACGGTGCAATAGCGCAAGCAAAGGAACCGAGACTCATTACCGTTTCAAAACACATTCTTAGACGCTACCATCTTCTAAGAGAAATGGTAGGAAGAGGTGACGTTCGGATGGACCGAGTCAACTCAACAGACAACACAGCAGATCCGCTAACAAAGCCAATGTCGCAGAGTGCTCATACGCAACATCTTGAGAAGATGGGGATTAGGCATATGGGCGATTGGCTTTAAAGGTCAAGTGGGAGATTGTTAGAATAGGTGACCATATAGCCAATCTTGGCCGGCAAAATGTAACCTATGTCTATACAATTTCAGTGTTTTGATAAACTATTAATGAATAAAGAAGTGAAATTCATTCTGGCATTACTTTGTTTGTGTTCACTTTACTGCTTTATATCTATCTGTTCACTACGCAAACAAAGCCCACGGACTGAAAGCCTATTTCGGGGACTGGGACTATGCTTGGAAGTAGGTCCATGAAATCAGTCCCGCTGAATTAGTCCAGAAATCTCCAAGTCAAGGAATCTCGAAAATGGGTACCGAGATTCCCCTTGAGACTTGCACTAAGCATCTGCTGTCGTATTTCATCGACGGGTGACGAAGGTCGTCTAAGCAGTGTTAGTGGGTTAGCCTGCTAGGGAGCAGCTGACTGAGGTGACTCGCAGGAACCATCTTACGAAGGACCTTGAGTAGGGTCAGTAAAGTATGACGTGTATTCCCGATTCCTACGGTACAGGCCAAGTCCTTTGACTTGAGGAACTGTTGAGTTTACCTGTATATCAGGTCTGTATTTTAGATATGGTGAGAGATTGCCAAGAAGCACTTGAGTAGTCATAAGTCATGTCTAGTGAAGCTCTGGTGTACAGAGTGACAGTAGTTTCCAAGAAAGGATCTGTCTCCTGTCAAAGGCATTGACAGTTGAGTCTCACGTATGCTCTGTGTCTTGTCCCTAAAATCTGTGGCCACAGTAACTGAACAGAAGGGAAGGTTTCCATTACGGCATTTAGTAAGACAGACCGACACTTAGGTCCAAAATGGGTACCTGCATTTTTCGTGCCCTAGACCCTAAGTGGTGAGATCGTAGACAGAAGGACAAGTGTACTGTCAGAGCCTAAATGTTCATCCCCAAAATTTCACCTAGTCTCTAGTGCCATGGACCGTTGCTAGATGACCACCCATGGTAACGGACGGATTCAAGGAATCCAACCAAGTCTAGCTGAAAGGTGAACCTTAAGAGTCACACACAATCCACACACATTGAGTATTTAATTTAGAATTAAATATTGGAGAAAAGGAATGATTAAATTGGATTTAATCGGGTCCTTTTATTTTCTTGGAGAGTTAATTCCTTTTATTTGATAAAAGGGATTAATCTAATAAATTAGATTAGAGAATTAATTTAATGGCCTTAGAATAAATATTTATATTTATTATATATATTTATTTGGCCTTTGGAATATTTAATAGGATTTAAATATTCCTTTAAAATTAAATTAATGGTTGAGATGGAAAGGGAGAGATGGATGGCTAGGATTGATTTGACTAGGTCAAACACTACTTTGACTAGGACTTTGACTAGGTCAAAATCCTAGTCAAAATAGACCTCTTTAGAGTTGGAGTTTAAAGAGGATTAAACTCCTCCTCTATATATAGTCCTAGCCTTTCACTATTTGAGAAGTGATGATATTCCAACACACACAACACACACACAAACTCGGTTCTCTCCCTCTCCCTACTCGTCCGCCCTCTCTCTCTCTTATACAAGGAAATACTTCTTGTTCTTTTGTTCTTGGAACAATAGAACTTAGGAGAATTAATACCGTTAATCAATAACGTGTTATTAATCCATCCTCTCAAAAATAATACTTGTTCGTTCGCTAGCACGATGGGCAAGGTACGTGGGTGGATTGTGTGTTACAATTTGGAGAATCTCACGTACGAGATTTGGTGCAAAACGGGGAACAACGCGAGTAGCAGTTAGAAGACGAAAACGACAATCGGTAGGTTCCGATTTATTATTTTTCGTTCCTCTTTAATTTACAATCCTATGGCCTCCATGATTTGTTTATGTTCTTTAATTCACGAGATACACCGAACGCCCGGGAATTTCAAGGGTACACCCCTTGAACGTGTTATTTTATTTCATTAAAGCATGTTTTAAATTTTCGTATTTTAATTTTATACCGCGCTTCCACATTCACGCTATTTCCTGGGACGATCCACAATCTTTCAGACTCGACCCCAGTCGACCAGCCCATCAAGATCGTGTAGGCGTCCTACGCCTGTCGCCGATGAAACACGGTGCTCATCCAATGAACACGATTCTTGACGCAAGTCTCAATAGGACTCTCGATTCCCTGTGTCGAGGTCCTCGACTTGGAACGTTTCAGACCCAACTGCACGAGTTGTTATCCATGGTCTGTGGGCTTTGTTGCGATATAAGTTAAACACCGTTTTAATAAATGTGAAATGAGCACAACAAAGTAAACACCAGAAGTGAAAAATACTCATTTTATTCATCACATAATAATATTACATTTACATCGAGTTGTATAATAGGTTACAAATCGACAAACCTATTGGCTTTCTGGTCACTTATTCTAACAATCTCCCACTTGACCTAAAGCCAATCACCCATTGACCTCAAACCCATCTTATCCAGATGCTGAGTATGGGCAACTTGCGACATGGGTTTAGTAAGTGGATCAGCTATGTTTTCTGCGGAGCTAACTCGGTCCATCTGATCGTCACCCCTGCTAACCATCTCTCGAAGCATATGGTAGTGTCTAAGAATATGCTTGGATCGGTGATGAGATCTCGGTTCCTTTTCTTGCGCTATACCCCGTTCTTATCGCAGAAGATAATCACTGGCTCAGTGATGCTAGGTACTACACCCAACTCTTGGATATAGCTCTTCATCCAAACCGCCTCCTTAGCAGCTTTTGAAGTTGCTATGTATTCAAACTCTGTGGTGGAGTCCGCCGTGGTAGCCTGCTTGGAACTCTTCCAAGCAACCACGCCACCATTAGGTCTTAACACATAACCAGACTGAGACTCGGCATCATCGTCATCCGACTGGAAGCTAGCGTCGCTATAGCCTTCCAGTATCAACCCTCCACTGCCGTAGATCAAGAAATATGTCCTTAGTCATTTTCAGGTACTTCAGGATAGTCTCGACTGCACTCCAATGTGCCTCCCCAGCACAGGACTGATATCGACTTGTTACGCTCAAAGCGAAAGCCACATCAGGTCTAGTGCACTGTACAACATACTGTATGCTGCCTATGGCTGAAGCATAGGGGATGTCCAACATCCGTTTAAGCTCCTCATCAGTCTTAGGAGACGGCTTCTTGGATAACTTAATTCCATGCCTCATAGGAAGGGATCCTCGTTTTGAGTTCTCCATCTTGAATCTCTTCAAGACTTTCTCAATATACGAGGACTGGGCCATTCCTAACATCCTTCTAGATCTATCCCTGTAGATCTTGATGCCAAGGATGTAGGATGCCTCGCCCATATCCTTCATGGAGAATTGCGTTGACAACCAAGCTTTAGTGGTACCCAACATCTTAGCATCATTCCCAATGAGCAAGATGTCATCCACGTAAAGCACCAGAAACGAACTGAGCTCCCACTGATCTTCTTGTATACACAAGGATCAGACTCGTTCTTGATGAAATCATATCCCTGTATGACTTCATCAAAACGTATGTTCCAACTTCAGAAAGCCTGTTTCAGGCCATAGATGGACCTTTGGAGACGGCAGACCTTCTGCTCTTTTCCAACAGTTGTGAAACCTTCCGGCTGATCCATATAGATCTCTTCCTTTACGAAACCATTGAGGAAGGCCGTTTTTACGTCCATCTGCCATATTTCATAGTCATACCATGCTGCTATGGCATGCAGTATCCGAATGGACTTGGCCATTGCTACGGGCGAGTAGGTTTTCTCAAAATCGACCCCGGGTCGCTGAGTGTAACCTTTCGCCACAAGCCTGGCTTTGAAGGTTGTAACCTCCCCGTCAGCTCCAAGCTTACGTTTGTAGACCCATTTACACCCTACGGGCTTTACCCCTTTGGGTGGGTCTACTAGGGTCCAAACCTTGTTTGTACCCATCGAGTCCATCTCGGATTTCATGGCCTCAAGCCACTTGTCCGAATCAATGTCCGACATCGCTTCTCTGTATGTCTTTGGATCATTATCCAATTGACCGGTCAGGCCTAGAAATTCATCCTATCAGGTGCATGCGATACTCTGGCCGACCTACAGAGGACTGGAACAATATCAGTGGGAACTACTGGCTCAGATGTCACTGTCGCCTCATGGGGTACCTCACTTGATTCCTCAAGGAGTACCTCATCGCGTCGACTATCCGATGGAAAATCCTTTTCCAAGAACACTGCGTTTCGCGAGTCAAAAACCTTTTGCTCGGAGGGATCATAGAAATAATACCCCGCAATTTCTTTCGGATAGCCGATGAACCTGCATAAAATAGACCTTGAGTCCAGTTTATCTCCCACTAATCTCTTGACATATGCGGGGCAACCCCACACTTTCAAGTATTTGTAGGAGGCAGACTTGCCATGCCATATCTCATATGGCGTCTGGAATACCTTCTTAGATGGCGCCAAGTTCAAAACTTTGGCCGCCGTCTTAAGAGCGTATCCCCAGAAGGAAAGGGGGAGTTCGGTAAAACTCATCATGCATCGGACCATGTCCAACAAGGTCCGATTCCTCCTTTCAGACACACCATTAGGCTGTGGTGTTCCTGGAGGGGTCCACTGAGAGAGAATCCCATTTTTTTTTTAGATAATCAGTAACTCACCACTCAAATACTCTCCACCTCGGTCCGACCGAAGGGCTTTGATCTTTCGATCGGTTTGGTTCTCTACTTCAAGTCTGTATTCCTTAAACCTTCCAAAGGCTTCAGACTTGTACCTCATCAGGTAAACATAACCATACCGTGAGTGATCATCGGTAAAGGTTATGAAGTACGAGTACCCACCTCTAGCCTGAGTATTTAGTGGGCCACAGACATCCGTATGGATCAAATCCAACAGACCACTGGCTAGCGTGCTTTGTCCAACAAAGGGTTTCTTGGTCATCTTTCCCTTCAGACAGGATTCGCAGGTCGGTAGGTTGTCCAAATAGTCTATTTCTAGACTTTTTGAGTCCACCAACCTTCTTATCCTATCTTTATAGATACGACCTAACCTCGCATGCTATATCTGTGCGTTATTATGATCAACACGTTTTCATTTGTGTTCTGCAGTCATAATCCAATTAGACTGTTTAAGTATGTACAGAACGTTGACCAATGTACCAAGCAGATGACAAATATCATCTTTAATAATGAAAAAACCATTTTTATTGATGGTAAATTCATATCCCTCCTTATCAAGACCGGGATGGAAACAATATTTTTAATCATGCTAGGTACATAGAAACAGTCGTTCAGTACAATCCTAACATGACTACTAATGGCTAACTCTAGTGATCCTACGGCCTCCGCAGCAACGGCCTAGCCATCACCTAGCCTCAGGATCATCTCATCCTTGGTTAGCCTTCTGCTTCTTTGCAGTGCATGCAAATCATTGCAGATGTGAGCACCACACCCGGTATCCAATACCCATGAAGCAGAATTAGTAATCATATTTACTTCAACCACAAACATACCTGGGTTGGAGAGGAGTTGTGGGCACTCCCTCTTCCAATGCCCCTTCCCTTGGCAATGCATGCAGAGATCATTTGCCTTGGACTGCTGAGAACCATGGGCCTTCCCTTTCCCTTTGCTTGGTCCAACCGGAGCAACAGGGACGCCCGAAGCGCGAGCAGGGGCCGCAATCGTCTTCCCTTTGTCCTTCTTCCTCTTCCAGCGTTCGACCCTCTTGCCATTCGCCTTGGAGGTTGAAGCATCTCCTATAAATACCGCCGGCGCCGATTTGTGGGTCATTGCCTCGTATTGGACCAGCATGTTGATCAACTCATGAATAGACTTCTCAATTCCGTTCATGTTGTAGTTTACAACAAACGGGTCATAGGATGGAGGAAGCGACCGGAGGATCACGTCAATGTATGTGTCATTGTTAAGCCCACCTTTAAGATTCTCGAGTTTCTCCACTAGGGAGAGCATCTTGACCCCATGACTTTGTACAGACGCTCCTTCAGCAAGCTTGGTGCCAAAGAATGCTTTTGTTGCGGCATATCTAATATGCCTATCCGGAACTGCATAAACCTCGTTCATGCGGAGCATTATGGCGGAGACGTTGTCCAGTCTCTCATACTACTTCTGGATGTCATTAGACATCGAAGCCAGTATGATACTGCGTACTTTCTGGTTGTCCTCATGCCATTTCTCGAACGTATAACGTTCTTCAGGCGTGGACCCCTCCGGCAAGTCGCTCGGTGGCGGCTCGTCCAAAATGTAGCCTTGGTTCTCGAAACCGAGGACAATCCTCAGGTTTCTCAGCCAGTCCGAGTAGTTCGTTCCATTGAATTTGTTAGTCTCGAGTATCATGGTTAATGGGTTCTTGACATATCTACATTAATGAAAATGTAAAGCAGAAATTAGCAGATAATGGTAATATTATTGTTCAAGTTGAAGACTTAGTCTTTTAGTCTTTAACCCTCCCACTATTTATACGAAAGTCCGCCACTCTCAAGCGGAGTTTCGGAAAATCATTTTCTAGTGGGCTTGGGATCCACAAGCGTAATCTCCATGCCCCGCTTTTACGATTCACATGAAGAAGACCTCGTGGGAGATATCCAATATCATTCTCATCCAATGAGATTCTCAAGATATTTTGCCTTACCTATTCACATGGTTTCGAGGATTCCAAGCGAACCATGTTACTCAGTGTTGGGCCCGACCCATCTACCAAATCATGCCTCGAACTGTCGCCCCCCACGACTTGTGAGACTGGGAAACAGCGAGCGCAGTCTTTTTGTTCACAACAATGGTGCAGCTTTCCCCTAGTCCAAGTGTGCCACAACTTGTGAGACCACACTTGGGTAGTGGTAGCTTCCTCACCACATTGCTGTGGATGGAAGGCTCGGACAGATCAAAATACCATTTTGATCCAAGTCCATTCTGGGCCTAATATTTAATTTGGTCCGACGAAATAAGAGTTTGTTTGTTACCGAGACCTCATCACATTATGGTGTTTTAGCATGCATAAATATCCAATATTTAAAGCGATAAATAAATACGCTGCATGCAGAAAACATAGCATACCCCTGTTAGGATGATCACAAGCCCAACCTATGCGACCCACTGAGCCCGCAGTGAGTCTATGGTCTGTCTAGGGTGGTCCTAAATTATTACAATAACAATATACCCATTGTCATTCCAATGGGCCTTGTAATGCTTCTTGTTTCACGGCTTGATGCTCCTCCTTGGGGTCTCCGACTCCAAATGCTTGTTAAAATTAAAACCTCACCAATCCTATCTACTCTCATTACAACTGAAAGTAATACATTGGTAATAATAAAAACAAGTCTTAACATCATGAGGCTGAAAATACAGGAGATGATAGTCCCAAAAACAAGAGGCACTCAGGCCCCACCCAACAGAAAATAAATGATCACACATTCATCGATACATAAGGTCTAGGGCTCTTGTGATCATCCCATGTTGATTCCATCAACTCACATAACACAATTGTTCCAAATAATCATGCATAAAACCAATGGATATTCCAAATACCCAAGCGATGTCCAACATCACAAAAGCATAAACGTACAAATAATATGCAAAATTCAAATTTCAAATTTAATGGACATTTTAAACAATGCAACCAATGCATGTATTAATCCCAAATTAATTAAGCAAATTTAATCTAAGGAATAATCCAATTATTCCAAAATCAAATATGCAAAATTAACATATTTTCAGAATATTGTGTAGAAAATGCAGAAAATCGAATTTTCCGGAAAACATCGAAAAACGGCACAAAAACGGCCCAATCGTTGTGCCTGCTGACCACCCCCGCACACAGGGCAGCGCGCGCTGGCCTCGGCCCGCAGCGGCCGTCTGCGCACAGCGCCCGCGCGCGCACGCCTGTGCGCAGCATCCGCGCGGCCACTGCCGTCCGATCCCATAATTTTTTTTTTCATATTTTTCAACATCTTTTTCAGCACAAAAACAGTAACAATTATTCTGAAAATAAGCATACAATGTTAGATCCAATCTAACAAAAATAAGCATGCCAGAAGTCCATCAAATTCAAACAATTGAATCATCATATTATTCATACATTTATATAATCTAACATGCCAATAAAATCATAAAAGCAAGTAGATCATATCAAGCACATAGATCTATGCCCCTTACATCGAATCGGGCTCTGATACCACTTGAAAGACAAGCGGATCCGCCCGGGAGCGCGAGCAGAAGCAAGAAAGCGAGAAAGGGTGCGTAAATTTAAATCTAATTTAAATTAACGAATCCCAAGGGGTGTACCCTTGGATGCTCAACCGGGCGTTCGATGTAGCATGTGTAAATATTAGAAACGTATATTAAACACATAGGGCATATATATATATATATATATTAAATCAACCAAAGCGTAATAAATCCGTTACCTTTGATTGTTTAACATATGCTCCCGGCTACTTGCGTTTTTCCTTCTCAGGAATGCTCACGAAATCCAAACGTATGGATTCTCCTAAGGTGATCCACACCACACCGGAAGAAACGGACGTTCTCCTTGCTAGAAGAAAATGGATTTACGAAGGAATCGGTTTAAGAGAAGAACACTGTAGAGTATACTCTTAAACCTACTTTGTTCTTCTTCTTGATTCAAAATCAAGTGAAGAACACAAGTGAAAGGGGGAGGAGAAAACAGAGAGTTAGGGAGGGAGAGGAGATCCGATTTTTTTCTTCTTCTTTTTCCTAGAAAAAGATGAATAATCAATCACTTATGCTTGGTGTTGTATATTCTAATATATATACATAATTAATGTGATTATTGGAATGTGTCTAGGTTCATCCAAGGATATCTAGATTCATTCCAATCAATCACCATCAATTCTTCAATCAAGCCTACCAAAATTTATGGTATGATCAAATCATACCAAAAGGGAAGAGCTTGATTGGAGTTGATTTGTCTCTTTCCAAAAGAGATAAGTCAACATACCACCTAGCATGAAACATGGCTGATTTTGCTTCCTCCAAGGGAGCATCTCGGCCATGTTTAATTAAGGGAAGAAGTCCAACTTCTTCCTATTCCAAAATAGGAAATTATTTCTCCTCTCTGGTAAAATTTAACGGTGACCGGGTTTTATCGTAATCCAATTACGACGAACCCAACATTAAATCCAATTTAATGTCCATTTAAATTATTCTCATTGATCTTTTAATCCAATTAAAAGATCCAACGTCTCAACTTTCCATATTTAATCGAAAATCTAATTTACCGATTAAACGAAGGCCCGATACAATATCGGCCCATCCATCCAATGGACTTTCCCTTAAGTAATCCAATTACTTATTTTATCCTTCGAGATTAACTCCAATTCAATCTCTTAACCTCCTCGGTGATTTGTGTGTGATCCTTTAGGTTCACCCTTAGTTAGACTGGGGCCCTTGTCCCACAAGGGCCCGTTACCATGGGTGGCCGTCTAGCAACGGTGCATGGCACTAGAGACTAGGTGAATATACGGGGATGAACATTTAGGCTCTAGAGTACATCTATCCTTCCGTTTACCGTCTCACCACTTAGGGTCTAGGGCACGGATTATGTAGGCAGCCATTTTGGACCTAGGTGTTGGTCTGTCCTCTACCAAACTCCGCAAGGGAAGCCTTCCCTTCTGTTCAGTTACTATGGCCATAGATTTTTAGGGACAAGACACAACTGTTAACACCATTTGACCGGAGACAGATCCTTTCTTGGAAACTAATGTCACTTTGTACACCGAAGCTGCACTAGATATGGCTTATGACTACTCAAGTGCATCTTGGCAATCTCTCACCATACCTCAGATACAGTCCCGATGTACAGGTAAACTCAACAATTCCTCAAGTCAAAGGACTTTACCTGTACCGTTGGAACCGGGAACACACGTCATACCTAGTCGGCCCTACTCAAGGTCCTCCGTAAGACGATTACCGTGAGTCACCTCAGTCAGTCGCTCCCCATCAGGCCAACCTACTAACACTACTCAGATGACCCTCGTCACCCGTCGATGAAATACGCCAGCAGATGCTTAGTGCAAGTCTCAAGGGGAATCTCCGTACCCACTTTTGAGATTCCTTGACTTGACTGATTCGGCGGAACCGATTTCATGAACCTACCTCCAAGCATAGTCCCAGTCCCCGAAATGCGATTTCAGTCTGTGGGCGTTGTTTGTGTAGTGAACAGTTATAAAGCAGATAAAGTGAACACAAACAAAAGTACGTGCCAAATGAATTTCACTTCTTATTCAATAAGGATTTATTGAAACATCGAAATTGTTCAGACATAGGTTACAATTCGCCTACCAAGATTGGCTACATGGTCACCTATTCTAACAAAAATGGTTTTCCTCAATGGTTTCGTCGAGGAAGAGATCTACATGGATCAGCCGGAGGGTTTCACGGTCACCGGAGAAGAACAGAAGTTCTGTCGTCTCCAGAAGTCCATCTATGGCCTCAAACAAGCATCCCGAAATTGGAACATTCGCTTTGACAAAGTCATACGGGGTTATGATTTCATCAAAAACGAATCCGACCCTTGTTTATACAAGAAGGTCAGTGGGAGCTCTATAGTGCTTCTAGTGCTTTATGTGGATGACATTTTACTCATAGGAAATGACGTTAGAATGTTGGGTGACACAAAAGCATGGTTATCAACTCAGTTTTCTATGAACGATTTGGGTGAAGCCTCCTACATTCTAGGCATCTAGATTGTCAGGGACAGATCCAAGAGAATGTTAGGACTCACCCAAAACTCGTATATGGAAAAAGTCCTCAGAAGGTTTCAGATGGACAACTCCAAACGAGGATTCCTTCCCAAAAGCATGGGATCAAGTTATCCAAGAAACAGTCCCCGTAGACTGATGAGGAACTTGAAAAGATGAAATTCATTCCCTATGCTTCTGCCGTAGGAAGCATCCAATATGCGGTCCACTGCACTAGACCTGACATTGCTTACGCTTTGAGTGTAACAAGGAGATATCAGTCTTGTGTAGGAGAGGAACATTGGAATGCAGTCAAGGGCATCCTTAAGTACCTAAGGAGGACTAAGGAAATGTTCTTAGTCTATGGCAATGGAGAACTGATCCTGGAAGGCTTTAGCGATGCTAGCTTCCAGGCTGATGACGATGATGACAAGTCTCAATCGGGTTATGTATTCAGGCTCAATGGAGGGGTGGTGGCTTGGAAAAGTTCCAAGCAAGCAACCACTGCTGATTCCACCACTGAGGCCGAATACATAGCAGCTTCGGAAGCTGCCAAAGAAGCGGTTTGGATGAGAAACTACATCCAAGAGTAGGGTGTGGTGCCTAGCATCGCCGAGCCTATTGTCATCTTTTGTGATAACAATGGAGCAATAGCGCAAGCAAAGGAACCGAGATCTCATCACCGTTCCAAACACATTCTTAGACGCTACCACCTTCTAAGAGAAATGGTAGGAAGAGGTGACGTTCGGATGGACCGAGTCAACTCAGCAGACAACACAGCAGATTCGCTGACAAAGCCTATGTCACAAAGCGCTCATATGCAACATCTTGAGAAGATGGGGATTAGGCATATGGGCGATTGACTTTAAGGTCAAGTGGGAGATTGTTAGAATAGGTAACCATGCAGCGAATCTTGGCAAGCGATCTGTAACCTATGTCTGAATAATTTCGAAGTTTTAATAATTCCTTAATGAATAAGAAGTGAAATTCATTTGGCAAGTACTTTGTTCATGTTCACTTTATCTACTTTATAACTGTTCACTACACAAACAAAGCCCACAGACTGAAATCCCATTTCGGGGACTGGGACTACGCTTGGAGGTAGGTCCATGAAATCAGTTCCGCCGAATCAATCTGGAAATCTCCAAGTCAAGAAATCTCGAAAATGGGTACCGAGATTCCCCTTGAGACTTGCACTAAGCACCTACTGTCGTATTTCATCGACGGGTGACGAGGGTCGTTTAAGCAGTGTTAGTGGGTTGGCCTGTTGGGGAGCGGCTGACTGAGGTGACTTGCGGGAACCATCTTACGGAGGACCTTGAGTAGGGTCGGTTAGGTATGATGTGAGTTCCCGGTTCCAAACGGTACAGGTCAAGTCCTTTGACTTGAGGAATTGCTGAGTTTACCTGTACATCGATACTGTATCTTAGGTATGGTGAGAGATTTCCAAGATGCACTTGAGTAGTCATAAACCATATCTAGTGCAGCTTCGGTGTATAAAGTGACAGTAGTTTCCAACAAAGGATCTGTCTCCTGTCAAAAGGTGTTGACAGTTATGTCTCAAAAATACTCTGTGTCTTGTCCCTAAAATCTATGGCCACAGTAACTGAACAGAAGGGAAGGTTTCCCTTCCGACGTTTAGTAGAGGACAGACCTGAAGGACAAGCGGATCCACCCGGGAGCGCGAGCGGAAGCGAGAAAGGGAGTAATGTGTGTAAATTTAAATCCAATTTAAATAAACGTGTCCCAAGGGGTATACCATTGGGTTCTCAACTGGGCGTTCAATGTAGGATGTGTAAATATTAAAATATATATATAACACATAGGGTATAGATAGATTGGAAATCAACCAAAGAGTAATAAAACCGTTACCTTTGATGATCTACGTGCACGCGGCTACTTGCGTTGTTCCTTCCCCGGAATGCCCACGAAATCCAAACGTATGGATTCTCCAAAGGTGATCCACACCACATCGGAAGAAACGCACGTTCTCCTTGCTAGAAGAAAACGGGTTTAATGAAGGAATCGGTTTAAGAGAAGAACATTATGAATTAGTGTTCTCTTAAACCTACTTTGTTCTTCCTCTTGATTCAAAAATCAAGTGAAGAACACAAGTAGAAAATGGGATAGATGGCCGGGAGTTGAGAGAGAGGAGAGGACCGAAAATTGTTCTTCTTTTTCCTAGAAAAAGATGAATTATGATTCACATATGCTTGTTGTTGTATATTCTCATATATATACATAATTAATATGATTATTGGAATGTGTCTAGGTTCATCCAAGGATGTCTAGATACTTTCCAATCAATCACCATCAATTCTTCAATTAAGCCTACCTAATATTATGGTATGGTCAAATCATACCAAAAGGGAAGGGCTTGATTGGAGTTGATTTGTCTCTTTCCAAAAGAGACATTTCAACATACCACCTTGCATGACACATGGCTGATTTTGCTTCCTCCAAGGGAGCATTTCGGACATGTATAATTATGGGAAGAAGTCTAACTTCTTCTTATTCCAAGAAAGGAATTATTTCTCCTCTCGGGTCAAATTTAACGGACCGGGTTTTATCGTAATCTAATTATGACGAATCCAACATTAAATTCAATTTAATGTCCACTTAAGTTATTCCCGTTGATCTTCTAATCCAATTAAAAGATCCATCGTCTCAACGTCTCAACTTTCCATATTTAATCGAAAATCCAATTTACCGATTAAACGAAGGCCCGATACAATATCGGCCCGTCCATCCAATGGACTTTCCCTTAAGTAATCCTATTACTTATTTATCCTTCGAGATTGACTCAAGTCAATCTCTCAACATCCTTGGTGATTTGTGTGTGACCCTTTAGGTTCACCCTCAGCTAGACTTGGGCCGGTGTCCCACAAGGGCCCGTTACCATGAGTGGCCGTCTAGCAACGGTCCATGGCACTAGAGACTAGGTGAATTGGCGGGAAAATTTAGGCGCCGATTCCATACGGGTACGATCCTTTCGTCTACCGTCTCCTGACCTTAGTCTAGGGTATGAAATTGAGCGTCGGTTCTCATCCTTGACTAGGCATCTATGCTTAATACTTGAGACCATGTATGCTTCATTGCGTCAACATAGGAAACCATTCCCTGTTCGACCAACCACTGTGACCACAACTTTAAAAAGCATGAACGTGTTTTCGAGTGCATAGGAGATACCTCTGTCACATATTGACAGGGGACGGATCCTCTTCTTGGAATCCACCGTCCTCGCTACACATTCCGACTGCACTGGACAAGGCTTATGATAATCATATTACAGAATGATCACCTCTCGCCAGATCCAAGATACAGCCGTCCTGTGCACGCGACTGTCATGATCCCTCAATCAGCACTCATCCTATGATCCCCGCGAGTCAGTCCGGTTGGCTCGACCCCAGTCGACCAACCCATCAAGATCGTGTAGGCGTGCCACGCCTGTTGCCGATGAAACATGACACTCATCCAATGAACACAACTCTTAATGCAAGTCTCCATAGGACTCTTGATGCCCTGTCTCGAGGTCCTCGACTTGGAACGTTTCAGACTCAACTCTAAATCAGTTGGTTTCATGACCACCATCCAATGCGTGGCCCAACTGCATGAGTTGTTAACCGTGGTCTGTGGGCTTTATTGCGATATAAGTAAAACACCATTTTAACAAATGTGAAATGAGCGCAACAAAGATAATACCAAAAAGTGACGAATACTCATTTTTTCATCACGTAATAATATTACATTTACATCGAGTTGTATAATAGGTTACAAATCGCCAAACATATTGGCTTTCTAGTCACCTATTCTAACAAGACCGACACTTAGGTCCAAAATGGGTGCCTACATTGTTAGAATAGGTGACCATGTAAGCCAATTTTGGCAGGAATATGTAACCTATGTGTAGACAATTTCAGGTGTTTTGATAAAACATTTATGAATAAAGAAGTGAAAGTTCATATAGCAACACTTTGTTTACGTTCACTTATATCTGCTATTACATATCTGTTCACTACGCAAACAAAGCCCACGGACTGAGAATCGATTTCGGGGACTGGGACTACGCTTGGATCTAGGTCCATGAAATCAGTCTTACCGAATCAGTCCGGAAATCTCCAAGTCAAGGAATCTCGAAAATGGGTACCGGGATTCCCTTTGAGACTTGCACTAAGCATCTGCTGTCGTATTTCATCGACGGGTGACGAAGGTCGTCTAAGCAGTGTTAGTGGGTAAGCATTCTAGGAAGCAGCTGACTGAGGTGACTCGCGGGAACCGTCTTACGGTGGACCTTGAGTATGGTCAGCAAGGTATGACGTGTATTCCCGGTTCCAACGATACAGGTCAAGTCCTTTGACTTGAGGAACTGCTAAGTTTACCTGTACATCAGGTCTGTATCTTAGATATGGTGAGAGATTGCCAAAATACTCTTGAGTAGTCATAAGCCATGTCTAGTGCAGCTCGGCTGTACAGAGTGACAGTAGTTTCCAAGAAAGGATCTGTCTCCTGTCAAAAGGCATTGACAGTTGAGTCTCATGAATGCTCTATGTCTTGTCCCTAAAATCTGTGGCCCACAGTAACTGAACAGAAGGGAAGGTTTCCCTTGCGGCGTTTAGTAAGGACAGACCGACACTTAGGTCCAAAATGGTACCTGCATTTTCCGTGCCCTAGATTCTAAGTGATGAGACCGAAGACAGAAGGAAAGTGTAGTGTTAGAGCCTAAATGTTCATCCCCGATTATTTCACCTAGTCTCTAGTGCCATGGACCGTTGCTAGATGGCCACCCATGGTAATGTACGGATTCTAGGAATCTGATCAAGTCTAGCTGAAAGGTGAACCTAAAGAGTCACACACTATTCACACACACTTAGTATTTAATTTGGAATTAAATAATGGAGTAAAGGAATGATTAAATTAGATATAATCGGGTCCTATATTTTCTTGGAGAAATCAATTCCTTCTATTTTATAAAGGGAATTAAATTAATAAATTGGATTTATTAAGGGAATTAATTTAATGGGCCTAGAATAAGTATTAATATTTATTTATTATATTTATTTGGCCTTTTGGAATATTTAATAGGATTTAAATATTTCATTAAATTAAATTAATGGTTGAGATTTAATGGGAGAGATCAAAGGCTAGGATTGAATTTGACAAGGTCAAATTCTACTTTGACTAGGACTTTGACTAGGTCAAAATCCTAGTCAAATTAAGCTTTTAAAGAGGTGGAGTTTAAAGAGGATTAAATTCTTCCTCTATATATACCCCTAGCCTTGCACCTTTTGAAGGATGATGAAATTCCAACACACACACAACACACACTTGTTTTGTTCTTGGAACACTAGAACATTGATGAATCAATATCGTTACTTCATAACGTGTTGTTGATTCATCCACTCCAAAAATCATACTTGTTCGTTGCTAGCACGACGTACAAGATACGTGGGTGGATCGTGTGTCACGATTTGGAGGGTTTCAAGAACGAGATCTTGGTGCAAAACGGGGAACAACGCGTGTAGCCGTTGAAGACGAAAACGACAACGGGTAGGTCTTGTTTTAATTTTTCGTCTCTTTTTTTTTCCTCCCTATGGCCTCCATGACAATTGCATGTTCTTTATATCATGAGATACACCAAACACCCGGGAATCTCAAGAGTACACCCCTTGAACGTGTTCCTTATTTATTAAAGCATGCTTTAAATTTTCGTATTTTATTTTATACCGCGCTTCCGCATTCGCGCAATTTTTCGGGACGATCCACGATTCCTTTCAGTGGTATCAGAGCCCGGTTCGGCGTATAGGCCTAGGGTTTATGTGCGTTTTAAGCATGAAACGTGATATTGGCATGTTTTTTAATTAAATCTTGATTTTCTTGATTTTAAACCATGTCGTTTTATTGCTTTCATTCGTGTGAATTTCTGCATATTGGTATTTTTTTCTATTTTTCTTGGGAAACGGGGTGGAAAAATTGAACGGAAAACGAGAAACGCCGCAGCCGGCCAGCCAGGAGGTCTGGCCGGGCGCAGCAGCACGCTGCCAGCAGGGCAGACGCACGCAGGCAAGGGAAGCCTGCGCGCGCCTGTCCAACCGGTCGCACAAGGGGCAGCGCGCAACCAGGGTGGCTGCGTGCAGGCGCGCGCGCACGCAGACGAAGGTGTCTGCGCACGCAAGGCTGCGGGCCTGAGAGTCCGCGCGCGGACGGACACCGGGCAGCGCCGCCAGGCGCGCGCGCACGCAGACGGAGGTGTCTGCGCGCGCGCGCCCGGCAGGCGTGCCCAGTGCACGTCTGCGCGCGCACTGCGCAGGGATAAGGGCGCGGCCGGCAGCCAGCAGGCCAGCGCGCGCGAGGCAAGGGAGCCTGCGCGCGCGACGGCCTGTCGGAACGCCAGGCCGCGTAGGGAGCCTGCGCGCGCGACGGCCTGTCGGAACGCCAGGCCGCGTAGCATGCTGCCGGCCAGGCGCGCGCGCTGACAGGCTGCTGCCGGCGGCGGCGGCTGCCGGTGCTGCTGCTAGGGTTTTAAAACCCTAGTAGTGTTTTCTTTTTTTTTAATTTATTTTCAGTTTTAATTTGAATTAATTCTGAAAAATTCATTTTTGGGTTCAATTTTGCCTAATTTTCTAAAGACATTATTTTAGGAGTAAAATATATTGGATTTGGAATCCCGGGGTTATTTTACTTAAAATAATGAGGAAAGGTTTTCCTGAAATGAGAAAATATTATTACCAATATTTGTATTTTATTTTTTACACGTTATGCACATGTTCATTTATTCCTTATTTTGAATATTTATGATTGGAAATCATGAATTATCGGTATATTGTAATTATATGATTAGATCATGTGATTATGTGTGTTGGATGGAAATGAATGATCACGAGCCCTAGACCGAATGTATGGTTTAATTTCTGTTGAGCCTGTGTGCCTCTTTTACTGCTTTCTCCTTCTCTCTTTCTAGTTGCCTTGGAATAATAAGGTATTCTACCACCCTCCTTATGTACTCCCCCCGGGTTTTCGCTGGAGTTTCTATTTTTAATATGTAATGAGAGTGGACTAGGAGTGAGGTTTCTATTTTTGTAATTGGTGGAGAAGAAGGAAGGACC
Source organism: Sesamum alatum (assembly GCA_034509735.1). Taxonomy (NCBI): domain Eukaryota; kingdom Viridiplantae; phylum Streptophyta; class Magnoliopsida; order Lamiales; family Pedaliaceae; genus Sesamum; species Sesamum alatum. Next base: position 24,409,745 of record JACGWO010000001.1, on the reverse strand, counting down.
ACATGGAGAGCCCAGACGGGAGGTCTCTTGGAGTTTTCCATGAAGTGAAGAAAGAGAAAAGAGACCAAGGCCCATCAGCATGATGATTGGGTTACTATTAATGTAATAGTATAGGACCAACCCTAGATTGACCATAGATCCACTACGGGCTCAGTGGGTCGCATAGGATTCGGGATCGTGATCATTCAACAGGGGCGTGCTAGGCTTTAATTTTGCATGTGCTTATTATGATGGATGAATGGGTTTTTTTTATTTATCATATAACTGCTATAGATGGTTTAATTTACGTATTATGGATGGATGTGTTAATGTTTATTTATTTGAGATCTCGGTCATTTACTACTCTCACATTGGTTGGACCAATGTCAAAATATTAGACCCTAGACAAAATGGACATGAACTCTAGGAGTTTGTCCATGCCTTCCAATCCATGGCATAGTGAGGAAGCTGTTTTAGGTCAATAGCGTGGTCTCACGAGTCGTGGCACGTTATTGTACTTAAAGGAAGCTGCACTATGTCATGAACGAAAAATGGGCTACTGCTACCTGTCTCACGAGTCGTGCGGGTACCAGTGGGTCTGTGGCTCGGTCGATTGGGTTGGGTCTAACACCCAATTAGCATGATTCGCTTGGAGTCCTCGGGATCATGTGAAAGGGTGAGGTAATAATCTTGGGAATCTCGTGGAACGAGAATGGTATGGAATACCTCCTACAGGATCTTTTCCATGCGAATCGTAAAAGCGGGGTATGGAAAAAATAGTTGTGGATCCCAAGCCCACTAGGAAAGGATTTCCCGAAAATCACGTTTGAGAGTACCGGGTTTTCGTATAAATAGTGGGAGGATTAAATGACTAAAGATCATGCATTTAATTATTTTTATCAAACAACCGTCTTTTATTTTCTGCTGATCGCGCGTTGTTTTCTAAAATGCAAATTTAAAATGTCTAAGAACCCACTTTCCACCATTCTTGAGACAAACAAATTCAATGGAAAAAATTACAACTACTGGTTGCGCAATCTCAGGATAGTCCTAGATTACGAGAACCAAGGCTACGTCATGGACAAGCCTCTCCCTAGGACCTTGCCGGAAGGATCCACGCCAGAAGAACGTGAGACGTTCGAGACTTGGCATAAGGATAACCGGAAGGTCCGTAGCGTCATACTTGCTTCGATGACCAATGAGATTCAAAAGCAATATGAAAGGTTAGACGATGTCCCTTCCATTATGGCTCGCCTTAAGGATTGCTATGTTGTCCCGGACCGGCATACTAGGTATGTCGCGACCAAGGCGTTCTTTGGAACTAAAATGACAGAAGGATCCTCTGTACAAGAGCACGGGGTTAAAATGCTTACCCTAATGGAAAAGCTCGAGGACCTAAACGCAGGTCTCGATAATGAAACGTACATAGATGTGATCCTTTAGTCACTCCCACCCTCCTTTGACCAATTTATCGTCAACTACAACATGAACGCACTTGAGAAGGGCATTCATGAGTTGATTAATATGTTGGTGCAATACGAGGCAACGACTAAGAAATCCACAACTTTAGTATTGTTTGGAGGTGCTTCGACTTCCAATACGAAAGGCAAAGGGGCCGGACGTTGGAAGAAGAAGAAAGGGAAGGGAAAGGCCGTCAAAGCAGCTACGAACACTAAGAGTGTTCCCATTGCCAAAGAGGGGAAAGGCAAAGGAAAGGGAAAGGTTGTCTCCAAGCAACAGTCAAAGGCATATGACATATGTATCAACTGCCGTGAGAAAGGGCATTGGAAGAGAGAGTGCCCCAAACTCTTCTCGAACCAAGGTGTTGAAAAGAAGCAGAAAACTGCGTAGCGGGGACATGATCCTGAAGCTTGGGAATGGCAAGGCCATCTCGGCAGAAGCAGTAGGATCCGCCACTCTAGTGATTAGTGATAGTATTAGCATAGATTTAGAGCAAGTTTATTTTGTACCTAGTATGATTAAAATCATCATTTCCATTCCATTGTTGGACAATAGTGGTTATGAGTTTAAAATCAATAAAAATTGCTTTTATTTGATGAGGTGTGGAATTGTTCATCTACTTGGTACATTGCATAACGGGCTCTATATCTTGCAACAAACGAATTTCGTTCTCAACACTCAACACAAACGAAAATTAGATAATAACGGGAATGCACGTCTGTGGCACGCTAGGCTAGGTCACATATCCCAAGATAGGATGAAAAGGTTGGTAGACTCAAAGAATCTAGAGGTTGGGGACTTGAGTGATCTACCAACTTGTGAAACCTGTCTAAGAGGGAAAATGACCAAGAATCCCTTTGTAGGACAAAGCAGGCTTGCCACAGGTCTGTTGGACTTGGTCCATACAGACGTATGTGGACCATTAAGGATGCAGGCCCGAGGTGGGTTCTCCTACTTCATAACCTTTACCGATGATCATTCACGGTATGGTTATGTTTACCTAATGAGGTACAAGTCTGAAGCTCTTGAGAGGTTTAAAGAATTCAGACTTGAAGTGGAGAACTAGACCAACTGCAAAATTAAAGTCCTACGGTCGGACCGAGGCGGTGAATACCTTAGTACGGAGTTCCTAGATTATCTAAAAGAACATGGTATAATATCAGAATGGACACCTCCCGGAACACCACAGTTAAATGGTGTCTCTGAAAGGAGGAATCGAACCCTGTTGGACATGGTTCGATCCATGATGAGTTTTACCAGATTGCCCTTATCCTTTTGGGGCTTTTGCACTAGAAACGACAGCCAAATTGTTGAATTTGGCGCCTAACAGTTCATTGACCCAAACGCCATATGAGATATGGCACGGCAGGCCTGCGTCCTACAACTACTTGAGAGTGTGGGGTAGCCCCGCATACGTCAAAAGGTTAGTGGGAGATAAGCTAGAATCTAGATCTAGCTTATGCAGGTTCGTTGGATACCCTAAGGAAACTGCGGGTTATTACTTCTATGACCCCTTGGAACAAATGGTGTTTGTTTCAAGAAATGCAGTATTCTTGGAGCAAGGCTTCCCAAAGGATGTCCAACCTGATGAGCTGATCCTTGAGGAATCAAGTGATGGAGTACAACCATCAGAGGTAGCCGCGGAACCCTCACTCAGGGGATTCAGGATAGACAGCCGAAGGGCTGACCATCCTCGAGAAGTCCAACATGCTAGGCATGAAGGATAGCCTCAGGAACAGCCAGCCCCGGTTCCTGAACCGCCGGCTCCGATACAGTCAGCACCCACAGTCACCACTAACGTTCCCGTTCTCCGTAGGTCCACTAGAGAGTCCAGACCTCCAGTGAGATATGGCTTTCTAGGAGCGACCGATCTTTTGGATAACGATCCTAAGACATACGGAGAAACGATGTCTGACATCGACTCCGGGAAATGACTTGAGGCCATGAAAATCGAAATGGACTCCATGAGCGAGAACCAAGCCTGGAGACTTGTAGATCCACCGAAAGGTGTTAAGCCAGTGGGTTATAAGTGGGTCTACTAGCGCAAACTTGGCGTTGATGGAGAAGTCACAACCTTTAAAGCTAGGCTTGTAGCTAAGGAATACACTCAACGACCCGGGGTCGATTTTGAGGATACCTACTCACCAGTAGCCATGGCTAAGTCCATTCGTATCCTGCTCGCCATAGCAGCATGGTATGACTATGAGACATGGCAGATGGACGTGAAAACGGCCTTCCTCAATGGTTTCGTTGAAGAAGAGATCTATATGGATCAGCCGGAGGGTTTCATGGTAACTGGAGAAGAACAGAAAGTCTGTCGTCTCCAGAAGTCCATCTATGGCCTCAAACAAGCATCCCGAAGTTGGAACATTCGATTTGATGAAGTAATACGGGGTTATAACTTCATCAAAAACGAATCCGATCCTTGTGTATACAAGAGGGTCAGTGGGAGCTCAATAGTGTTCCTAGTGCTTTATGTGGATGACATTCTACTCATTGGTAATGACGTTAGTATGTTAGGAAACACAAAAGCATGGTTGTCAACCTAGTTTTCCATGAAGGACTTGGGTGAAGCCTCCTATATCCTAGGCATCCAGATTGTCAGGGACAGATCTAAAAGGATGTTAGGACTCACCCAAAACTCATATATGGAGAAAGTCCTAAAGAGATATCGAATGGACAACTCCAAACGATGATTCCTTCCCATGAGGCATGGGATCAAGTTGTCCAAGAAACAGTCCCCACAGACTGATGAGGAACTTGAAAGGATGAAAGTCATCCCCTATGCTTCTGCCGTAGGTAGCATCCAATATGCGGTCCACTGCACTAGGCCCGATATTGCGTACGCCTTGAGCGTAACAAGCAGATATCAGTCCTACGCAGGAGAGGCACATTGGAATGTTGTTAAGGGCATCCTTAAGTACCTAAGGAGGACTAAGAAAATGTTCCTAGTCTATGGCAATGGAGAACTAATTCCTGAAGGCTTTAGCGACGCTAGCTTCCTGTCTGATGACGATGATGCCAAGTCTTAATCGGGTTACGTATTCAAGCTCAATGGAGGAGTAGTGGTTTGGAAAAGTTCCAATCAAGCAACCACTACTGACTCCACTACAGAGGCTGAATACATAGCAGCTTCAGAAGCTGCTAAGGAAGCGGTTTGGATGAGAAACTACATCCAAGAGTTGGGTGTGGTGTCTAGCATCGCCGAGCCTGTTGTCATCTTCTGTGATAACAACGGTGCAACAGCGCAAGCAAAGGAACCGAGATCTCATCACCGTTCCAAACACATTCTTAGACGCTACCATCTTCTTAGAGAAATGGTAGAAAGAGGTGACGTTCGGATGGACCGAGTCAACTCAGCAGACAACACAGCAGATCCGTTGATAAAGCCTATGTCGCAGAACGCTCATACGCAACATCTTGGGAAGATGAGGATTAGACATATGGGCGATTGGCTTTAAAGGTCAAGTGGGAGATTGTTAGAATAGGTGACCATGTAAGCCAATTTTGGCGGGAATATGTAACCTATGTCTAGACAATTTCAGGTGTTTGATAAATCATTTATGAAAAAAAGAAGTGAAAATTCATATGGCAACACTTTGTTTACGTTCACTGATATCTGTTATTACATATCTGTTCACTACGCAAACAAAGCCCACGGACTGAGAATCGATTTCGGGGACTGGGACTACGCTTGGAGGTAGGTCCATGAAATTAGTCTTACCGAATCAGTCCAGAAATCTCCAAGTCAAGGAATCTCGAAAATGGGTACCGAGATTCCCCTTGAGACTTACACTAAGCATCTGCTGTCGTATTTCATCAACAGGTGACGAAGATCGTCTAAGCAGTGTTAGTGGGTTAGCATGCTAGGAAGCAGCTGACTGAGGTGACTCGCGGGAACCGTCTTACGGAGGACCTTGAGTATGGTCAGCAAGGTACGACGTGTATTCCCGGTTCCGACGGTACAGGTTAAGTCCTTTGACTTGAGGAACTACTTAGTTTACCTGTACATCAGGTCTGTATCTTAGATATGGTGAGAGATTGCCAAAATACTCTTGAGTAGTCATAAGCCATGTCTAGTGCAGCTCTGGTGTACAGTCTGACAGTAGTTTCCAAGAAAGGATCTGTCTCCTGTCAAAAGGCATTGACAGTTGAGTCTCATGAATGCTCTGTGTCTTGCCCCTAAAATCTGTGGCCACAGTAACTGAAATAGAAGGGAAGGTTTCCCTTGCGGCATTTAGTAAGGACAGACCGACACTTAGGTTCAAAATGGTACCTGCATTTTTCGTGCCCTAGACCCTAAGTGATGAGACCGAAGACAGAAGGACAAGTGTACTGTTAGAACCTAAATGTTTATCCCCGAATATTTCACCTAGTCTCTAGTGCCATGGACCGTTGCTAGATGGCCACCCATGGTAACGGACGGATTCTAGGAATCCGACCAAGTCTAGCTAAAAGGTGAACCTAAAGAGTCACACACTATCCACACACACTTAGTATTTAATTTGGAATTAAATATTGGAGTAAAGGAATGATTAAATCGGATTTAATCGGTTCCTATATTTTCTTGGAGAATTAATTCCTTCTATTTGATAAAGGGAATTAAATTAATAAATTGAATTTATTAAGGGAATTAATTTAATGAGCCTAGAATAAATATTAATATTTATTTGGCCTTTTGGAATATTTAATAGGAATGAAATATTCCATTAAATTAAATTAATAGTTTAGATTTAATGGGAGAGATGAAAGGCTAGGATTGAATTTGACAAGGTCAAATTCTACTTTGACTAGGACTTTGACTAGGTCAAAAATCCTAGTCAAATTAAGCTTCTAAAGAGTTGGAGTTTAAAGAGGATTAAATTCCTCCTCTATATAAACCCCTAGCTTTGCACCTTTTCAAGGATGATGAAATTCCAACACACACACAACACACACTCGTCTCTCTCCCTCTTACCTCTCGTCCGCCCCCTCTCTCTCTACAAGAAATATATTTCTTGTTCTTTTGTTCTTGGAACACTAGAACATTGATGAATCAATACCGTTAATTCATAACGTGTTGTTGATTCATCCACTCCAAAAATCATACTTGTTCGTTGCTAGCACGACGTGCAAGATACGTGGGTGGATCGTGTGTCACGATTTGGAGGGTCTCAAGAACAAGATCTTGGTGCAAAACGGGGAACAACGCGTGTAGCCGTTGAAGACGAAAACGACAACGGGTAGGTCTCGTTTTAATTTTTCGTCTCTTTTATTTTTCCTCCCTATGGCCTCCATGACAATTGCATGTTCTTTATATCATGAGATACACCAAACACCCGGGAATCTCAAGGGTACACCCCTTGAGCGTGTTCTTTATTTATTAAAGCATGCTTTAAATTATCGTATTTTATTTTATACCGCGCTTCCGCATTCGCGCAATTTCCCGGGACGATCCACATATTCTTTCAGAGACAGTAGACGGAAGGATAGATGTACCGTAGAGTCTAAATGTTCATCCCTGTATATTCACCTAGTCTCTAGTGCCATGGACCGTTGCTAGACGGCCACCCATGGTGACGGGCGGGTTCTAGGAATCCAACCAAGTCTAGCTGAAGGTGAACCTAAAGAGTCACACACAATCCGTACACATAATATATTTAATTTGGAATTAAATTTTTGGAGAAATGGAGCGATTAAATTAGATTTAATCGGGTCCTTCTTTGGAAAAATGAAGTGATTAAATTGGATTTAATCGGGTCCTTCTTTTTCTTGGGAAGAAATTAATTCCTTGTTTTAGATATAAGGAATTTATCTAATAAATTAGATTTATTAGAAATTAATTTAATGGGCTTGGAATAAATATTTATATGTGATATATTTATTTATTGCCATTAAGGATTATTTAAATGAGATTTAAATATCCCATTAAATAAATCAACGGTTGAGATTAAAAGAGAGGAATAAATGGCTAGGATTGGTTTGACCAACAAGCTAGTAGTTGACTAGGATTTGACTAGGTCAAAACCTATTCAACTAGTAGTCTTCAATGTGTAGGAGATAGAAGAGGAATATGATTCCTCCTCTATAAATACTCCTAAGAACCCTCTTTAGAAGAGATGATGAAACTTTGAAACACGCATACATACACACTCGGCTCCCCCCTCTCTCTCGGCCGCGTCTCTCTCTCTCTCTTCCCTCTTCCAAGTTCTTTTGTGTTGACAATTGAACTAAGGAGGTTTGATCTCATTAATTCAATAACTTTTGATCATTCCGTCCTCTCCAAAATACTATACACACTTGTTCTTTTGCTAGCACGAGGAGCAAGGTACGTGGATGGATTGCGTGTACAAATTAGAGGGTCTCCCGTTCGAGATCTTGGAGCAAAATGGGGAACAACGCGAGTACCGCTTTCAAGGCGAAAACGACAATCGGTAGGTATCCAATTTAAGATTTTTCGCCCCCTTTTATTTTAAGCCTATGGCCTTCATGATTTTATAAGTGCTTTTATTATTCATGAGATACACCAAACGCCCGGGAGTTTCAAGGGAACACCCTTTGAACGTGTTTATTTTTATGTATATCAATGCATGTTTAAAATTCTTGCAATTTTAATTATACCGTGCTTCCGCATTCGTGCTACTCCGGGACAATCCACACGCTTACCCTAGGCTTTCACAAGAAGTATAATTCAATGCTATTAAATTAAACCTTATCCCTCACTTGATTCTACATTAATTCCTTTCACATCCGGTGAAGCGGGTGTGACTCTTAAGGTTGACCCTTAGCTAGACTTGGACCTACTTCTTGTTATCTCATAACCAAAAGTAGTCCGTGATCATGGATGGCCATCTAGCAATGGTCCATGGTGTTAGAATAGCTTACCAGAAAGCCAATAGGTTTGGCATTTTGTAACCTATTTGATAACTTGATGTAATGTAATATTATGTAATGAATAAAATGAGTATTCGTTACCTTTGGTATTCTCTTTGTTGCGCTCATTTTCCATATGCTAAAATGGTATTTTACATATATCGCAACAAAGCCCACCGACCACGATTAACAACTCATGCAGTTGGGTCATGCATTGGATGGTGGTCATGAAATCAACTGATTAAGATTTGGGTCTGAAACGTTCCAAGTCGAGGACCTCGAGACAGGGCATCAAGAATCCTATAGAGACTTGCATCAAGAGCCGTGTTCATTCGATGAGTGCCGTGTTTCATCGGCGACAGGCGTGGGACGCCTACACGATCGTGATGGGTTGGTCGACTGGGGTCGAGCCGACTGGACTGACTCGCGGGAATCATCATATGGAAGCTTTGAAGGCTTGGTCGGTATGAATGGATTTCCCTGGTTCCGATAGTACGGGAGTAGTCCTCAGACTTGAGGAACCATGGCAGTCACGTGCACAGGACGGCTGTATCTTAGATCTGGTGAGAGGTGATGATGCTGTAAGATGATCATTATAAGCCTTGTCCAGTGCAGTCAGAATGTGTAGCGAGGACGGTGGGTTCCAAGAAGAGGATTCATCCCCTGTCAGTGTGTGATAGAGGTATCTCCTATGCACTCGGAGACACGTTCATGCTGCTTAAAACTGTGACCACAGTGGTTGGTCGAACAAGAAATGGTTTCCTGTGTCGATGCAATGAGGCATGCGTAGTCTCGAGTATTAAGCATAGACGCCTAGTCAAGGATGGGAACCGATGCCCAATTCCATACCCTAGACTAAGGCCGGAGACGGTAGATAGAAGGACCGTACCCGTACGCTAGACGGCCACCCATGGTAACGGGCCATTATTGGACCCTGGCCCAAGTCTAGCTGAGGGTGAACCTAAAGTGTCACACACAAATCATCGAGAAGGTGGAGAGATTGAATTGGAGTCAATTTCGGAGGATGACTAAGTAATTAGATTACTTAAGGGATTATCCATTGGATGGACGGGCCGATATTGTATCGGGCCCTCGTTTAATTGGTAAATGGGATTTATCAATTAATATAGAAAGTTGAGACGTTGGATCTTTTAATTGGATTAAAAAATCAATGGGAATTATTTAAGTGGACCTTAAATTAAATTGGATTTAATTTATTGTTCGTTGTAATTGGATTATAGTAGAACCCGATCCGTTAAATTTTGACCGGAGAGGTGTGTTAATTCCATTTTTGGAATGAGAAGAAGTTGGACTTCTTCTTTAAATAAGCATGACCGAAAATGCTACCTTGGAGGGAGCAAAAATCGGCCATGTTTGGTGCTTGATGTGGTTGACTTGTCTCTTTTGGTAAGAGACAAATCAACTCCAATCAAGCCTCTCTCTTTTGGTATGATTTAATCATACCTTAAGAGATGGCAGGCTTGATTGAAGAATTGATGGTGATTGATTGGAATGAATCTAGACATCCTTGGATGAATCTAGACATCCTTGGATGAACCTAGACACATTCCAATAATTACATTAATTATGTATATACATGAGTATATACTAACATCAAAGCATGAGAATCATTATTCATCTTTTCTAGGAAAAGAAGAAGAAAAATTACACTCCTCTATCTTCCTCAACTCTCGGCTACCTCTCCCTCTCTACACTTGTGTTCTTCATTTGATCTAGGATCAATTGAAAGAACAAAGTGAGTTTAACAAGAACACTAATTGATAGTGTCTATCTTCTTAAAATGTTTCCTCCTAGATCCGTTTTCCTCTAGCAAGGAAAACGAGCATCTCTTCCGGTATTGTGTGGATCACCTTTGGAGAGTTCATACTTTTGAACTTGGTGAACGTTTCCAGAAACGAACAACGCCAGTAGCCAATTGAGAGATAAACTACAAAGGTAACTTCGATTTATTATGCTTTCGTAGTTTATTATTATTATTATTATCTATGCCCTATGTTCAATATCCATTTTTAATATTGGTACATCCTACATCGAACGCCCAGTTGAGCACCCAAGGGAACACCCCTTGGGATTTTAGATTATGTGTTTATTTATGCGATTTTAATTTATGTATCTTTTCGCTTCCGCTCGCACTTCCGGGCGGATCTGCTTGTCCTTCACATGGCACTAGAGACTAGGTGAATTTGTGGCGTGAACATTTAGTCTCCGAGTTACATGCAGGTACGGTCCTACTGTCGCCTATCTCCCGACCTTAGTCTAGGGCATGGAATAGGATGTCGGTTCCCATCCTTGACTTAGGCATCTATGCTTCAAACTTGAGATAGGTTTAACTCTATGATTGATGTAGGAAATCTTTTTCCCACTCAATCAAATGCTATGGCCATAGACTTTGAGAGTCTAAACCATCTCAGAGCGTATAGGAGATCTCGCTGTCATAATTTTGACAGGGAACAAATCCTATCTTGGAATCCACTGTCCTCTCTACGTACTCCGGCTGCACTGAACTAGGTTTATGATGGCCATGTCTTATGGCACGATCACCTCTCGCCAGATCCAAGATAGCCTTCATATGTGAGCGACTGTCGTGATTCCTCAAGTCTGAGAACTAACCCCGTACTATCAGAACCGAGAATACAAGTCATACTGACCAAGCCCGTCTGGCTTCCATATGATGATTCCAACTATCCCTCAGTCAGCCGACACCCTTGTCAACTATCCCACTACTATTGCATAGACGTCCAACGTCTGTCACCGATGAAACACGGTACTCATCCAATGAATGTAATTCTTAGTGCAAGTCTCTATAGGACCCTCGATAACCAATCTCAAGGTCCTCGAGTTGGAGTATTTCAGACCGATACACAGAAGTTGGTTCCATGACTGTCAACGTATGCGCGGTCCAACTTCTTTGACTCATATGTCTGGTCTGTGAGTGCTTGTTATAACATCGAACCATGTTCAATGCTAGCAGTAAGCACAACAAACTCATCGTTTCCAATGATGAATCTTTACTACATTCATCAACATAATATTACTTTTGTTCGAAGATTGGTGAATAGTTCTTAGAACAACCAATAATATTGAATTTCTAGTCACTTATTCTAACAATCTCCCACTTGACTATTAATTCAATTACCCACTTTGTTCAGAGCCCTCTGAGCATGATTAATCTACGATACCAACTAAGGTCTCGTGAGTATGCTATATTTCCTCTATCCACCATCGCCGCTTGGAGATGGTGGTTGTCTAAGAAAATTCCGTGGATCTTGTGATGAGATCTCGGGCCATAACTTTTGCCATAGCTTGGTTTTCCTCCATCTAGGCAACCATCGGCTTGGTCATGCTAGACACCACGTCCATCTATGGACGCGGTTTTCATCCATAACCACTATCCAATGCAATCATCATTGCGCCTGACTCTGCACACCTTTGGACTAACCGTTTTTCACTATGCTCTGGAAGCTAGAATCGCTTTAGCCTTCCAAAACAACTCTCCACAGACGGTACATCAAGATCACATCTTTAGTCCTTATTCAGGTACTAAGGATTGTTCTTAATTGTTGTCTTCAACCCCTCATTGCATTACCGATTTCTGTTGAGTCATGCAAGAAGCACACTCAACATCGGATCCTATGCACCGTGTAAACATATCGCATGTTTATCTAGGGTTAAGACGTAAGGGATACTCAACATCCAAGCCTTCTCATTAGTCTACCGTGACTAAGTCTTGAACGGCTTAATGCTTTATTCATAGTATCTAATCTTTCTCATCAGTCTAACCACGACTGAGTCTCGAACAATTTATCCCTCTACATATCTGAGCTTTCTCATCAGTCTATCATGACTGAGTCTTCGAAAAGCTCAATTTATGATATGTATGTGGGAATCCTTAAAAATATCATGGGGAATTTTATTGAGCTACGGTTGTCTTTTAGTGATTCCTAACGTCTTGTAATCATCCACGACGAACAAGACATTACACACTTAAACACTTGGAACACAATATCTACTCCTACTAATTACCTACGTTGCTCAAGACCGAGTCATACACCATATGAGCTTGTCAAAATGATTGTTCCAGTTATGCGGTGTTTCAAACCTTGTTTGAATTTCCTAGCGGATTCTATTGCTCCTCTCTATAAATTCGACTACGATCATGGTCCGCAGGTCGTTTGGATCACTATCCAAATTTGACCGAACTTATCCCGAACAATAGTACCTCTACGACATACGGGTTTGTTCTTAAGGGGACTAGAATATGATCAATTTAAGTAAGAAATGCCATCATAAGCAACGCTAGCATTATTATGCCGTAAACCTATACAAATCAGACATCGAGTCTAATTTGTCTCCCACTAGTCTCTTGACGTATTTAGGATCCTCCTACATGCTCAAGGACTTTGTCGGGACATAGACTTGCCAAACCATGGCACCATAAATGCGTGACTCCTAGCAAAATGCCACATTCCTCACGTTGGTAATTTTTTGAGTCCACGTCTACACGGGCTACTTTATCCACAAAGAGCTTTGGGACTTTTCTTCTTCAGTAAAGAGTTGCAAATTTAGTCAATTCGAATCGTCTATTGCTAGATTCCTCGAACTTTAATAAGAGGAAACTGCCCTAGCTGTTGTGGATGCCAAATCTGTAAGTTGGTCTTGATTAATCCATTTAAATCATTTGAATTTTGAGTATTCATAAACCTTTTATAGGATAGTGTTCTAAGAATTTACGTGTAAACACTAGCAAACATGAATCAATATTCAATAACTTCGTTGATCAAATATGTACGAATTAAAACCTTTGTCCAATAAAGAAACATACTTTTGATCATGCTAGGTTACGTAATTCCTATAAACTATCCTAACATGATCACGACTATAGGCCTACAAGGTCTCTAGTCCTTTTGAGCAATGGCCTTGCCATTGTTGAATCCTAGAACTGTTTTTGGTTTCTAAACCTTTCACCTCCTGCAAACCACTCGCAGATTTGTGACAAGAATGGTATCCAATACCAAAAAGTACAGTGATCATGTCAATACTCAATATCAAATTTTACCTCCATTAGAGAGAGAGTTCAGAACTCCCTATTTCAATGGCCCTCTTTACGGCAGTAAATGCATATATTCTGAGGAGTCTATCAACTTGACCACTGAACCCTTTTGCTCTTTCCTTTACCTCTGCCTTGCGGTGTAATAGAAACAACCCTCGAAGTGCTAGCAGCTAATGTCACCTTAGCCTTCTTCCTCTGTTGGCGTCTGGCACCATTGCCTTTTGATATAGAGGTTGAAGCCTTTCCCACTATTACCGACGGCGTAAATTTTACAACCGTTTCCTTGTACTAGACCAACATAATTATCAACCTATGAAGATCTCTTTCAAGCTCATTCATGTTGATAATACATGGTTCGTAGGAGGGAGGAAGAGACTGAAGGACCATGTCAATGTATGTCTCTATTTCAAGACCGACGTGGAGGTCTTTTGAGCTTCTCCACTAGGGATAGCATCATCACTCCATGTTCTTTTTATAGATGTCCCTTTCGTCATCTTAGCTCCAAAAATGCCTTCATTGCATTATATCCTACATGCTGGTCCGGGACCACATGGACATCATGCAAACGAAGCATAATTGAGCCAACTGTTAGAATAGGTGACCAGAAAGCCAATAGGTTTGGCGATTTGTAACCTATTATACAACTCGATGTAATTGTAATATTATTATGTGATGAATAAAGTGAGTGTTCGTCACTATTGGTACCTACTTTGTTGTGCTCACTTTACATTTGTTAAAACGGTTTTTAACTTATATCGCAACAAAGCCCAAAGACCATGGATAACAACTCGTGCAGTTGGGCCACGCATTGGATGGTGGTCATGAAACCAACTGATTAAGAGTTGGGTCTGAAACGTTCCAAGTCGAGGACCTCGAGACAGGGCATCGAGAGTCCTATTGAGACTTGCATCAAGAGTCGTGTTCATTGGATGAGTGCCGTGTTTCATCGGCGACAGGCGTGGGACGCCTACACGGTCTTGATGGGTTGGTCGACTGGGGTCGAGCCGACTGGACTGACTCGCGGGATCATCATATGGAAGCCTTGGAGGCTTGGTCGGTATGATTGGATTCCCCGGTTCCGATAGTACGGGAGTAATCCTCAGACTTGAGGAATCATGGCAGTCACGTGCACAGGACGGCTGTATCTTGGATCTGGCGAGAGGTGATCATTCTGTAAGATGATCATTATAAGCCTTGTCCAGTGCAGTCGGAATGTGTAGCGAGGACGGTGGATTCCAAGAAGAGGATCCGTCCCCTGTCAGTATGTGACAGAGGTATCTCCTATGCACTCGGAGACACGTTCATGCTGTTTGAAGCTGTGGCCACAGTGGTTGGTCGAACAGGGAATGGTTTCCTGTGTCGACGCAATGAAGCATACGTGGTCTCGAGTATTAAGCATAGATGCCTAGTCAAGGATGGGAACCGACGCCCAATTCCATACCCTAGACTAAGGCCGGGAGACGGTAGACGGAAGGATCGTACCCGTACGGAATCGGCGCCTAAATGTTCACGCCAATTCACCTAGTCTCTAGTGCCATGGACCGTTGCTAGACGGCCACCCATGGTAACGGGCCCTTGTGGGACACGGGCCCAAGTCTAGCTGAGGGTGAACCTAAAGGGTCACACACAAATCACCGAGGAGGTTGAGAGATCGACTTGGACTCAATCTCGAAGGATAAAATAAGTAATTGGATTACTTAAGGGAAAGTCCATTGGGTGGACGGGCCGATATTGTATCGGGCTTTCATTTAATCGGTAAATTGGATTTTCGATTAAAATATGGAAAGTTGAGATGTTGAGACGTTGGATCTTTTAATTGGATTAAAAGATCAACAGGAATAATTTAAATGGACATTAAATTTGATTTAATATTGGGTTCGTCGTAATTGGATTACGATAAAACCCGATCCGTTAAATTATACCCGAGAGGAGAAATAATTCCTAATTTGGAATAGGAAGAAGTTGGACTTCTTCCCTTAATTAAATATGGCCGACATGCTCCCTTGGAGGAAGCAAAATCAGCCATGTTTCATGCTAGGTGGTATGTTGACTTGTCTCTTTTGGAAAGAGACAAATCAACTCCAATCAAGCTCTTCCCTTTTGGTATGATTTGATCATACCATAAATTTTGGTAGGCTTGATTGAAGAATTGATGGTGATTGATTGGAATGAATCTAGACATCCTTGGATGAACCTAGACACATTCCAATAATCACATTAATTATGTATATATATTAGAATATACAACACCTAGCATAAGTGATTTATTATTCATCTTTTTCTAGGAAAAAGAGAAGACAAAAATCCTCTCCTCTCTCTCAAAATTTTGTGCTCCCTCCCACTCTTACACTTATGTTCTTCACTTGATTTTGAATCAAGAAGAAGAACAAAGTAAGTTTAAGAGAACACTAATTCATAGTGTTCTTCTCTTAAACCGATTCCTTCCTAAACCCGTTCTTTTCTAGCAAGAAGAACGTGTGTTTCTTCCGGTGTGGTGTGGATCACCTTTGGAGAATCCATACGTTTGGATTTCGTGAGCATTCCGGAGAAGGAACAACGCTAGTAGCCGGGAGCATACGCTAAACAATCAAAGGTAACGGTTTATTACGCTTTGATTGATTTCATTTGTATATCTATGCCCTATGTGTTTAAATATATGTTTTAATATTTACACATCCTACATCGAACGCCCGGTTGAGCACCCAAGGGTACACCCCTTGGGATTCGCGTATTTTGAATTTGATTTAAATTTACGCAATTTTACGCCTTTCTCGCTTCCGCTCGCGCTCCCGGGCGGATCCGCTTGTCCTTCACCAACATCATCATGTTAGTCATACTGCTTCTAGATCTCGTTTATTCAACGAGTTCAGTATGATGTTGCGGACTTGCCGGTCGTCGTCCTTCAACTTCTTGAACGCCAAGCGTTTCTTTAGTTGTCGACCCTTTCGAGAAAGGTTGAGGAACATCCTCATCCAACATGCGAGTTAGGTTCTGGAAATCTAAGACCATCTTAGGATTTCATAGTCAATTCGTGTAGTTGGTTCCATTAACTAGCCTCTAGTAACGCATTTGGTGGATACTTAGACATTCACAATATATAAGGCAGAAAATAGTAAGCAGAATGAAGTAATATTAAATTTAAGTTAAGACTCGGTCTTTACTCCTTAACCTTTCCCACTATTTCTATGAAAGCCCATCACTCTCAAACGGGGTTTCGGGAAACATTCCTAGTCAGCTTGGGGTTTACAAGAGAAATGCTCCATACCCCGCTTTTACGATTCGCATGGAAAATAACCTTGTGGGAGGTATTCTATACCATTCTTGTTCAACGAGATCCCCAAGTTGTTTTGCCTTGCCTTTTCACGTGATACCGAGGAGTCCAAGTGAATCACGTTACTCGGTGTTAGTCCCAACCCATCAATCAAATTATAGCAGTCTCTGTCGCCCCACGACTCGTTAGACAGGGAAACAGGAATGTATTCATTTCGTTCACAACAACCGTGCAACTTATTTTCAGGAAAAAAGACGTGCCACGACTCATGAGATCACGCAATTTGACTGAAACTAGCTTCCTCACTTTGTCATGGATGGAAGGCTTGGACGAACAACTTAGATTCTATTCCATCTATTAGGGGTCTAATATTTTAGCTTGGACGAACAACTTAGGTTCTATTCCATCTATTAGGGGTCTAATATTTTACCTTGGTCCAACCAAGTTGAGAGTTTTGATAGAACGATACCTCATCAAATATTAAATGTTTTGCATGCGTAATTGTAGGAATATTCTAAGCATAAATGTAAACATACCTAAAGCATATAGAATACTCAAAGCATATAAAATGCATCGCATGCAAAATAAAAACCTTACAATCTAAGGGTAGGCCTACACTATTACAAGATTTGTATAACCCATTACATGCAATGGGCCTTGTAAGTCCTCTTTATCTTCTCGGGCTCTCCGTCGTGGGCCTACATCGGGCCTCTTCTCCATGGATCCTCCGTGGGTCAACCGATGGCTTCCTCCATGGGCATCCAACGCCTTGGGCTTCTCTTCGCTTGCAGCTTTTATTTACAAAAATAAAACCTCACCCCTAATTGTACACTCATTACATAATAAAAATAAGAAACCCCAATCAGCAGTTGGGGGGGAGTACATTAGGAGGGAGAACGAAAGCCTAATTATTCCAAGGCAAAAACGAGAGAGGTAAGAAAATGCAAAGAGGCCCGCAGGCCCCAACCTAATAAATAAATTTAAATAAACCATACATGCGGTCTAGGGGCTTTGTGATCATCCTTTATCAATCCAATTATCGCAAATAGCATAAATACACATCTCAGGTAAAACATGTTATTCAAACATTCATGATATCCCATACCATAAAATAAGTGCAGAAATTACATGCAAAATATTCACAAAACATTGGATAATGGTGCAACCTATTCCATAATTAAAAAGGAAACATTAATTCTAAGAGTAACCAATCTCGAAGAAAATTAAAATGCCCCAAGTTAATCAGTTCAAAACAATTCCCAAAATAATATAGAAAAATCATATTTCTGAGAACGCACAAAAAATGATGAAGAATTGAAAAACCCGCCCAGCACTGCCGGCCAGGACACGCCTCTGCGCGCGCACGCAGGCGCAGTGCGCACGCCTGCGGCCGGCCGCCACCGTTTTTCATGTTTCAATATTTTTCTTGCAACTTCTTTTTTTTAAACACAAAAATCATTGATTCAAGAATATAACCACATATTCAAGAATGCCAAAATTCAATTTTTGTGCAATTTCAACATATGTAAAAAATCTACACATCCCCATGCTATACAAATAACCATGATGTCCAACATCATAAAAACGCAGAAATTAATGCAAAAATTTTACACGTGAATTTTGATCATTGGTGCAACCATTAGAAAAATTAATTCTTGTTAGGAAATCTTTTCCTCATTAACAAAGAAATATTTATTTTTAGAAAATTGTAAATCTCAACTAAAAATAAATATCCCAAGTTAACGGGTTCTGAAAACGCATCAAATAACATAGAAATTGTTCAGGAAAAAGTAGTATCGAAAAACGAGCCAAAAATAAGAGAAAACGAAACATGGCACTGGTTGGCCCAGTTACGCGCGCGCGCAGGCGCCTCTGTCAGCGCGCACGCTTGCCTACGTTGAAGGGAAAGTGGCTGCTCTATATTGATGGCTCCTCCACCGATGCGGCAGTGGAGCAGGATTCGTGCTAACTAGCCTAGAAGGAGATGAGCTAGCTAGTGCCTTTAAATTTGACTTCAAGTCCTCAAACAATGAGGCCTAGTATGAGGCCATCATAGAAGGTATCAAGATGGCACTTGATGTAAGAGCAAGGAACTTGACTGCCTACTTCGATTCCCAGCTGGTGACCAACCAGGTCGAAGGCACATATGACGTTAAGGAGGACCAAATGAAGGAGTACCTCCACGAGATAAATGACTTAGGAGCAGGCTCAAGAGCTTACAACTCCATCAGATTCCTAGTATTGAGAACAGTAAGGTGGATTACCTTGCCCGACTGGCTAGCTCTCTTGCCGAGTACAGTACTCACACCATTACGGTAAGAATGCTTGTTAAAGTCTCTCCTGCTACTAATATCAATATCTTGCAGATTAGCACACATTGGAGGTAACTCCTCCTTGACTATCTACAGGAAAGAACTCTTCCTACTAATGAGAATAAGGCAGCCCACCTAAGGAGTAGGGCAGCCAAATTTACCCTTGTAGGAAGAATCATCTGTAAACAGAACTTCTCTCAGCCCTAATTCCGATGCTTATCAAAACAGGATGGCAAATCTGTGCTACATGAAATACATGAAGGATCCTGCGGATCCCACATAGGTGGTATGGCCCTTGCATAGAAGACTTTAGGAGTAGGATACTTCTGGCCAACTCTCAAGAAGGACGCAGTGGACTGGGAACAAAGTGGAAGCACTGCCAGGAGCACGCCCCACTCATCCATGTACCAGCCGAGCAATTCAACCTTTCAGCACCTTGCCTATTTTTCTAATAGGGAATCGACATAGTAGGTATGTTCTTAACTGCACAAGGACAACGCAAACTCCTACTGGTAGCCGTATACTACTTCAGCAAGTGGGTGAAAGCAGAACCATTGCCAAAATCACAGAAAACGAAATTCCCAAATTCCTATGGAAAAGTATCATATGTAGGTATGGGTTACATCATATACGTATTTCTGACAATGGTCACAAATTTCAAGGCTGGAAAATCCAAGACTGGTGTGCCAACTTATGCATCCAAGAATGCTATCACTTCAGTCGCCTACCCCCAAGCTGATTCGCAGGTACAAGTCACAAACCACATTCTAGTGCAAGGCATTAAGACCAAATTGGAACAAGTAGGAGAGAAGTAGGTAGACGCCTACCCAGCGAGCTGTGGCCCTATAGGACTACCCCTAGATCAGCCACAAGAGAAACTCCTTTGAGCTTGGTACATGGCTTAGAAGCCGCGATCCCTGCTGAAGGTGGGCTACAAACCTTCATAATCCAGCACTACGAGCAAGAAGGAAATGATGCCCTGCTATATACCAACCTGGACTTAATCGATGAAGTCCGAGAGAACGTTCAAACCCGCATGAAAAGATACAATTAGAATGTGGTTAATGCCTACAATAGAAGGGCGAATATGAGAGAACTCCATGTTGGAGACCTCATACGGAGGAGAGCAAGTCCCTTAAAATTAGTACGAAAGCTCGCGCCCAACTTGGACGGTCCTTACAAATAAGTCGGATTGTCAAATTTGGGGCATACGAGCTGGATGATACTGTTAGAATAGGTGACCGTGTAGCCAATCTTGGTAGGCGAATTGTAACCTATGTCTGAACAATTTCAAGATTTTAATAAATCCTTAATGAATAAGAAGTGAAATTCATTTGGCATGTACTTTGTTTGTGTTCACTTTATCTGCTTTATAACTGCTCACTACGCAAACAAAGCCCACAAACTGAAATCGCATTTCGGGGACTGGGACTACGCTTGGAGGTAGGTCCATGAAATCAGTTCCGCCGAATCAGTCTGGAAATCCCAAAGTCAAGGAATCTCGAAATTGGGTACCGAGATTCCTCTTGAGACTTGCACTAAGCATCTGCTGTCGTATTTCATCGACGGGTGACGTGGGTCGTCTAAGCAATGCTAGTGGGTTGGCTTTCCAGGGAGGGGCCAACTGAGGTGACTCACGGAACCGTCTTACGGAGGACCTTGAGTAGGGTCGGTTAGGTATGACGTGTGTTCCCAGTTCCAACGGTACAGATCAAGTCCTTTGACTTGAGGAATTGCTGAGTTTACCTGTACATCGGGACTGTATCTTAGATATGGTGAGAGATTGCCAAGATGCACTTGAGTAGTCATAAGCCATATCTAGTGCAGCTCCGGTGTACAAAGTGACAGTAGTTTCCAAGAAAGGATCTGTCTCCTGTCAAAAGGTGTTGACAGTTGTGTCTCACAAATACTCTGTGTCTTGTCCCTAAAATCTGTGGCCACAGTAACTGAATAGAAGGGAAGGTTTCCCTTGCGGCGTTTAGTAGAGGACATACCGACACTTAGGTCCAAAATGGGTACCTCCATAATCCGTGCCCTAGACCCTAAGTGGTGAGACCGTAGACGGAAGGATAGACGTACTGCAGAGCCTAAATGTTCATCCCCGTGTATTCACCTAGTCTCTAGTGCCATGGACCGTTGCTAGACGGCCACCCATGGTGACGGGCGGATTCTAGGAATCCAACCAAGTCTAGCTGAAGGTGAACCTAAAGAGTCACACACAATCCGCACACATAACGTATTTAATTTGGAATTAAATATTTGGAGAAATGGACCTATTAAATTGGATTTAATCGGGTCCTTATTTTCTTTGGAAGAATTAATTCCTTTTATTAGATAAAAGGGATTTATCTAATAAATTAGATTTATTAAAAATTAATTTAATGGGCTTGGAATAAATATTTATATCTAATATATTTATTTATTGCCCTTTGGAGTATTTAAATGGAATTTAAATATTTTATTAAATTAAATCAATGGTTGAGATTTAAGGGAGGAATCAATGGCTAAAAATGGTTTGACCAAAGAAGCTAGAATTTGACTAGGATTTAACTAGGTCAAATCCTACTCATGGTGGAGTCTTCAAAGTGTAGGAAACTAGAAGAGGAATAGGATTCCTCCTCTATAAACACTCCCAAACATGCACTTTGAAAGAGATGATGAATCTTGAAACACACACACACGCACACAATTGTCTCCCTCCCTCTCCCTCTCGGCTGCGCCTCTCTCCTCCTTCCAAGAAACCCTTTTATTGTTCTTGTGTTTGACAATTGAACATTAAGGAGGATAGATCTCGTTAATCAATAACGTTTGATCGATCCGTCCTCTCCAAAAATACACTTGTTCTTTCGCTAGCACGAAGATCAAGATACGTGGGCGGATTGCGTGTACGATTTAGAGGGTCTCCTATACGAGATCTGTTAGAATAGGTGACCAGAAAGCCAATAGGTTTGGCAATTTGTAACCTATTCGACAAGTTGATGTAGATGTAATATTATTATGTGATGAATAAGATGAGTGTTCGTCACCAATGGTACCTTCCTTGTTGTGCTCATCTTACATTTGTTAAAACGGTGTTTAACGTATATCGCAACAAAGCCCACAGACCATGGATAACAACTCGTGCAGTTGGGCCACGCATTGGATGGTGGTCATGAAACCAACTGATTAAGAGTTGGGTCTGAAACGTTCAAAGTCGAGGACCTCGAGAAAGGGCATCGAGAGTCCTATTGATACTTGCGTCAAGAGTCGTGTTCACTGGATGAGTGTCGTGTTTCATCGGCGACAGGCGTCGGACGCCTACACGATCCTGATGGGTTGGTCGACTAGGGTCGAGCCGACTGGACTGACTCGCGGGGACATCATATGGAAGCCTTGGAGGCTTGGTCGGTATGATTGGTTTTCCCCGGTTCCGATAGTACGGGAGTAATCCTCAGACTTGAGGGATCATGGCAGTCGCGTGCACAGGACGGCTGTATCTTGGATCTAGCGAGAGGTAATCATTCTGTAAGATGATTATCATAAGCCTTGTCCAGTGCAGTCGGAATATGTAGCGAGGATGGTGGATTCCAAGAAGAGGATCCGTCCCCTGTCAGTATGTGACAGAGGTATCTCCTATGCGCTCGGAGACACGTTCATACTGTTTGAAGCTGTGGCCACAGTGGTTGGTCGAACAGGGAATGGTTTCCTGTGTCGACGCAATGAAGCACACGTGGTCTCGAGTATTAAGCATAGATGCCTAGTCAAGGATGGGAACCGACGCCCAATTCCATACCCTAGACTAAGGCCGGGAGACGGTAGACGGAAGGATCGTACCCGTACGAAATCGGCGCCTAAATATTCACGCCAATTCACCTAGTCTCTAGTGCCATGGACCGTTGCTAGATGGCCACCCATGGTAACGGGCCCTTGTGGGACACGGGCCCACGTCTAGCTGAGGGTGAACCTAAAGGGTCACACACAAATCACCGAGGAGGTTGAGAGATCGACTTGGAGTCAATCTCGAAGGATAATTAAGTAATTGGATTACTTAAGGGAAAGTCCATTGGATGGGCGGGCCGATATTGTATCGGGCTTTCGTTTAATCGGTAAATTGGATTTCGATTAAATATGGAAAGTTGAGACGTTGAGACGTTGGATCTTTTAATTGAATTAAAAGATCAACGGGAATAATTTAAATAGACATTAAATTGGATTTAATGTTGGATTCATCGTAATTGGATTACGATAAAATCCGGTCCGTTAAAATTATACCCGAGAGGAGAAATAATTCCTATTTTGGAATAGGAAGAAGTTGGACTTCTTCCCTTAATTAAACATGGCCGACATGCTCCCTTGGAGGAAGCAAAATCAGCCATGTTTCATGCTAAGTGGTATGTTGACTTATCTCTTTTGGAAAGAGACAAATCAACTCCAATCAAGCTCCTCCCTTTTGGTATGATTTGATCATACCATAAATTTTGGTAGGCTTGATTGAAGAATTGATGATGATTGATTGGAATGAATCTAGACATCCTTGGATGAACCTAGACATATTCCAATAATCACATTAATTATGTATATATATTAGAATATAAAACACCAAGCATAAGTGATTCATTATTCATCTTTTTCTAGGAAAAAGAGAAGACAAAAATCCCTCTCCTCTCTCTCAACTCTCGGCCCTCTCTCCCTCTCTCACACTTGTGTTCTTCACTTGATTTTGAATCAAGAAGAAGAACAAAGTAAATTTAAGAGAGCACTAATTCATAGTGTTCTTCTCTTAAACCGATTCTTTCTTAAACCCGTTCTTTTCTAGCAAGAAAAACGTGTGTTTCTTCCGGTGTGGTGTGGATCACCTTTGGAGAATCCATACGTTTGGATTTCGTGAGCATTCCGGAGAAGGAACAACGCAAGTAGCCGGGAGCTTACGCTAAACAATCAAAGATAATGGTTTATTACGCTTTGATTGATTTTATATATTTATCTATGCCCTATGTGTTTAAATATATGTTTTAATATTTACACATCCTACATCGAACGCCCGGTTGAGCACCCAAGGGTACACCCCTTGGGATTCACGTATTTTGAATTTGGATTTAAATTTACGCACTTTCCACGCTTTCTCGCTTCCGCTCGCGCTCCCGGGCAGATCCGCTTGTCCTTCATCACCAACTACCTGTAGGAAAAATCTACATTGCGCAAACCAAGCAAGTCACAACACATAAAATGGGACATCCCTAGTAAATTATTATACTAACCTGCAGGGAAAAAAAAAGTACAACAACAAAGCCTACTCATCCAAAAACACAACAGCCGTTCAGCAGGAAAAAATGCAGAAGCCAAATATTATAAACCATCCACAAAAAGGAGAAAGAGAGAAATAGAATTCAAGGCATTATTATGCCATCACCAAGAAAAAATATTCAAGCACACAACGAGGCACTTTCAAACATCACGCAAGAGGTATTAGTATTTAGCATAAAAACTAAAAGTGTTCTTTTTGTAGAAAATGGGACATGTTCATTTACCAGCAAAGAAGGCATGTTTCCTTCACCAGCTGCAGCAGGGGGGCTCAGTCCGTAGAGGGGCTACATCCTCTACCACTTGACCTTTGGGTCCAATGACATAGATCATCCCCAATAGGAGGACTCTCTGGCACCTAAGTAGGGCCCTCATCATCAGGATCAAGGTCAGTGGCCAAGCCTACCCTTCATTCATGAAAGAAACAACTACACCAGCTGGAGGATAGTCTGTGGCTGAGAATTGTTGTACATAGGTTTGAAACCCATGATAGTAATATTTCAGAGCATGGTCAACCAACAAGGTTAGGAACTCTAGGGAGTTCTTGTATTCAACCAAACAGCTCTACGAGAAGCCATCCAAAATGTCCATTCTTTCCTCAGTCTCGGGATATGAGCGAATTACTTCCTTCTCACTTGCTCCACCTGGAGCATAGCTTGCTCCAGATGGATATGCAAGTCAGTCACCTCCTCCTGAGGTGACGGATACTGGTGGTATCCTCCAGATGGAGCAAGTCCCTCTTCTTGATTGCCTCTCGCAATCGGCGATTGGCTTCCTCTAGTTCCTCTACCCTTTTCAGAGAACCCTCAAACAAGGTCCTCTCTGCTCAAACAAGCTGAACAAGCTACCTCCTCACACAAATGCCTACACACCAAACAATTCACTCAGGTCTACACACCAAACAATTATCACTTTCAATGTTTATGAATAAAGTTACTTATTGCAGGTACCTTGCTTAGATGAGTAGCAAATAAACCAAGGGCTTGAGCTCTGGACAAATTGTTCATGTAAGTCTTATCCATGGGTCGCCTAGCCTCCTTGAGAAACTCAGCAACCCCGCTCCCCTCACATTCCTCCAACAACAGGGAATGATCTTCGTTCAAGGACTAGTCAGGAAGGCATTTTTTCTTAACCGTCTTCCCTTCAGCAGGGTGAGGTGTCACGGCTCGTATAGTTGGGCAAGATACAGGACGCGCTGTTGGAATAGGTGAACATGAAATCAATGAGGTTGGTTGTTTTGGGAACTATTCGCCAATCTTTGAACAAAACTAATATTAGGTTGATGAATTTAGTAAGGATTCATCATTGGCAACATTGAGTTTGTTGTGTTTACTATAAATATTGAATGTGTTTTGATGTCACAACAAACGCCCACAGACCGAGCAGTTTAGCCCGAGAGTTGGGTTGTGCTTAGGTTGGCAGCTACGAGACCAACTTCAGGGGTCGGTCTGAAATATTCCAATTTGAGGACCTCGAGATGGGCATCGAGTGTCCCACAGAGACTTGCACTAAGTATTGCAGTTGTGTTTCATCTGCAGGAGACATAGGTTGTCTGTGCAATTTTAGTAGGTTAGTTGACGAGGAAGTCGATTGACTGAAGTGACTCACGGGAATCGTCATATGGAAGCCACGCGGGTTTGGTTGGTATGATTTGTATTCCCGATTCTGATAGTACGAGATTAGTCCCCGGACTTGAGGAATCACGACAGTCGCTTACATAAGAAGGTTGTATCTTGGATCTGGCGAGCTGTGACTTTATCATGAGGTGTGGTAATCATAAACTTTGTCCAGTGCAATCAGAGTATGTGGTGAGGATGGTGGATTCCAAGATGGAATCTGTCCCCTATCAATAATCTGACAGCGAGGTCTCCTATGCGCTCTGAAATAGTTTAGACTCTCAAAGTCTATGGTCATACCATTTGATCGAGTGGAAATGAATTTCCTATGTCGATCATAGAGTTAAACCTATCTCGAGTTTGAAGCATAGATGCCTAGTCAAGGATCAGAACCGACACCCAATTTCATGCCCTAGACTAAGGTCGGGAGAGGGTCAACAGTAGGACCGTACCTGTACGAAACTTGGAGCCTAAATGTTCTTGCAACTTATTCACCTAGTCTCAAGAGCCATGGATCGTTGCTAGACGGCCACCCATGGTAATAGGATATTTCTGGTTATGGGATAATCGAAAATAATTAATTAAATTCGATTTAATTAAGTGTGTTAGGAACAAACGCCCAAATCTAGTTGAGGGTGAACCTAAAGAGTCACACTCTATTCACTGGATGTGAAAGAAATTATTCAGGAAGGTGGAGTGGTTTGATTAGATTAAACCAATTTCTTGGAGAATATAAATGATGGAATCATTTATGGAAATAATCCCTGCGATGGATTTCCAAAAAGTTTGATTAATTGGATTAATCAAATTTTAGGTTTTAGCCTTTGTGAATTAATTGGATTAATTTATCGGGCTTAATTTATAAATTAGATTTATGAATTAATGAGAATGGGCTTCTTCTTGGGTTCATTTATATTGGATTTAAACCAACCCGGTCCATAAAATACCAAGGGAAATGGATGGCCATGATTAGATCATGGCAAGAGGTGATGAAGAGACGAGATTTCTCCTTGAGGAGGAAGGAAAATTGGCAATGCATGAGGAGGTTGTGAAGATTATGTCTCTAGGAAGCTTCCTAGAGAGTTTCTGTTGGTTAAATGACTATGTCATTTAAATACACTAGACACACATAATCACACACACAAGAACTCACTCTTAGCTGCCAACTACTCTCTCTCTCTCTCTCGTCCATCTCTTTCTCTCTCTCTCTCTCTCTCTCTCTCTCTCTCTCCTCAAAAAATCTCTTTTTGTTCTTCCTTGATGGAGGAAAATCAGCAATGCATGAGGAGGTTGTGAAGATCATGTCTCTAGGAAGCTTCCTAGAGAGTTTGTGTAGGTTAAATGGCTAGGTCATTTTAAAAACACTAGACACACACAAGAACTCACTCTTAGCCGTCAACTACTCTCTCTCTCTCATCCATCTCTCTCTCTCTCCCACTTCAAGAAATCTCGCCTTGTTCTTCTTGATTCCATCAAGGAAGAACAACGAGATATCGATCACGTTAATTCATAAAGGTTAGGTTGATATCTCCCTTTTCCATTGTTTTCTTGCCAGCATGTGAGAGCTTTGCAATCTGGTGAATTGCGTGGATGTCTTTGGAGGTGCTCAACGAAGAGCCTTTTGGCAGTGGAGATTCGAAAACAACACGTGTAGCTGAACAAGGAAAAACTACTAGGGTAAAGTTTTCATTTACATTTTCCTTATATCTCTTTGTACTCTATGGCCTCAATGAAGTTTATTTACTTTTGTTGTTCATGAGATACACTGAACGCACGGGACGAATCAAGGGAACACCCCTTGATCCAGATTTAATTTGGTTATTTCCATTTACACCAATTATATTACTTGCATTTTGCTTTATATTTCTTTCTGTTCCATGCTTCAGCCGTGTGTCTCCTGGGCCGCCACACTTTCAGGTGCAAGAGATCTAGACTAGCCCTTAGCCTTTTTGGTAGGTGTCGGGATGGGGTGTAGGGTGCTTACCTATACGGTCTCTAGTGGAAGCTGAGCTAGCAAGAGTGGAAGGAGGACCCTTCAGCAAGGTCCATGAGGAGCCGGCACCTGGAGTCTAGTCCGCCTTTGTCTTGCGGCAACTTTTGAAAATACTTTTCCTGCACACAACAGGTAATCCACATACATATAAGCATATTTTCTAAAAATTCCCTTGCAGCAGGGAAGCAATAAAAAAAAAAAGGATGCAAGAGAGTATATCAGCACTCGGAAATATATTCGCCTGTTTCGGGCTCAGCCCAAATCGGTGAATGATAGCAGGTTGTTCTTGCTTGCAGGGATCAAAGAAAAAAAATATTCAAACGTTCTAGCAAGGCCTAAAAAACAACAGGTCAATTTCGGGCAGAATATTTCAACTGTACAGGAGGGTTCACAATCCACACCTATGGAAACCTCCAAGGTGTGGAGAAGAGATAGAGAAATAGTGGTGTTTTCAGTCCTTCACAAAGGATTGGGTGGGAAGGAACCGAGCTCCCCCTCGGGAAGCAAAGTAAAATAAGCTAGGCCCTGCCCTTTTGAGCATGAAGAAGAATGGAATTGGGAAACAGAAGAGGTGTCCCCCAGATTTCATACCAAAATATAAAAACCAGAAAGTAGGCTACAGGACCTTAGGACTAGCTAATTTAAGGGAACGTTAAACATTGTGGCCACATTGTACAACAAAAACAGGTTGGGAAAGCATGAACCAGCCTTTAGCTGGGCCATGTAAAAGCATTAAAAACCCACCGGGGGGAAGTTGGGGAGCATCGGGAGTAGGGACCTGGATCACGAAATTACCTGATATCCCGTACTTCTTCCGTATACCTGTCGCGTAACATCAGAAAATCTAGACTTATAGATCCTGAAGGACTAAGCCCCGGTCGCAACTAGGTGGTCCTTCACTTTTTTTGTCTCCCACTCCTCCGTACTAATTTTTTCCTCCTCGCTCTCACCCCATGGTGAGAGGCAGAGTCTGAGGTGACAGGATTTTCCCCCTTATCACTAGAAATGCCAACTAGATCTGTCAGTACATCCTCAATCGCCTTCTCATTTATGCTACTGATCGAAATAGCTACGAGAATAATAAAAGATAGGAGTAGAAGATCCTTTCCTAGCACAGGAGGAAAGGAAGCAAAGATGGTTGGAGAAAAACCCTAAATCTCGAAAGCCTGCAAAGAAAGAAAGTTTTTTCAGAGAAATTTGAGAAACTAATTTTTTCAATAAGAATGAGAAGAGGGAGATGAAGACTTACTCTGAATTAAGAGACGCATGGACTGACTTTCATATGCCTTAAATACCTAGCAACTAAACAGTCTCATCCGCACTGGTCTGAGCGTCTCTCTCTTGTAAGGACAAGCGGATCCGCCCGGGAGCGCGAGCGGAAGCGAGAAAGCGAGAAATGTGCGTAAATTGAAATCAAATTTAAATAAACGAATCCCAAGGGGTGTACTCTTTCGTGCTCAACCGGGCGTTCGATGAAGGATGTTTAAATATTGAAAACATATATTTAAACACATAGCGCATAGATGTATACAATAAATCAATCAAAGCGTAAGGAGACCGTTACCTTCGATTGTTTAGCGTATGCTCCCGGCTACTTGCGTTGTTCCTTCTCCGGAATGCTCACGAAATCCAAACGTATGGATTCTCTGAAGGTGATCCACACCACACAGGAAGAAACACACGTTCTTCTTGCTAGAAAAGAACGGGTTTAAGAAGGAATCGGTTTAAGAGTAGAACACTATGAATTAGTGCTCTCTTAAACTTACTTTGTTCTTCTTCTTGATTCAAAATCAAGTGAAGAACATAAGTGTGAGAGAGGGAGAGAGGGCCGAGAGTTGAGAGAGAGGAGAGGGATTTTGTCTTCTCCTTTTCCTAGAAAAACATGAATAATGAATCACTTATGCTTGGTGTTGTATATTCTAATATATATGTTAGAATAGGTGACCGGAAAGCCAATTAGATTGGCCTTGATGTAATCTATTTCTGACAATGTCATTGTAATTGTAATATTCTTATATGAATAAAGTGAGTATTCATGTTTGGCAGTTCCATTTGTTGTGCTCGCTATTTATGTTTATTCCATTAACATCACAACAAAGCCCACAGGCCAAACAAACAACCCATGTAGTTGGGTTGCGCATTGGATGGCAGCTATGAAACCAACTTCTGAGGGTTAGGTCTGAAATGTTCCAAGTCGAGGACCTTGAGACAGGGCATCAAGAGTCCTATACAGACTTGCACTAAGGATTGCATTCATTGGATGAGTGCCGTGTTTCATCGGCGACAGACGTTGGACGTCTATGCAATATTAGTGGGTTAGTTGACAAGGATGTCAGCTGACTGAACTGACTCGCGGGAATCGTCATATGGAAGCCTTGGAGGTTTGGTCGGTATGACTGGCAT
Organism: Sesamum alatum; assembly: GCA_034509735.1. Classification (NCBI taxonomy): domain Eukaryota; kingdom Viridiplantae; phylum Streptophyta; class Magnoliopsida; order Lamiales; family Pedaliaceae; genus Sesamum; species Sesamum alatum. Next base: position 24,379,507 of record JACGWO010000001.1, on the reverse strand, counting down.
TCCCGGCTCCGATAGTACGAGATTAGTCCTCGGACTTGAGGAATCATGGCAGTCACATGCATATGATGGTTGTATCTAGCATCTGGCAAGGGATGTCTGTATCTGGGATACGTTCATCATAAGCCTTATACAGTGCAGTCGGAATATGTATTGAGGACGGTGGATTCCAAGATAGGATCCGTCACCTGTCAGTATATGACAGTCGAGTCTCCTATGCGCTCTGAGACAGTTTAAACTCTTATAAGTCTGTGGCCACAGCGATTGGTCGAGTAGGGAATGGTTTCCCACGTCGATCGATAGAGTAAACGTGCCTCGAGTTACTGAGCATAGTTGTCTTGTCCAGGATGGGAACCGACGTCCAATTCCATGCCTTAGACTTAGACCGGGAGACGGATGATGGAAGGACCGTACTCGTATGGAACTCGGGAGCCTAAATGTTCACGCCAACATTCACCTAGTCTCTAGTGCCATGGACCGTTGCTAGACGGCCACCCATGGTGACGGGCGTTTTTTCGATTAATGGTTAATCGAAAAACAATTAATTAAATTGGATTTAATTGATCTATTGTGTTGGACACAAGCCCAAGTCTAGCTGAGGGTGAACCTAATGAGTCACACACAAATCACTTTGGATTTGGCGGAATTAATTTGGAATTAATTCTAGAAGAAGCGAATAAATTTAATCGGATTAAATTTATTCAAGAGAGAAATTAAATGATTGGATCATTTATTGAGAAATCCATTTGATGGATGGTCCAAGAATTAATTAATTGGATTAGTTAATTTTTTGGACTAAGAACCTTTGAATTAATTGGATTAATTTATCGGGTTTTGGCTAGAATAGTTGATTGGATCAATTATTCTTAATTTGGACTTATGTTTATTTAATTGGATTAAATAAATAATTGGGCTTCAATTGGATTGAAATTAATTAGATTAATTAATGCCCAATGGATATATGTTTGGACTTTATTTAATTTGATTAAATACAAGTCCAAAAACATAAAGGTCCAAGTCCATTTTTTCATGCAAGTTGAAGCTAGTTAAGGAAGAGTTTCAACTCTTCCATATATGTACATGATGTGCACGAATTTTTGCCCTTTTGTGGGTGGTTTTTCTTTGCTATCATGTATAGTGGATATGCTAGAAGTGGGTGTATGTGGAAGTTGCCTTGGAGGTTACTTGTGTAGGTGGTTTTTTGAACACTACATTCCATATACACAAAACTACTTTGCTAGACACAATGGATATCACTTGCTTCATTTTTGCTGGAGATTTTAGGCCAAAATACTCTCTGAAAATTCTCTCTTTTAGTGTTCATACTTCTTAGAGAAGATTGAACAAAAACATTCCAAGGTACACTAATCGATAGTGCTTTCTTTGGAATTGTTTCTTCTTCTTTGTTTCTATTTTCTATCTAGCAATAGAGTAGAAATAAATCCATAGTGTGGTGTGGATCGCATTAGAGGAGTTCTACGTTGAGCTCTCAAGTGGACGAACGAAGAAGGAAAAGAAAGGAACAACGCACGAACACGTTCTACATAAACGGATAAAGGTTGGTTTCCTTTTACATTTTGTGCAATTTTGTTTTTCTCCTTTTAAGCCACATGTCCTGCATGTTTTATTTTGTTGTTTGTGCTTTGACAAAACACCGAACGCCCGGGAACTTCAAAGGGAACACCCCTTTGAATCCAATTTAAATTATGTCTTAAATTAACGTTTTTTTACACTTCCGTTGCGTTCCCGGGCCGTACCCGATTCTGTCAGTGGTATCAGAGCCCGGTTCGGTGTTGTGGCTTTAAGGATTTACATGTTATTATGTGTAAAGCATGTTGAACGTGTTTTAAATGCTTTTGGAAAGCATGTTTTATGGTTTTTCTAGCATGATTAAATGTATGAAAATATATGTTAATTTTGGTTTTGAAATTATGGATATGTATGCATTTTATGAGAATTTGATTTTCTGTAAATGCATGTTTTTAGTTCAGTTTTACAGTAGAAATTTAAAAAAAAAAAAAAATTTGGAAAAGTTCAGCAGTCGTCTGCTTGCTGCTGCCTGCCGGCCGGTCACTGGGCCAGCAGGCGCGCAGGCCGGGCACGCGCGCGGGCAGTGGCCTGCGCGCGCTGCCTGGCGCGCGCGCCCGCTGGCCGTGCGTGCTGGCGGGCAGCGCAGGCAGGCGGCCTGCGCGCATGCGCGCGCCCAGCGCGCGCGGGCTTCTGCTCGTGCGCGCGCGGGCGTGCGCTGAGCGCAGGCGCTGTGCGCTGGGCGCGCAGTGCTGCGCGCGCTGGCCGCGCGCGCGTGCGGCCGGCAGTCGGCCGGTCTGGGACGTCTAGGCCGTTTTGCATCGTTTTTCGTGAAAATTTCAATTTTCTGATTTCTGCTGTTTTCTGAATGTTAGTAATTTTGGCATATTTTAATTTTAGTTAAATTGGATTTTTCTAAAATTATTTTTGATGCCTTAGATTATTTTGGAAATGGTTTCCAAACTAAAATGGTTTATACATTGGATGTATGGGTGATATCCATTTTTTCAATTGCATTATTAATATATTATTTTCTGCACTTAATTATGTTTATGGTTAGATATTGGATATCTTGTTATAAATACATGGTATGTATTTATGTGTTGGCATATTTATATTTGATGTAAATGTGCTTTGTGGTTGTTGTTTATTTGATAAACAATAAGGATGATCACTAGCCCTTTTTAGCCTATGTATGGTTTAATTTATTGTTGGGTGAGGCCTGCGTGCCTCTTTGTTTTTCTTCTCTCTATCGTTTTTAGCCTTGGAATAATAAGGCTTTCTTTCTCTCTATTAATGTACTCCCCCGACTTATGATTGGGGTTTCTTTTAAGTTGTAATGAGAGTAGATTAGATGGTGAGGATTTATTTTTATTAATTGTAAGCTTCCAAGGAGATGAAGGCCCGGTGGAAGGAGCCCATGATGGAAGGTCAAGAAGAACAAAGGAGGAATTTTTACAAGGCCCCATTAGAATGATAATGGGATGTAAATATTGTAATAGTGTAGGTCTACCCTAGTTTGACCATAGATCCACTGCGGGCTCAGTGGATCACTTAGGAATGGGCTTGTGATCATCCTAACAGGGGCGTGCTAGGCTTGTTTTGCATGTGCTTAAGTTTTTTTTATGCTTTGATGTATGGTGTGTTTGGAATGCATCTTATTACATTATATGTATAAATCTTGAGCATGCAAAATACTAATCATGATGAGGTCTCGGTCTTAATAAAATGATGAACTCTCACTTGGATGGTCCAAGTAAATATTAGGCCCAAAATGGAATTAAATCAAATGGTTTGATTATTCCAAGCCTTCCATCCGTAATAATGTAATGAGGAAGCTACTTTCCTCTAAAGCGTGGTCTCACGAGTCGTCGCACGTTTTGGAATGAAAGAAAGCTGCATTATTGTTACGAACAAAGGAATATGCTCTTGTTTCCCTGTCTCACGAGTCGTGGGGGGCGACAGTTGAGATATGATTTGGTTGATGGGTCGGGCCTAACGCCGAAGTAACATGATTCGCTTGGAGTCCTCGGAATCATGTGAAAGAGGTGAGGCAAAATATCTTGGGAATCTCATTGGATGAGAATGGTATGGATACCTCCCACAAAGCGTTTTCTATGTGAATCGTAAAAGCGGGGCATGGAGAATTGCGTTTGTGGATCCCAAGCCCACTAGGAAATGGTTTCCCGAAACCCCACTTGAGAGTGGTGGGCTTTCGTAGAAATAGTGGGAGGGTTAATGACTAAAGACCATGTCATAAACTTGAATTAATATTACAATTCGTTTGCTAATTTCTGCTTTACATTTTTGAATGTAGATGTCTAAGAACCCGTTATCTATGATTATGGAGACTAATAAGTTTAATGGAACAAACTACAACGATTGGCTGCGTAATCTGAGGATTGTACTCGATTACGAAAACCAGGCTTATGTTCTGGATAAGCCATTTCCCGTAACCTTGCCGGAAGGTTCCTCGCCAGAAGAGCGTTTGACGTTCGAAAAATGGCATAAGGATGACCGCAAGGTACGCAGCATCATACTGGCATCCATGACCAATGAGATCCGGAAGCAGTATGATAGGCTGGACCATGCCAACGCGATAATGCTCCGCTTACAGGATATGTACGCGGTTCCGGATAGGCATATTAGATATGCCGCCACAAAAGCATTTTTTGGCACCAAAATGACTGAAGGATCCTCTGTACATGAACATGGGATCAAGATGCTTTCCCTTGTGGAAAAACTCGAGGATCTCAAGGTTGGGCTTGATAATGATACATATATAGATGTGATCCTTCAGTCTCTTCCTCCCTCTTACGACCCTTTTGTCGTGAATTACAACATGAATGGGCTTGAGAAGTCCATACACGAGTTGATAAACATGTTGACCCAGTTCGAAGCAACGACCAAAAGGTCTGCGCCGGCGATACTGGTTGGGGAGGCTTCGACCTCTAAGGCGAAAGGCAAGAGGGCCGGACGCTGGAAGAGGAAGAAGGGAAAGGCAAAAGCCGCTGCTAGCGCTCCTGTTGCCCCAGTGGGGATGGGCAAAGGAAAGGGAAAGGTTGGACCGCAGCAATCGAGGGCAAATGATGTTTGCATGCATTGCCATGGAAGAGGGCATTGGAAGAGGGACTGCCCCAAGCTCCTCTCCAATCAAGGTATGTTTGTTATTGAGGTTAACATGATTACTAATTCTGCTTCTTGGGTATTGGATACCGGCTGTGGAGCTCACATCTGCAATGATTTGCAGGTGCTGGAAAGAAGCAGAAAGCTAAGTAGGGACGAGGTCGTGCTGAGGCTGGGTGATGGCAAGGCTATTGCTGCTGAAGCTGTAGGTCTAGTCCACTTAGTTGTTAGTGATCAAGTTAGGATAGAATTAAAAGATTGCTATTATGTACCTAGCATGATCAAGAATATCATTTCAATACCGTTGTTGGACAATGCTGGTTTTGAGTTCATGATCAATAAAAATTATTTTTATTGGATGAAGAATGGTTCTTCACATCTGCTAGGTAAACTTCATAATGGTCTTTATATTCTTCAACAGCGTGATTTGATCATGACTGCTCAAAACAAACGAAAAATGGATAATCAAGAAAACGCACAGATTTGACATGCGGCTAGGTCACATCTCTCAAGACAGGATTAGGAGGTTGGTGGACTCAAAGAGTCTAGAAATAGATGATTTGGACCATCTACCGGCCTGCGAGTCTTGTCTAAAAGGGAAAATGACCAAGAAGCCCTTTGTTGGACAAAGCATGCTTGCCAGTGGTCTGTTAGATTTAATCCATTCAGATGTCTGTGGACCACTAAATACACAGGCCAGAGGAGGGTTTTCTTACTTCATAACTTTTACCGATGATCACTCACGGTATGGTTATGTTTACCTTATGAGGTACAAGTCTGAGGCTTTTGGAAGGTTTAAAGAGTTCAGGCTTGAAGTTGAAAACCAAACTGGTCGCAAAATTAAAGCCCTTCGATCGGATCGAGGTGGGGAGTATTTGAGTGGGGAATTCTTGGATTACTTAAAAGAGAATGGGATTCTCTCTCAATGGACTCCTCCCGGAACGCCACAACTGAACGGCGTCTCTGAAAGGAGGAATCGAACCTTGTTGGACATGGTTCGATCCATGATGAGTTTTACCGAACTGCCCTTATCCTTCTGGGGTTATGCTCTTGAGACGGCGGTCAAGTTATTAAACATGGCGCCTTCTAAGACTGTGGCCCAGACGCCATATCAGATATGGCATGGCAAGCCTGCTTCCTACAAGTACTTGAGAGTGTGGGGTAGCCCTGCATACGTCAAGAGACTAGTGGGAGACAAACTGGACTCGAGGTCTAGTTTGTGCAGGTTCGTGGGTTATCCTAAGGAAACTGCGGGGTATTATTTTTATGATCCTTCCGAGCAAAAGGTTTTTGTCTCGAGAAACGCAGTGTTCCTGGAAAAGGGTTTTCCAGCAGATACCCGTCGTGAGGAATTGCTCCTTGAGGAATCAAGTGAGGCAATACCTCAAACGGATGCAGCGACATCATCTGCACCTGTAGTTCCCACTGACGATATTCCTGTCCTCCGAAGGTCGACTAGAGTTTCCCATCAACCTGATAGGTATGGGTTTCTGGGTCTGACCGGTCAGTTAGACAATGATCCAAAGACCTACGGAGAAGCGATGTCGGACATCGATTCGGGAAAATGGGTTGAGGCCATGAAATCCGAAATGGACTCTATGAGTTCAAACAAGGTTTGGACCTTAGTAGATCCACCCAAGGGTGTCAAGCCCGTCGGGTGTAAATGGGTCTACAAACGTAAGCTTGGAGCTGATGGGGAGGTGACTACCTTCAAGGCCAGGCTTGTGGCAAAAGGTTATACTCAGCGGCCTGGGGTCGATTTTGAGGAAACCTATTCGCCCGTAGCCATGGCTAAGTCCATTCGGATTATGCTTGCCATAGCTGCATGGTATGACTATGAAATATGGCAGATGGACGTGAAAACGGCCTTCCTTAATGGATTTGTTGAGGAAGAGATCTATATGGATCAACCGGAGGGTTTCACATCTGTTGGAGAAGAGCAGAAGGTCTGCCATCTCCAAAGGTCCATCTATGGTCTCAAACAAGCTTCCCGAAGTTGGAATATCCGTTTTGATGAAGTCATACGGGGTTATGATTTCATCAAGAACGAGTTCGACCCTTGTGTATACAAGAAGGTCAGTGGGAGCTCGGTTGCGTTCCTAGTGCTTTATGTGGACGACATCTTACTCATTGGGAATGATGTAAAGATGTTAGGTGACACGAAAGCATGGTTATCCACACAATTCTCCATGAAGGATTTGGGTGATGCTTCCTACATCCTAGGCATCAAGATTATCCGGGATGAAACAACCCATCAAGATCGTGTAGGCATCCCACGCCTATCGCCGATGAAACACGGCACTCATCCAATGAACACGACTCTTGACGCAAGTCTCAATAGGACTCTCGATGCCCTGTCTCGAGGTCCTCGACTTGGAACGTTTCAGACCTAACTCTTAATCAGTTGGTTTCATGACCACCATCCAATGCGTGGCCCAACTGCACGAGTTGTTATCCATGGTTTGTGGGCTTTGTTGCGATATAAGTTAAACACCGTTTTAGCAAATGTCAAATGAGCGCAACAAAGTAAGCACCAGAAGTGACAAATACTCATTTTATTCATCACATTATAATATTACATTTACATCGAGTTGTATAATAGGTTACAAATCGCCAAACCTATTGGCTTTCTTGTCACCTATTCTAACAATCTCCCACTTGACCTATAGCCTATCACCCATTGACCTCAAACCCATCTTATCCAGATGCTGAGTATGGGCAACTTGCGACATGAGCTTATTAAGTGGATCTGCTATGTTTTTTGCGGAGCTGACTCGGTCCATCCGAACGTCACTCTTACTAACCATCTCTCGGAGCAGATGGTAGCGTCTAAGAATATGCTTGGATCGGTGATGAGATCTCGGTTCCTTTGCTTGTGCTATAGCCCCATTGTTATCGCAGAACATAACCACTGGCTCAGCGATGCTAGGTACTACACCCAACTATTGGATATAGCTCTTCATCCAAACCGCCTCCTTAGCAGCTTCCAAAGCTGCTATGTATTCAGACTCTGTGGTGGAGTCCGCCGTGGTAGCCTGCTTGGAACTCTTCCAAGCAACCACGCCACCATTAAGTCTGAACACATAACTAGACTGAGACTTGGCATCATCATCATCCGACTGGAAGCTAGCATCACTATAGCCTTCCAGTATCAACTCTCCACCGCCGTAGATCAAGAACATGTCCTTAGTCCTTTTCAGGTACTTCAGGATAGTCTTGACTGCACTCCAGTGTGCCTCCCCGGCACACGACTGATATCGACTTGTTACGCTCAAAGCGAAAGCCACATCAGGTCTACTGCACTGAGCAGCATACTGTACGCTGCCTACAGCTGAAGCATAGGGATGTCCAACATCCGTTTAAGCTCCTCATCAGTCTTAGGAGACTGTTTCTTGGATAACTTAATTCCATGCCTCATAAGAAGGAATCCTCGTTTTGAGTTCTCCATCTTAAATTTCTTCAAGACTTTCTCAATATATGAGGACTGGGCCATTCCTAACATCCTTCTAGATCTATCTGTTAGAATAGGTGACCATGTAAGCCAATTTTGGCAGGAATATGTAACCTATGTCTAGACAATTTCAGGTGTTTGATCAAACATTTATGAATAAAGAAGTGAAGATTCATATGGCAACACTTTGTTTACGTTCACTTATATCTGCTATTACATATCTGTTCACTACGCAAACAAAGCCCACGGACTGAGAATCGATTTCGGAGACTGGGACTACTCTTGGAGGTAGGTCCATGAAATCAGTCTTACCGAATCAGTCCGAAAATCTCCAAGTCAAGGAATCTCGAAAATGGGTACCGGGATTCCCTTTGAGACTTGCACTAAGCATCTGCTGTCGTATTTCATCGACGGGTGACGAAGGTCGTCTAAGCAGTGTTAGTGGGTCAGCATGCTAGGAAGCAGCTGACTGAGGTGACTCGCGGGAACCGTCTTACGGAGGACCTTGAGTATGGTCAGTAAGGTATGATGTGAGTTCCCGGTTCCAACGGTACAGGTCAAGTCCTTTGACTTGAGGAACTGCTGAGTTTACCTGTACATCATGTCTGTATCTTAGATATGGTGAGAGATTGCCAAAATACTCTTGAGTAGTCATAAGCCATGTCTAGTGCAGCTCGGGTGTACAGAGTGACAGTAGTTTCCACGAAAGGATCTGTCTCCTGTCAAAAGGCATTGACAGTTGAGTCTCATGTATGCTCTGTGTCTTGTCCCTAAAATCTGTGGCCACAGTAACTGAACAGAAGGGAACGTTTCCCTTGCGGCGTTTAGTAAGGACAGACCAACACTTAGGTCCAAAATGGGTACCTGCATTTTCCGTGCCCTAGACTCTAAGTGATGAGACCGAAGACAGAAGGACAAGTGTACTGTTAGAGCCTAAATGTTCATCCCCGATTATTTCACCTAGTCTCTAGTGCCATGGACCGTTGCTAGATGGCCACCCATGGTAACGGACGGATTCTAGGAATCCGACCAAGTCTAGCTGAAAGGTGAACCTAAAGAGTCACACACTATCCACACACACTTAGTATTTAATTTGGAATTAAATATTGGAGTAAAGGAATGAATAAATCGGATTTAATGGGTCCTATATTTTTCTTGGAGAAAATAATTCCTTCTATTTGATAAACGGAATTAAATTAATAAATTGGATTTATTAAGGGAATTAATTTAATGGGCCTAGAATAAATATTAATATTTATTTATTATATTTATTTGGCCTTTTGGAATATTTAATAGGATTTAAATATTCCATTAAATTAAATTAATGGTTGAGATTTAATGGGAGAGATCAAAGGCTAGGATTGAATTTGACAAGGTCAAATTCTACTTTGACTAGGACTTTGACTAGGTCAAAATCCTAGTCAAATTAAGCTTCTAAAGAGGTGGAGTTTAAAGAGGATTAAACTCTTCCTCTATATAAACCCCTGGCCTTGCACCTTTTGAAGGATGATGAAATTCCAACACACACACAACACACACTCATTTTCGGCTCTCTCTCCCCTCTCTTCTCGTCCGCCCTCTCTCTCCACTCTCTCCAAGAAATTCTTTTCTAGTTCTCTTGTTCTTGGAACTTTAGAACTTAGATGAATCAATACCGTTAATTCATAACGTGTTGTTGATTCATCCACTCCAAAATATACACTTGTTCGTTGCTAGCACGACGAGCAAGATACGTGGGTGGATCGTGTGTCATGATTTGGAGGGTCTCAAGAACGAGATCTCGGTGCAAAACGGGGAACAACGCGTGCAGCTGTTGAAGACGAAAATGACTACGGGTAGGTCTCGTTTAATATTTTCGTCCTCTTTAATTTTCTACCCTATGGCCTCCATGATCATTTACATGTTGTTTACTCATGAGATACACCGAACACCCGGGAATCTTAAGGGTACACCCCTTGAGCGTGTTTTTTAATTTGATTAAAGCATGCCTTAAATTTTTGTATTTTATTTTATATCGCGCTTCCGCATTCGCGCAATTTCCCGGGACGATCCACATATTCTTTCAATGGTATCAGAGCCCGGTTCGGTGTATAGGACTAGGGTTTATGTGCGTTTTAAGCATGAAACGTGATATTTTCATGTTTTTTTAATTAAATCTTGATTTTCTTGATTTTAAAGCATGTCGTTTTATGGCTTTTGATTCGTGTGAATTTCTGAATATTGGTATTTTTTTCTGTTTTTCTTGGAAAACATGGTGGAATAATTGAACGGAAAACGAGAAACGCCGCAGCCGGCCAGCCGAGAGGGCTGGCCGCATGCAGTCGCGCGCTGCCGGCAGGGCAGACACGCGCAGGCAAGGGAAGCCTGCGCGCGCCCGTCCAGTCGGTCGCGCAGGGGTGGCTGCGCGCAGGCGCGCGCACGCAGACGGAGGAGTCTGCGCGCGCCCGCCCGGCAGGCGTGCCTAGTGCACGTCTGCGCGCGCACTGCGCAGGGCAAGGGCACGGTCGGTAGCCAGCAAGCCAGTGTGCACGCGAGGCAAGGGAGTCTGCGCGCGCGACGGCCTGCCGGAACGCCAGGCCGTGCAACACGCTACCGGCCAGGCGCGCGCACGCAGACAGGGGGCCTGCGCGCGCGCAGGGCGGCAGGCTAAGCCTGCTGCCCTGTGCACGCGCCGGCAGGCCGGTGCCGGCGGCGGCAGCTGGTGCTGCTGCTAGGGTTTTTAAACCCTAGTAGTGTTTTCTTTTATTTTTTAATTATTTTCAGTTTTAATTTTGAATTAATTCTGAAAAGTCATTTTTGGGGTTCAATTATGCCTAATTTTCTAAAGACATTATTTTAGGAGTAAAATAAATTGGATTTGGAATCTCGGAGTTATTTTACTTAAAATAATGAGGAAAGGTTTTCCTAAAACGAGAAAATATTATTAACAATATTTATGTTTTATTTTTTTTTCCACACGTTACGCACATATTCATTTATTTCTTATTTTGTACAATTATGATTGGAAATCATGAATTGTTGGTATATTGTAATTATGTGATTAGATCATGTGATTATGTGTGTTGGATGGAAATGGATGATCACAAGCCCTAGACCGAATGTATGGTTTAATTTCTGTTGGGCCTGTGTGCCTCTTTTACTGCTTTCTCCTTCTCTCTTTCTAGTTGCCTTGGAATAATAAGGCATTCTACCTCCCTCCTTATGTACTCCCCCCGGGTTTTCGTTGGGGTTTCTTTCTATTTTTTATATGTAATGAGAGTAGACTAGGAGTGAGGTTTCCTTTTTTGTAATCAGTGGAGAAGAAGGAAGGACCACATGGAGAGCCCAGACGGGAGGTCCCTTGGAGTTTTCCATGAAGTGAAGAAAGAGAAAAGAGACCAAGGCCCATCAGCATGATGATTGGGTTACTATTAATGTAATAGTGTAGGACCAACCCTAGATTGACCATAGATCCACTGCGGGCTAAGTGGATCGCATAGGTTTCGGGCTCGTGATCATCCAACAGGGGCGTGCTAGGCTTTAATTTTGCATGTGGTTATTATGATGGATGAATGGGTTTTTTGCATGTGATTTTGCATGTGGTTATTTTGAAACATTAGACCCTGGAAAAAATGGACATGAACTCTAGGAGTTTGTCCATGCCTTCCGATCCATGGTTTAGTGAGGAAGCTGTTTTAGGTCAATAGCGTGGTCTCACAAGTCGTGGCACGTTATTGTACTTAAAAGAAGCTGCACTTTGTCATGAACGAAAAATAGGCTGCTGTACCTGTCTCACGAGTCGTGGGGGTACCAGTGGGTCTATGGCTCGGTCGATTGGGTTGGGTCTAACGCCCAAATAGCATGATTCGCTTGGAGTCCTCGGGATCATGTGAAAGGGTGAGGCAATAATCTTGGGAATCTTGTGGAACGAGAATGGTATGGAATACCTCCCACGGGATCTTTTCCATGCGAATCGTAAAAGCGGGGTATGGGAAAAATCGTTGTGGATCCCAAGCCCACTAGGAAAGGATTTTCCGAAAATCACGTTTGAGAGTACCGTGCTTTCGTATAAATAGTGGGAGGATTAAATGACTAAAGTCCATGCATTTAATCATTTTTATCAAACCACCGTCTTTTATTTTCTGCTGATCGCGCTCTGTTTTCTAAATGTAGATTTAAAAAATGTCTAAGAACCCACTTTCAACCATTCTTGAGACAAACAAATTCAATAGAACAAATTACAACGACTGGTTGCGTAATCTACGGATAGTTCTAGATTACGAGAACCAAGGCTACATCATGGACGAGCCTCTCCCTAGGACCTTGCCGGAAGGATCCACGCCAGAAGAACGTGAGACGTTCGAGACATGGCATAAGGATAATCGGAAGGTCCGTAGCGTCATACTTGCTTCGATGACCAATGAGATTCAGAAGCAATATGAAAGGCTAGACGACGTCCCTTCCATAATGGCTCGCCTTAAGGATTGCTATGCAGTCCCGGACCGGCATACTAGGTATGTCGCAACCAAGGCGTTCTTTGGAACTAAAATGACAGAAGGATCCTCTGTACAAGAGCACGGGGTTAAAATGCTTACCCTGGTGGAAAAGCTCGAGGACCTAAAGGCAGGTCTCGATAATGAAACATACATAGATGTGATCCTTCAGTCACTCCCACCCTCCTTTGACCAATTTATCGTCAACTACAATATGAACTCACTTGAGAAGGGCATTCATGAGTTGATCAATATGTTGGTGCAATACGAGGCAACGACTAAGAAGTCCACGCCTTCGGTATTGTTTGGAGGTACTTCGACTTTCAATACGAAAGGCAAAGGTACCGGACGTTGGAAGAAGAAGAAAGGGAAGGGAAGGGAAAGGCCGTCAAAGCAGCTACGAACACTAAGAGTGTTCCCATTGCCAAAGAGGGGAAGGGCAAAGGAAAGGGAAAGGTTGTCTCCAAGCAACAGTCGAAGGCATATGACATATGTATCAACTGCCGTGAGAAAGAGCATTGGAAGAGAGAGTGCCCCAAACTCTTCTCGAACCAAGGTATTTATGTGATTGAGGTTAATATGGTCACTAATTTTGCCTCTTGGGTATTAGATACCGCCTGTGGAGCTCACATTTGCAATGACTTGCAGGTGTTAAAAAGAAGCAGAAAAACTAGGTAGCGGGGACATGATCCTGAAGCTTGGGAATGGCAAGGCCATCTCGGCAGAAGCAGTAGGATCCGCCACTCTAGTGATTAGTGATAGTATTAGCATAGATTTAGAGCAAGTTTATTTGTACCTAGTATGATTAAATTTCCATTCCATTGTTGGACAATAGTGGTTATGAGTTTTAGAATGAATAAAAATCGCTTTTATTTGATGAGGTGTGGAATTGCTCATCTACTTGGTACATTGCATAACGGGCTCTATATCTTGCAACAAACGAATTTCGTTCTCAACACTCAACACAAACGAAAATTAGATAATAACGGGAACGCACGTCTATGGCACGCTAGGCTAGGTCACATATCCCAAGATAGGATGAAAAGGTTGGTAGACTCAAAGAACCTAGAGGTTGGGGACTTGAGTGATCTACCAACTTGTGAATCCTGTCTAAGAGGGAAAATGACCAAAAAGCCCTTTGCAGGACAAAGTAGGCTTGCCACAGGTCTGTTGGACTTGGTCCATACAGACGTATGTGGACCACTAAGGACGCAGGCCCGAGGTGGGTTCTCCTACTTCATAACCTTTACCGATGATCATTCACGGTCTGGTTATGTTTACCTAATGAGTACAAGTCTGAAGCTCTTGAGAGGTTTAAAGAATTCAGACTTGAAGTAGAGAACCAGACCAACTGCAAAATTAAAGTCCTACGGTTAGACCGAGGCGGTGAATACCTTAGTAGGGAGTTCCTAGATTATCTAAAAGAACATGGTATAATATCAGAATGGACACCTCCAGGAACACCATAGTTAAAAGGTGTCTCTGAAAGGAGGAATCGAATCCTGTTGGACATGGTTCGATCCATGATGAGTTTTACCAAACTGCCCTTATCCTTTTGGGGCTATGCACTAGAAACGGCGGCCAAGTTGTTGAATTTGGCGCCTACCAGTGCATTGACCCAAACGCCATATGAGATATGGCACTGCAAGCCTGCGTCCTACAACTACTTGAGAGTGTGGGGTAGCCCCGCATACGTCAAGAGGTTAGTGGGAGATAAGCTAGAATCTAGGTCTAGCTTATACAGGTTCGTTGGATACCCTAAAGAAACTGCGGTTATTACTTTTATGACCCCTTGGAATAAAAGGTGTTTGTTCCAAGAAATGCAGTATTCTTGGAGCAAGGCTTCCCGGAGGATATCCAACCTGATGAGCTGATTCTTGAGGAATCAAGTGATGGAATCCAGCCATCAGAGGCAGCCACGGAACCCTCACTTAGAGGATTCAGGATAAACAGCAGAAGGGCTGACCAACCTCGAGAGGTCCAACATGCTAGGCATGAAGGACAGCCTCAGGAATGGCCAGCCCCGATTCCTGAACTGCCGCCTCTCAATAGGACTCTCGATGCCCTGTCTCGAGGTCCTCGACTTGGAACGTTTCAGACCCAACTCTTAATCAGTTGGTTTCATGACCACCATCCAATGCGTGGCCCAACTGCACGAGTTGTTATCCATGGTCTGTGGGCTTTGTTGCGATATAAGTTAAACACCGTTTTAACAAATATGAAATGAACGCAACAAAATAAGCACCAGAAGTGACAAATACTCATTTTATTCATCTCTCTCTCTCTCTCTCTCTCTCTCTCCTGGTTGTTGCGAAATCACCAATCACAGAGCGCGTGTCTGCCACGCCCAGCTAGGTCTATCCTTCTTCCCTACTTCTTTGAAATGATCACTCGAATTCTTTTTGTAGATAGGCACGAATCTCCCAAATCTGCGTGTTTGTACACACAGGCCAAACAGGACTCATCAGCACAACAGGGTAAAGATAGCCTAGCAGGACTTTCCCTGTTGAAAGAGCTCGGAGAGGTATAAACTCTTTTGGTTTTGCAGGTCTGTTTTATCCTACTCCAGTAGTCAGACCGCAAGTCTCGCAATCCTGGAGTAGGGGGAAGTCATGATTGTTAAAATAGGTGACCGTGAAACCAATCCTGTTAGACATATGTAACCTATTTCTAATGATTTTGTGTTTAAATAAAGTTTATGAATAAAAGTGATATTCATATTTTGCATTAATTCTTTGTTTATGTTCACTTAATTACTTTACATTACAAATTGTTCAATGCACAAACAAAACCCACAGACTGAAACGTTAATTCAAAAAACTGAACTGCACATCAGATGGTATGTCATGAAATCAGTTTGTGTGGATCGGTCTGATATACTCCAAATCGAAGGGCCTCGAGATAGGGTATCGAGAGTCCATTTGAGACTTGCACTAAGCGATTGCAGTAGTGTTTCATCAACAAGTGATGAAGGTCATCCATGCAATGTTAGTGGGTTAGCCAGCTTGGTGCCGGCTGACTGAGGTGACTCGTGTGGATCGTCATATAGGAAACCTTGAGTGGGTTGGTTGGTATGACTTGAATTCCCAATTTCGACAGTACGGGTTTGGTTCTCGGACTTGAGGGACTATTGTGGTCACATACAGACCGTGC
The DNA here is from genome assembly GCA_034509735.1 of Sesamum alatum. Classification (NCBI taxonomy): domain Eukaryota; kingdom Viridiplantae; phylum Streptophyta; class Magnoliopsida; order Lamiales; family Pedaliaceae; genus Sesamum; species Sesamum alatum. The sequence goes on along the minus strand of JACGWO010000001.1, from coordinate 24,363,781 downwards.
CCATATCTTAAATTTGGCAAGAGGCTACCAAGTCGAGAGACTGGGTTGTCATAAGCCCTATCCAGTGCAGTCAAGGTATGTAGTGTGAACAGTAGGTCCTAATATAGAATCCTTCTCCTCTCAAAAGGATTGACAGTAATGTCTCACTTATACTATGAGACTCTTCCTGCAGTAAATTTGTGGCCACAGTAACTGAACAGTGGGATGAGATCCCTGTGATGTTTGGAATGGACGAGCCAAAGCTTTATTGAAGAATGGGTACCGACACCTATTGTCCAACCAATAGACTAAAGCTGTGAGATGGAAGATGGAAGGACAAACGTACTAAAGAGCCTAAATGTTCACGCCATAATATTCACCTAGTCTATAGTGCCATGGATTGTTGCTAGACGGCCACCATGGTGATGGACGAATTCCCATCATAAGATGATTGGAAATTCGGCCAAGTCTAGCTAAGGGTGAATCTAAAGAGTCACACATTCTTCTTGATTCAAAATCAAGTGAAGAACATAAGTGTGAGAGAGGGAGAGAGGCCGAGAGTTGAGAGAGAGAGAGGAGAGGGGATCCGAAAATTGTCTTCTCTTTTTCCTAGAAAAAGATGAATCATGAATCACTTATGCTTGGTGTTGTATATTGTAATATATATACATAATTAATGTGGTTATTGGAATGTGTCTAGGTTCATCCAAGAACCCCGCCACTAGCAGGAACGGTGCTCTAACCTCACCGGGAAAGGGCATCGGAGCGAGTCATCAGGGTCGAAACACACGATCAAGGAGTTTGGGTTGGGGTCAAACTCTCATGCGGAAGAAACACAAACTCTCATGCAGAGAAAATTCACAGATGCTCGCATGTTAGACTGATTGAAGATAATATTTTTGATAGATGAATTTGTTTAGATAAATTCAAAGTAAAATTTTAATTAATTTAAATTAAATGAAATCTCCAACCAATGAGATTTTTTTCTTCATAATTCAAAAATCAAAATTACGAGAAATTAGTATTGAGTCAAAATTATCTCATTGCAATCAAATTTCGTTCTTTCCAATATATATATAGATATAGTATGACGCGGATCAACTTGGGAGTAATCCTCAGACTTAAGGGATCATGGTAGTCGCGTGCACATGATGGTTGTATCTTGGATCTAGCGAAAGGTGATTATTTCTGTAAGATGATCATCATAAGCCTTGTCCAGTGCAGTCGGAATGTGTAGCGAGGACGGTGGATTCCAAGAAGAGGATCCGTCCCCTGTCAGTATGTGACAGAGGTATCTCCTATGCACTCGGAGACACGTTCATGCTGTTTAAAGCTGTGGCCACAGTGGTTGGTTGAACAGGGAATGGTTTCCTATGTCGACGCAATGAAGCATACGTGGTCTCGAGTATTACGCATAGATGCCTAGTCAAGGATGGGAACCGACGCCCAACTCTATACCCTAGACTAAGGCCGGGAGACGGTAGACGAAAGTTGAGACGTTGGATCTTTTAATTGGATTAAAAGATCAACGAGAATAATTTAAATGGACATTAAATTGGATTTAATGTTGGGTTCGTCATAATTGGATTACGATAAAACCCGGTCCATTAAATTTACTCGAGAGGAGAAATAATTTCTATTTTGGAATAGGAAGAAGTTGGACTTCTTCCCTTATTTAAACATGGCCGACATGCTCCCTTGGAGGAAGCAAAATCAGCCATGTTTCATGCTAGGTGGTATGTTGACTTATCTCTTTTGGAAAGAGACAAATCAACTCCAATCAAGCTCTTCCCTTTTGGTATGATTTGATCATATCATAAATTTTGGTAGGCTTGATTGAAGAATTGATGGTGATTGATTGGAATGAATCTAGACATGTGTTCATTGGATGAGTGTCGTGTTTCATCGGCGACAGGCGTGGGACGTCTACACAATCTTGATGTGTTGGTCGACTGGGGTCGAGCCGACTGGACTGACTCGCGGGGATCATCATATGGAAGCCTTGGAGGCTTGGTCGGTATGATTGGTTTTCCCCGATTCCGATAGTACTGTTTATCAATTCAGTCCAATCGATCGAACCATAATTTTTGTGATATGATCTCTGGTTCAGTTTTCAAAATATTGGTTGGAACAACTAGGCATGGAATTTTAAATATAATTACAAAACCTATCCATAATTTTGTGGTACATCAAGTATCTCTTGACGGTAAAATTGGATTAATAAATTTGGTACAAGAATTACTTCATTTTGATACTATTGTTACTTTTACCCTTGATAATTTTAAGAAACTAGTCATCATGACATTCGTCTTGGTGTGCATATAATAAATAATCTTTCATACTTTAAAAAATATTGTATATAAGAATAAAATATATAAACCAACTCATCACATTTCACCCAAAAAAAAGAAAGAAATAGAGAGAAGAAAACTTACTTAGAGTATTATTGACACAACAAAAAGATTGATGTTGTAGTGTCACAAACCATCGTTTGTGACTGAAAAAATACCTGGTTTTTTATAGTACTAGCCATTGTGCGCCTATCGTCCCTGCATGCATATAATAAAATATTCTTTCAGACTTTAAAATATATTATGCATAAGAATAAAATATATTTAGTTGGGAAGTTAAGTTAATATATGATGATGTGGTTTTTATGAAACTCAAGGATAACTGATGCAAAGATCATTTATGAGTATCTCTTCTTTACCTCTTCGTAAGTGTTGTATTTACAGAGCCTTAGTATCTATTCTTAGAATACAATCTCTTCCCGGAATTTCTGGTAGATTTCTCTTTTCTAACTCGTAGGAAATCTTACCTCTCATTAGCTCTCTTCGTGGGATCTTCTGAGGATCTATTAGATTTTGTCTGCTTTTATATTAGGAGCTCGTTTTTTTCGTGGAGCCCTTGTCTCGAAAAGACTACCTCGTATTGATCTTCTTCCAGATTCTTGTCTCATTCGTGTGAACATCTCTGTCCTCGTCTCGTAAAAGATTTCCTTGCAGTTGATCTTCTTGTAGCTTCTTGTCTCCTTTAGGTGAATACCTCTTTGGAGGAGCTCATATGTTTTTCAGTGGAGGTTGAATAGTTTTCAGTGCATTTCTTCACCCCCTCCCCCATACAGCTTAAGAGAATCCCTCTTTACTTCCTTCTTAGGTCATAACTTTTTGGTCGTATCTACTTTTTACCCCCACATCATTTTAGAACTTGGGAAATTGAATAAGTTAGTTATCTTATCGGTTGAAGGGTATTTTTGGGACTACAAAAAATTGGTGCAAACGGCATTAAAACCGCCACTTTGTGTCTATAAGACTTCTTTTCTATATAGTAAGATAAAGTATTTGTACACTTCTTCAACTTAAAATATAGTTTTCTTTCTTCTTTAAGTGGTAAATTACATGATTGTATCGATATTTCAATAAATTGAGCAACACGTCGGTTCAATCAAGACTTCAATATAACTAAGAACAAATAAAAAAGTAAAAATAAACTCACATAAAGTGAAACAAAATACCCACACATTCGGTGGGACTCAAACCCATAATTTCGAGCTTGTGCATGGGATCTCAACCTTAATGACTAAGCTAACACATCAAGGGTAATGATGTGTACCGAGAACCAACAGCATCACAAATGTCAAAGGATCTTCACGAATATCCAAAGATAAAGGGGGACTAACCTGCAAAGAGAAGTTAGCACTCTGACGCTTTAGTCAGTATTGTTCTTACTAGAAAAAATAAATTGAAAAGTTGAATATAAGTGAGAATAAAGGTAAAGTGTAATATTGAAATGATGAAATTCGTGTATCATAAGCTCAAAGTAGCTTAAAAGTAGACAGAAAGTGCGAGTGGAAGTGTAACTGTAAGATAGAATGATGTTACTTGAAAAATGACGACAAAAGGGTCATTTTATAGACAATTGTGGAGCCAAATTTGGAGGGGGGTTGCAGAGTGTCGTATGCCATTGGGAAGCTACGCAAGCTGGCTATCTTCTTAAAAAAAATCTTTAGAATTTAGATTAATATTAACAGAGATAATGACTGTTTTACAAAGTCTTGCAAGGTTTGCCTATGTTTCCAGGAACCAGTTACTTGCTGATTAAAACTCGGGTTACAACTGAATCTTTAAGAGTTTATTGGAGATCTTTTACTATAATGTGTCGCTACGTGCCAGCGACATGTGTAATGTGGAGTCCTTACTGTACGCTAACTAAGCTTACTGAAATAGGCTTTCTTCTTGGGCCTCCCAACTTAGTAAAGATTGTGGCTCTATGGGCTAAAAGGCCCTGCTCATCGCTGGTTTGGCTCTACCGGCTAGGCTGTACGGCTGGAGGCCCCACCTCCTTGATCTTAGGCTTCTAAGGTCAGTTCTTGAGGGGGAATCATTGAAACATGGGTGGATTGTCCCGGGAGCGCGAATGAGGAAGAGCGACAAAATAAAACATGAAAATTAAACAGGCTATAAACGGAATTAAGATGCACGTTCAAGGGGTGTTCCCTTGAACCTCCCGGGCGTTTGGTGTATCTCATAATAAAAAATAATCATGCTAAAATCATGGTGGCCATAGGGTTGCAATGAAAAGAAACATGAGACCTACCCATTGTCGTTTTCTTCGTAATGCTATGTGCGTTGTTCCACGCTTTGCCACAAAGATTCCAAATTAGGAACCCTCTAAATTGTCCACCTAATCCACCGGATCTTGATCCTCCGTGCTAGCAAGAAATCAAGAGGAATATATATAGGAGGACAAATCGACCTAGCGTTATGAATTAACATGATCGATTTGCCTATAGTTCTCTTGTATCAAAGACAAGGAACTAGAACAATTCTTGGAGAGTGGAGAAGAGAGGTGGATGAGAGAGGGAGAGGCTGAGTGTATGTGTGTGTGTGTGTGTGTGTGTGTGTGTGCTAGAGATCATTACTTAGTGGTGTGTGTCTTTATGAGAATTTATAGGAAGGGACTTCTCCTAGTCCTCTTCCAACCCTCATAAAAAGGCATAGGTTGACTAGGATTTTGACCAAGTCAAATCCTAGTCAACTTAGGTTAAAGACTAAGTCAAAACTTAATCTTGACCATAAGATCTCTCCATTCGATCTCGTCCGTCCATCGCTAGATGGATTTTATGGAATATTTTTAATATAATTTAAAATAGTCCTTAAGGCTTTAAATAATTAAATAATTATTTTGAGCTCATTTCCTCAATTAATAAATCCAATTATTAGTTAATTCTATTTAATCAAACTAAAGAATTAACAATCCAAGAAAAGAGAACCAACTTAATCTAAATTAAATTGTTCCATCTCCCGAAATTAATTCTAAATTAATTCATTCGCTACTGGTGGATTGGTACCGCGATTAGGCTTGGGTGATGTGGCTGGGATTCGTTGTGCTAAAGAGTCATAGTGGTCGTCAATTGTTTTCTCCATTTTTGGTCATAGGGGTAGTCTTCGCCGGTTGTTTTCCGTCGTTACTTTCTTGTTTCTTTCACACGTCGGCTACTGGCTGTGTCTGGTGCTTCTTCCAGGGCATATCAGTTCGGGTCTAGTGTAAGGTTACGGTTAAGTCAGTTTCTTATTCTTGTTTCCTTTGCTGTTTTTGGTTTTTTCTGTTTTCAATTTTCTTTCGATTTTTCTGTTTTCTTTTTTCTTCTTCTTTACCTTTACTTTGTCTGATCTGTTTAGCGAGTGTTTGAGTTGCTTTGTAGAGTTTGGACGGCGGTTGGGGTAAGCAGTTTTTGTTCTTGGCTGGCACCGGGGGCTGGTTCGTCTCCTTCTCTATCACATCCTCATGGGCGGCCGTGAACGGGAGGTGGAGCGACTTACAGCGGGAACTAAAATTGATAGATGATGAGGAAGCGAGCCTGGTAATTGCCAACGGGCTGTGGGAGAATGGCTCTGAGGGCTACAAACTGTGCCTAGTAGGGCAGGTTTTTACATCGAAGGCACACAGATTTGAGGGTTTCTCAACATCAATTCAGGGCATGCTAAGCCTCGTGAAAGCTATGGAGTGTCAATAGCTCATGGGCGGCAGGTTTTTGTTTAGGTTTCACCATATTCTTGACAAGAACCGTTCACTAGAGGGATGTCCATGGAGCTTTGAGCGCAATATTGTGTTATTGTGCAAAGATTCAGGCTCACGAGAATCCCCTACAAGTGGACTTGAACTGGTGTGATTTCCACATGCACGTCCACGACCTGCCGCTGAGTAAGATGAACCTTGGCATAGCGACGCATATCGGCAATCGGGTTGGGAGGTTCAGGGACATGGATATAATGACTCTAGGTGTTCGACTGTGGGTGTTCTTGGGGGGGGCGACTATGTGAGTGCGTGTATCAATCAACATGAATCAACCCTTTAAACGAGTACTGAAAATTCAGACGACCATGGGCATTGAACATTTTGTCACTTTCACTTACGAATGGCTGTCGAACTTCTGCTACTTATGTGGGCACATGGGGCATATCTCTAAGTACTGTACGCTACGGTTCATGGATAGTTTTGTGGACCCAGGCAAGGACACCTCCATACGGTCCCTGGCTGCACACACCTCTCCTACAAAGGCGTCAACTCCTGTCAACCCCAGGATTTAGGGAAATCCGCAGCGCAGACAAGCCTCCGGGGCCGGCAAACGGGGGAATCCATCCTTGGGGAATTCAAGGTTGCAAGCTGGAGTAGCTCGGAGGAGGTTGGTAACAGGAATGTGGCCTAGGAGGGGCTTGCCCAAGCAGGGCACAAGTAGCCGCTGCAGGATCCAGAGGCAGACGGACTGGGGCTGTCAGGCGGAGGGGATAAAGAGTAGCAGGGGAAACCCGGGTTCGCCGAGGGGTCGTCACAGGGGGTGGAGTCCAAGGAATTTGTGCGGGCCACCATGCCCGGGCTACAGCAGATGGAGGTGGATGAGGCCAAGGTTGCACTTATGGTTGGGGCCTTGGACCCGGATATTCACTTGGGTTACCGTCCCGCTACAGCAAGGGGGTCGGCCGCCTAATGGACCACGGGGCAAACAGGGCAGGCGGAGTGTGGCAAGCCGGGTTATGCGCGGGGCCGCAAATGGTGTAGGGGCATTAGTATAAATTGATCTATATTCAGATCTTATTCAGGCCAGTAAGCGGCAGTCTTTCTCTGATCGACGAATCATCCACTTCTCTATCGGCAGAGGCTGCGGAGCAAGCCCACTGGCAATCATGAAGATCATAGCTTGGAATTGTCAGGGGTTGGGGCCCCTTGGACAGTTCGGACGCTCCGGGAGCTCATCTGGCTCCATAACCCCGGCTTGATCTTCATCTCCGATGCCAAGTGTAATGCTAAGAGATATGGTCAGCTGAAAGAGAAGTTGAACTACTTTGGTGGGGGTCTCGTTTAAGGGCCGCAGCAGTGGGGTTCTTTTTGCTGTGGAGGAAGGATGTCAAGGTTTGGGTTCAGTCATACTCGGCTCACCATGGCGACGCTACAGTCCAAGAAAAGAGGGACAGATAGGTGGCACTTCACTGGGTTTTATGGCCATCTGGATGTTTTCAAATGAAAAGGGACATAGGACTTGCTGTGTTTTGGGCTCAGGCAATCGGAGAGGCCGGTCTTTGTATGTGAGACTTTAATGAACAGTCATACCAACACCAGAAGGAAGGCATGCATACTCGGGCCCTATGGCAAATCAAGGCGATTTCGGAGCTGCTTGTCTGACTGTAACCTACAAGAAATGGGCTGCAGTGGCCCGTGGTTCACATGGAGCAACCGTAGGAATTTCCAAGGACTATCCGGGAGCGGCTCAACTGCGCCTGTTGCAATGTTCGGTGGGCGTCCCTATTCCCGGTGGCGAGGGTCACACATTTGTGCAGAGGCTTGCTTAGACCATGCTGCCTTGTTAGTCGATCTGGACGCTCGGGAATGAGGGGCGAACCCAAACGGCCCAAGGCTCAGTTCAAGTTTGAGGCGCTAGGGCGCTGCAGAGGGTATGATCTTACAGAGACGCTACAACAAAAAGATATAGAGTTTTCGGTTGGGGCTGCTATATTGGGACCACACCACGTTTGGAAACATTTCTCGGCGAATCCGAGAGATCTCCAATGAACTCAAAGCCGCCCAGGAGTGACGATTACGGCAGAGTCTAAACGACGGGAGGAGAGTTTGCTTGTGTGAGTTGGAGGAATTACTTGAGAGGGAGGAAATTATGTGGCAGTAATGGGGGAAGACCTGTGGCTTAAGGAATGAGATCATAACACCGCCTTCTTCCATTGCTCGAGCAACAGAACGATGACAACGGAAAGGATATCAAACGTCTTCGGCGTGAATCTAAGGAGGTGGTGACCGATGCTAAGGGTATCCAGTACATTATCCTTGAGTACTTTGCAACCATCTTCCGCTCGATGCAGCCACAAGAGGATGTGATAGATGAGGTGGTGGCGCCGTCTAGAGCCGAAAGTAATAGAGGCTGCTAACCAGGCATTGGCTCAGTCCATTTACTGCAGAGAGGAGGTCAAGCACGCGCTCGACGAGATGCACCCCCTCAAATCATCGGCCCTGACGGTATGTCTCGTATCTTCTTCCAAGAATTTTGGTCTTTTATGGGTTCGAACGTTTAGTAAGTGTGTTCTCCAGATTCTTAATCATCAAGTGCTAACTCCTCACCTGAACCATTACACATATCGTCTTGCTCCCTAAATGCCCTAATCCCAAAAACAATGTCTGAATTTCGCCCTATATCTTTGTGCAATGTTGTTTATAAAATTGCCTCTAAGGCGATTACTAATCGTATTAAACCTCTGTTAGATGACATTATCTCCCTTGCAATCCGCCTTTGTCCCCGACCGTTTTAATCATCGATAATGCCCTCTTTGCCTATGAAATTAACCACTATTTAGCTCATAAGTGTTGTGCCAAGTCAGGTCACGTGTCCCTAAAGCTTAATCTCAGTAAAGCCTACGACCGGGTGGAATGGATTTTCTTTAGAGAGTGTTCATTAGATTAGGATTCCACCCTCGCTTCGTGGCATTGATCATGTTATGTGTTCTTCGGTTTCCTTCTCTGTCATGGTTAATGGTGCGGCTTTTGGATTCCTACGACCGAAAAGAGGCCTCCGTCAAGGGGACCCTCTCTCTCCATATTTATTTCTTTTTTGTGTAGAAGCATTCAGCGGCATGGTGAGGAGGGCCGAGGAGCAGGGAGCCATGTGTCGCACTTGCTATTTGTTGACGACACGCTGATTTTCTGTGACGCCACGTAAGACACCATGATCAACATTCAAAGTTTGTTAGGCCCGTTTTAAGGGGGGATCGGGGCTTCAAGTGAACTACTAGATGTCGGCGATCGTCTTTAGTAGGATGTCTCACTGCCGGAGTAGGAAGAATCAGTCTTGGGAGTTAGTCGTGTACAGAAACATGAAAAATATTTGGGCCTTCCTACTATCATCTGCCATTCAAAGAGAGAGGTGTTCGCGGGATTAAAGGAGCGAGCCTAGAAACGTTTTCAAAGCTGGACATCTAAGCGCCTCTTGCAAGCAGGGAGGGGCTTCCTAATCCAATCCGTCATCTATGCGGTACTGGCCTACATCATGAATTGCTTCCTTCTCCCGAAATCGCTTCTATCAGAACTCGAAAGTATGGCGGCCAACTTCTTTTGGGATCAAGATTGCAATCAACGGATTCACTGGGTTTCATAGGCGTCATTGTGTCGTAGCAAGGCAGACGGCGACTTGGGCTTCAAGAGGCTCCGAGCATAGAATTTGGCGCTGCTATCCAAAACAAGCGTGGAGAGTGGCACCGATCTCGAATAGCCTAGCACACCAAGTTCTTCGAGCCAAGTATTTTACTCGGGGGGACTTCTTTGATGCTGAACTCGGTGAGCAACCTTTCTTCACGTGCCGCTCCTTACTCGCTGCATGGTCGACGCTCCAGGTGGGAGTTCATTAGGCTATCTCGGACGGACAACGCGTATTGTTGTGGGGGATCCGTGTCTGCCATGCCTGCCCATGTTCAGAGTCATTTACCCCCGAAAACTTTGCCGAGAGACACCAAAGTGGTAGCTTTGTTGCACGCGGACGGTGGATGGAATAAGGAACTGGTTGGGTCGGAATGTAAGTGCATTGACGTTGATTGCATCATGCAGTTAGAGGTGGGGGACGACCAGGGGTCGGATAGGATACTATGGCATTATGATAGAAAAGGACGGTTCACGGTTCGTAGTGCTTATGGCTTGGTTGCGGCTCATTCGGCAGGCATGAGCTCGACAAAGGAGTGGGGGAGTTGGGAGTTCATTTGGCAGGCAAAGGTACCCCCAAAAGTTCAATTATTTGTGTGGCGGTGTTGTAGAAACTCCCTTCCCACAAGCTTTAATCTTGCCCGATGAGGGGTCCTTCTGGAGGAGGGATGCCCGTGCTGCGATTTGATTGAGAATAGGTTGTGCCATGTCCTCATCCACTGCTCCTTTGCTCGGTTAGTATGGGCTCTCTCCCATTTGCCGTGGTCGATCGTGCCGAGGGATGACCTAGAGCCAGAGGAATGGGTACGGCATGCCACCTGCACTTGGATGCCGGACAATTTGCTCGCCTCCTGATCACTAGCTGGCTATTGTGGACTAACCGCAACGACAAGTTATTCAAGGGCCGTGAGCTGAATGCCAGGGCGTTGAGTCTCAAGTAGAAAAATGTATGATACATATTTATTGTTTTTTTTCCTCTTGCTAACCTTTTTTTATTAATGCTTTCAGGCTTCTAGAAAAATTATGGTGTATATTTATTGTTTTAACTGTTGATTTATTTTTCTTCAACTCATTCTTTTGTTTTAAGATTAATCTTTCATCTTTAAGGATTTCTTTGAGCCGATGAAAGTGTTTTTATTATCAGGATCGGTGATAATGCTGCTATATTTCTTATTTAATTGAATTTAGTCGTTTATGTTCATTTGTTCTTATTTTATTTTGTCATTCATGATAATTAATTTACTCCTTATCTTTTTCGTTCAAAATGATGAAATGATATTGGGATTTTGAAAATTATTTTAAATTATTTTTTCTTCTATCATCCATCTTTTCTTCTTTCTTTTATCATTTTATGTATCTTTTTTATAACTCATTAAAAGTATTTTTTTTTTGTATTTTATTTCTTTAATATGGAAGATCATTTTAGATTTATGAATTTTAATATATTTTTTTATGGAAGATGAACTATATAATACAAACAATATATCTAACTAATTCGTTATTTTTTTATATTTTTATATAGGGTTGAACATATGTAAAAAGTATATATATATACATTTAATAGAATATCATAACTGTTTGAAAGTATCTTCATATAATAAAAATTTTAGTAAGTAGAAATATATTGTATATGTAGGAAAGTATCTTTGTGAATAATAATCAAAATAGATTAAAAAGTCAAAACTACTATGTTTTACTTATTAAAAATAAAAATATATTTTATATAAAAAAAATATATAGCATAATATATTATAAAAATATTATTAAATTGAAAAAAAAATATTTAATCGTGCATAGCACGGCGTCTACGCTAGAATATATAATATATATATAGCAGAACGAACTTTGACTACAATTAATGTAATTTTGACTCAATACTGATTTATGATAATTTTGAATTTTTTAGTTATAAAGAAATAATCTCATTGGTTGGAGATTTTATTTAATTTAAATTAATTAAAAAACTTTACTTTGGATTTAACTGAACAAATTCACCTATCCATAATCTTATCTCCAAGACTAAGATGCTAAGTTAATTTATATTTATTTTAAATAAATTCATATTTTAGGATTATACTTTACTTTTTAATTATTAGAAAATTTTCATTAGTTAAAAGCCTCATCTACTTATATTTTTTTAAATTTCTTTGTATTTATTTAAATAAGTTCATTTATCAATTAAAATTCAAGATTACGATACATATCTATATCTATATACATAAAAGAGTGAAAGAATGAAAACACTTTTTCTTCTCGGTATAATTTTTTACCGAATTTTAAAATTTGATAATTTTGAATTTTGTTTTATCAAATTCATTGGTTGGCTTTATTAAAAATTTAATATACATTCTAAGTGATATAATAAATACCTCATGTATCCCTACATTGAAGCATACATATAGGACTATAATATCAAAATAAAGATATGTATTTCTAATTTGTTATTTATTCAACCACACTCTTGACATTATTTCTCAAAATATTCGTTCCTTATCACCTCTTTTGGTAGTTTTGATTTTTTTTTGGTGATCAAACTAATATGCTTTTCTTCTTTTCAGTCAATGGTCATTATAGTTTGTTGAATTCTTAAGCTCTCCAACCAGATGAGATTTTACTCTCTCCTTTTTCTACATTCATTTATCATTTTTTGAGTCATTTTACAAATTTTCTTTATTCTTTAAACTATACGTTAATTGATTTCTTATTCTTTGTTGAACTTTTTCATAATATATCAAGGATATTTGGTATAAAACTTTTACCAAAAAACACTTCAATATAGTTGTTCGGATTACGAAAGATGTCTCAAGCTTCCAAAGATAAGCACTGGCATTTTATGATATTCACCTCTTAAAGGTATGTGTTCAATTTACCCATGTATAAAACATATTAGAAAGTATTCATTCATCCAGAAGTTTTAACATCTTTTATGAAATTTTTACTTAATAATAGTTTGTATGTTGCCTTTCAATGAACTTTATGTACTGTTAATTTCGATTTAAATATTTTATAATTTATATAATAATAAATGTTATTGACTTAGTATTTTTATTTGCTAATTATGTTTATACACTTTTTTTTTTAATTAAACCACCCAGGGATATAGGGAGCTTTTTGGGTCCCCGTCCCTTCTTCATTAAGCACAAAAAGGTTAAATACAGCAGGGAGTGCTAACTCCCTAAGGTAGTCTACGAAAGCATAAACAAGGAGTACTACTCCCTTACAAAAAGCCAAAAGAAAAGCAAGAAAGCGTAAATAAGGAGTACTACTCCCTTAAAGTAAATAGGGAAGCATAAACAAGGAGTACAACTTCCTTACAGCAGAAGTACCTACAATTATCTCTTCTACCAAAAGAGATTGAGCTGGGTGAGTATTGTATGAATGTCCAAAAGTATTTTCCAAGCACTATGAAGTCCAACACCCATTCAATCATTGAATATATACAAAAGGTGGATAACCTGCTCAAAGATGTAGTAGCAATCTACAAAACAGAAATCCACAAGCCCAGAAGTAAGAGTGACACAAAACAGGATTATCTTCAATGGGCCAGGAATAGTATAAGCACAGAAGCAATGCAACACATACAAACAACGATAAAGAAACCAATAGGGGGGGGGGGGGGGAAACAAGAAGTAGTAGATGGTTTCAGCTCGTGAGAGAGAGAAACTGAAACTATTAGTGCTAATTGTGTTTAAAGTGAATATGGGGGAGGCCAAAAGCATCAAGAAAAAATATACCTCTAATCTTACCCCTTAGCCGATTCTCTGTAATGATCTGCAGGCTATCCTCTAAGCATGCCTGGTTTGCAAGAAAGTTGGTCGCTTGGTTGCCTTCCCAATAAACTGAAACATATTTATACACTCATAACTCTTTGAGGAGTATTGTAATATGTATTCTCTAACTATGTTAATATGTTTTTAATTGATAATTACAAATATATAATGTAAAAATTTGGCAATGGAGTGTCATTTGGCTTATTATGGAAAGTTTAATCATTGTTTTTTCTCTAATAAAAATACATTCTTCATCCTCAATTAAATAATTTGACTTAATATTATTTTGGGTGTTTTTAATTTATCTAAAAAAGTTCATCTCAACAAAAGAACGATCATACCCCTTCAAAAAAAGAAGGGACGAACATACTCATTTTTCATTTCAATTTTTTTTAATTCTTTTTAGAAAATAACCTAGGTTTTCAAATAAATTCTTTTAAAATTTACAGTTTCAACTTTCAGCGTTTTTTCTTAAAATTGAGGTTTTTTTTTTTTTTTTGTTTCAAATTTATTTTAGTTTTTCTTTATAATTGTTTTCCTTTTTCCTTTTGTCTTTTTGTATATCTTTTGCTACAACATAATAAGATATGCTTCATCGATGTTTTTCCCTCTCGCATTACCCACCGGTTCTTTTAATTCTCTTTCTTTAGTATCCAATTTTGCAGCATTTTCTACGTTTTCCTCTTTGTTTTTTAGTCAATATTCTTTTCTTCATCTTTGCAATATTATTTTTTTATATTACGTTTTGCAAAATCTACCCTAAAGCGTTTTTCTGTACTTTCTAAAGGTTTTATAGTTTTGTAATTTTTGTATTTATTCGTAGTATTTACGTGAACTTGAATTTTTATTTTCCAATTATCTTTCTCCACTTCATGTTGCATTGATTGATTTTCTTTGTCTCACTAATTAATGAATTTTTTATTTAAATATTCAGTTTTAGCTAAAGTATTATTTTCTCTTTTATTTCATATTTTTTTCAGTCAGTAGTCATGATTTCTTTACTTGATTATTAAATGACTATATACTTTTATCTAATAATAATTCATCAACATCTTTTTTTTTTCAATTTCAATTAAAAAAAGTTGACTAATCTTGCATTTCATGTCGCGTTTGTTAGATTTGGCAATGGGGATATGATCATAAAATTTTTGCTTAAATGAGTATATATGTTTTTGTTCATAAAAATTCATGTGTATTTATTTAAAACTCTTATTTGTGATATGTGTAGACTAAAAAGAAGTTTATGTGATATTTGATCCACCAATTTTCCTTCGTCCATTATTAGTATTGAGCGATGTTTACGTATAATTTCATATTAATTTTTTAATTTCAAAATTCTCTTGATTATAATACTTCATACATTTTTTTTTCACTTCCACTTGATAAGCAATTTTTTATTTTTGATAATTCTACTTACAAAAGGAGAGTTGATTCATTTATCCTCATTTAATTGTTTTGTGCTTAGAGTTGTTGAATAATATTTTAACTCTTATATCTTACTATTAGAAGTTTTACCATTATAATCGTGCATCACACGGGTTCTATGTCTTATTATGTTTACCCGAAAAAGTTCATGTACTTTTGGATCTCATTCATGAAATACAAAAATAGATGTTATTTACCGTTAGCATTAAAGTTTATAATCATTTAGGAAAACTATTTGCAATGGAGAATATGACATATTTGCAGTTTAATTTTGGGTACGGCTTCTCTTTCACTAAATTAATAATTGCAGTTTAATGGTGTATTCTTTTGTGCGTATTTTTTACTTTTAGTTTATATAATTTTTTATTTGATAACTTTTTATTTTTAGGATTATCGATTTTTTAAATTTATTGTGTCTAATAAGGTGCTAGAAATCAAAATTTGCGAGAGTGGCATAAAGGTTAAAATTTATGAGTAAATTATTTGTTCTATTCTTTGGGCCTTCAGAAGTAAATGGAACTCATAAGAATATAAAGTAAAATTGCATAATGAGTTCAAAACAAAGGAATGATTACCTTATGGTAGAAAACTCAAATTACACACCAAATATTTTTTAATTTTGAGAAGGATTGTGGGACAGACTTTTGAATTTTGAGAAGGATTGTGGGACGGACTTCTGCCAAAATTAGTCGGATTTGGGATGGGCCTGGGCGGATTTTGAAAAAAAGTCCATCTCAATTTGATTTTTTTTTTGAAAATATTATTTAACAAAATGTATTTAACAATAGACAACTTATAACTAACAAATTTAAGTTCATGTATACACCCATTAATTAACACTAGATATTTAATCATCGTGTTTTTCTATCTCATAGTCCTTGAAGTTGTCTTCGTCATTCTCATCATTGTCATTAGGCAAACGGGATGTTCATCTCCATATTGAAATGCTATAAAAAGATCTAAGAAAAGTTGTATATATACCGTTTGTATCATGCAAGTCATACGTTTTATTGTTAATGTAGAAACTTTTGGAGCATGTATGACTTCCATTAAGAACTAACAATTGAATTTTGTGATGAATTTGGGATGGATTTTCAATTGAAATGTAACTGTTGTCGATTTAGCCGTTAAACCTACAACAACTACATAAATTTGTGACGGAAAAACACTTGTCGCAAAAGTTGTTCAAATTTGAGATGGATTTTACAATGAATTTGTTGCGGCCTCTTGATTTGAGGTGGATGTTGTTCCCTCGCAAAATCCGTCTCTAATTTGAGGTTGATGTTCTCCCTCGCAAAATATCCATCCCAAAATTTAGGACGGTTCACTTATTGGGACAAGTTTTGTTACAATGACGAATCCATATTAATTTGCCAAGGATTTCGGGACATTATCCATCCCAAATCTTGTCAACAGGTTCTGAATATAACAACGTCTTTCATAACTGAGAATATATGATATGATGTTTTTCTAATTTATGACTTGTACACTTATTGTAATTCTCAAGTACAAATTAAGTTTAATTTATAGAAAAGCATAAAGGAAAAATATAAAATATTAATTCTAGAGAACTTTGCTACTAAATGAAAAATAATTAATGATTACATAAATAAATATTAAATTATAACATTATTTGAAAATACCACATTTTCAATTCTATTATCCAATTAATTAATTGTTCATGATGTATATATTTATTCACTTGAATAATTATATAATTATTGAAAGATAAAACTTAAATTTTGTAGAAGTAGATTTCATATTAACAACCTTGAAGGGGTAAATAATTTTGAATTTATTTTTTAATTTTAATTTTTTGATATTCAGATTTAGAAAAAAAAAAAAACAGAAAAATAAGAATGATAATAATTTTATACTACCACATTTTCTTTCCAATATTGTTTGTTTCTTGATTAGGGTAATAAGAAAATATAGGGTCTAGAAAGTATATTAAAGATAAATGATAAAAGAAAATGAAAGATGAAACAATCAATAATTTATTGTTGATTCTTTGCAATATAATTTTCTTGTACTAGTATGTTTATAATTAGATTTTATCATGTTCTTTTATTGAAATTCTCAATCAAAAGATGCGGAATTTTTTTCTGAATTATCACATAATAATATTTATTTATTTTCCAGTTGGTTATAGTAATTTAATACAATTTTGTAATTACATTTTACTTTATATATCACAGATAATTAAATAGAATTTAAAAGATACATATACCAATGTAATAAAATAAAAAATTAAAAAACCTTTATCTCTTATACAAAACTAAGGTTCCAAACTTATTCTTAGAAGTTACTATATTTTACTTTATTTTGTAAGTTTTGATATTATGATAAAATATGTAGGATTTGATTAACTAAATAATCTTTTGTTATACATTTTCATCTATTATTATTATGATTATTATTGTAATATTTTAATGTTGTAGCAGTTTAGATAAAGAAAATTAATTAGTTTATTTAAATATAATTTTATCATATATATCACTAGTAGAAAATAGCTTAATGGCTATAAAAATTTTGATTGTAAAAAGAGCTAATTATCAATTAAAATTTCAGTCATTAATCTACACTATTTAATATGTATATATATATATATATTAAATAATTCAATGCTAGATTCGCTAGCAAGTAGCTTTCGTTGGTAAATGTATTACCAAGTAAATTTTTTATATTAAATAATGTAAATTAGTAATGATTTTTTTTTTTTTTTTTGCTAATTAACTTGGCTCCAATTTTGTTTTCTTTGCTATTTAACAATATTCTACTAGTGTATTGGTAGTTTATTTTATTTTTCTTTTTCTTTTTGGTCTTGATTGACTATGAAAATTAATTTGATTAAGAAATTTATTACAATCATGAATAGTTTAAACAAATTGCATATTTCAAATTTTAGCAGACGGGATCACTTGATTTGGTCTTATATAATGCATTTAAAGTGCGGTGTAGATTATAATATAGATCTCAAAATAAATTTAAATTTAATTTAATAGTAAATTTTTAAAATTTTTACTTCTTTATATTTTAACCTTTTCATAACTATCCTTCCAATGATTAATCTGATTTTCATTTAATAAGTTTTATACTTAAAAATTGATAGCTACAATATCAAAATATTAATATTTATAATGAATAGAATTAAAACATAAAATAAAAATGGATGGATCAGAATAATACTATATTGTATTTTCTTTTATGCTTTATTTTAAAGCTTAAATAAATTTTTGGTCCTGTAATTTTGGTATTTTGGTATTTTTATCCTTTATCTTTTTAGGATTGCAAAATAGTCCTATAACTTTTTGACATTTCGTGATTTTGGTTCTTTCGATGCCGAATTTTGCAAAAGTCGTCGGAAGATATCATGTGCGCCTCACGTGGTTCATTTAAATTGGAGCTTTTGTTCGGATTGGTTTACTTTTGCCAACATGGATGAAAAATTAGAAAATAAAATGAGATGGCACATGATTTATTCCGACAACTTTTGCAAAATCCGTCATCAGAAGGACCAAAATTGCAAAATGTCGAAAAGTTACAGGACTCTTTTGCAGCCCCTAGAAAGATAAAGGATAAAAATGCCAAAATCGTGAAGGGCACATGATTTGTTTCGGCAACTTTTGCAAAATCCGGCACCGGAAGGACCAAAATTGCGAAATGTCAAAAAATTACAGGACTATTTTGCAACCCTAGAAAGATAAAGGATAAAAATGCCAAAGTGCTATAATTACAGGACGAAAAATTTATTAAAGCCTTATTTTAATTAGAGATAATTAATAAGATGAAAATTTTAAAAGTTGAAAGTGAAAGATAAAATGCAAAATTTAATGTTCATTGTTTGTTCATGTAATGTGGTCATCAATGTAGAGTAACATTTATTGAGAATATGCTTATTGAAATTTTTTTTGGCACCAAACGTTAAAAATAATTAAAAAGCATCAAGTCAAAAAAGTAAAATACATATGTTTCCTCTAATTTATTATATTTTTATATTTTAAAGTGTATGATGTGTTATAAAACTAATATAAAATTGCAACAATATGAGAACTATAATTGAGAGGAAAGAATATAGTATTCTTATAATATTTCTCCTTATCACTATACAAATAAAATGGCATATTTATAGGCTCCAAGATTACAACCAAAAGCCTCATCTTGATGAGGGAAGATGAATCACAAAATATTACAATTTATGATAGAACGTAAAAAGGTACGGGAGATGAATATGAACATACACAACTATAAATTTCATAATACTCCCCCTTGGATGTTTATTAATCAAGAATATGTCTCGTTAAAACCTTACTAGGAAAAACCTCGAGGGACAAAAACCTAGTTAAGGGAAAAGAGTACATTATTCTTTAATATGCGATTATATACTGCCTCATTAAAAACCTTACCAGGAAAACCCAGTGGGAAAAACCATGGCCAAGGAAAAAAGAGTGTGGAGTGTATTTACTCCCCCTCATTAAAATATCAATTGAGATCTTTGAGGCGACGGACACCAATATTATGGACTAGCTTCTGAAATGTTGCAGTAGGAAGTGCCTTCGTGAACAAATCTACTACATTGTCACTTGAACAGACTTGCTGGACATCAATATCACCATTCTTCTGAAGATCATGAGCGAAGAAGAATTTTGGTGAAACACATACCACATTATCTTCATATACGATCGTCGGGATAATCTTTCAAATGATAATCCACAAGTCCCTCGAATGTGTTGAATCATGGATCTCAACTAAATACATTCTTGAGTTGCCTCATGTATTGATATAATTTCTGCATGATTCCATGAGGTAACTGTTATTGTTTGTTTCATTGATCGCCATGAAACTGCTTTATGATAGCGAAGTATATGCTTAATTCCATTCCAATGCCTTCGCGTGGGTGAAGAGCTATATCTTGCTAATAAATTAATAGCAAATGTCATATCAATCTTGTATGGTTAGCAAGATACATTAGTGCTCCAATTGCACTAAGATATGGTACTTCAGGACCAAGTAGTTCTTCATCACCTTCTCGAGGTCTAAAAGAATCCTTCTTCAACCTTAATGATATTAACACCATTGGGATGCTCAATGGATGTGATTTGTCCGTATAAAATCGCTTTAACACCTTAGCGATATAAGCTTCTTGATGCACAAGGATTCCATTATGTAAATATTCAACTTGCAATCCAAGACAATATTTTGTTCTTCCTAAATCTGTCATCTCAAACTCTTTCTTAAACAGTTTATAGCCTTTGAAAGCTCTTCTGGAGTTCCAATAATGTTTAAGGCATCAACATAGACAGTAATTATAATAAATTCATTTCCAGATCTTCTCATGAAAATACATAGACAAATGGGATCATTTTTGTATTCTTCTTTCAACAAATGATCGATGGGATGATTATATCACATTTGTCCAGATTGCTTCAACCCATAAAGGGATTTATTTAATTTAATAGAATAATATACTCGAGAACTTGAATTGTATGCTTCGGCAAATGAAATCCTTCAGGGAGTTTCATATAGATATCATTATCAAGTGAGCCATATAGATAGGCTGTAACAACATCTAGTAGACACAAATTGGGTCCTTATTTTATTGCCAGACTAATTAAGTATCGAAAAGTAGTTGCATCCACCACAGGAGAGTAAGTCTCTCCATAGTCAATACCGGGTCTTTGCGAACACCCTTGAGCAACAAGTCTTGCTTTGTGTCTAACAGCTTCACCTTGCTCATTTTGTTTTCGCACAAATATCCATTTGTATCCCATTGGTTATACATCTTCAAGTGTATGGACTACAGGTCCAAAAGCCTTTCGCTGTGCAAGCGAGTTTAATTCAGCCTCAATTGCGTTTTTCCATTTTGGCCAATCATTTATTTGTTTGCATTTCTCAACAGACTTTGGTTCATGATCCTCATTATCATTAATTATATTGAGCGCCACATTATATGCAAAAATATCATCGACGATGACTTCATTTCGGTTCCAACATATTCCATTCAGGACATAATTTATAGAGATCTATTCATTTTCATGAATTTCAGGTACCTGAGTTCTTCTACAACTGACATATTAATTATGCCTGGAAACTCTTCGAGAGTTATATCCTCGATTTGGCCATCTTTATTCATAGCTCCTTTTCCTTTTCGAGGATTTTTATCTTTGGAACCAATAGGCCTACCTCGTTTCAGGGGTGTTGTAGGCTCAATTGCACATTAATTTGTCCGACAGGGACAGCAAATTTTATCAGTGCATTAGTGGCTGGAAAATGAGATTTAGTTACTCATATTGGGTTAGTAAATGCATCTGGCAGTTGATTTGCTAGACTTTGCAAATGAATTATCTTTTGAACTTCCAGTTCACTTTAATTAGTACGAGGATCAAGATGAAATAATGATAATTCATTTCAACTTATTTTCTTTTTCAGCTGCTTAGTCTCTCCCCCTAATGTTGGGAAAACTGATTCATCAAAATAACCATCGGCGAATTGAGCCGTAAATGAGTCTCTTGTTAATGATTCAAGATACTTTACTATGGAAGGAGACTCAAATTCATCATAAATTCCCAACCTCTGCTGAGGACCCATCTAAGTGCGCTGTGGTGGAGCAACTGGAACATATATCGCGCACCCAAAAACTCTTAGATTGAAAATATTAGGTTCCTGACCAAAAATCAATTGTAGGGGAGATGATTTGTGATAATTTGTTGGCCTGATGCGAATTAGTGTTGCTGCATGCAAAATAGCATGTCCCCAATAAGAAATGGAATTCTTGACCTCATAAGCAATGGTCTTGCAAATAATTACAGACGCTTAATGAATGATTATGCAAGATCATTCTATGTATGAACATGTGCTACAGGATGTTCAACATCAATTCCAATAGACATATAATAGTCATGGAAAGTCTAAGGAGTGAATTCTCCAGCATTATCAAGGCGTATTTTCTTAATTGGATAATCAAGAAAAAGTGCTCTTAATCTGATTAATTGAGCAAGCAATCTCGCAAACTCCAGGTTGCAGTTTGCGAAATGATAACAAAGACACATGTGACCATCTAGTGATGCATCAAAAACCATGAAATATCAAAATGGTCCACATGGCGGGTGGATTTGTCCACAAATATCGCCTTGTATACGTTCCAAAAATGTGAGAGAGATTCATTCTCTATTTTTGCTGGTGATGGTCAAATAAACAACTTTTCTTGAGAACAAGCAGCATATGAGAAATTACTGGATTGAAGAATCTGTTGGCTCTTCAATTATTTTTTCGCATCATAATTGATACGGGATGGCCCAGTCGGTCATGCCAAACAACAAACTTATTATAATTCATAAACTTTTGGTTTAGGATAGCATGAGTTTCAATTGTACTAATATATGTGTAGTACAGTAGAAGAAAATGCCGATAATTTTTCAACATGCATTATCCCCGAGATCACACTTATGATATAGAGATACTCAATATCTCTTGATTTGTTGTCTCAATATGATATCCATTTCGGCGGATATTCTTAAAGCTTAGAAGGTTTCTCCGAGACTTGGTGAAATAAAGTGCATCATCAATATAAAATTGTGTTCCACCGGATAACAATATATTATCTCTTCCGGAGCCCTCAATTAACTTTGCACTACCGAATATAGTACTAACATTGGCTTCTTGCATTACTAAATAAGAAAAGTACTTATCTTTAAATATTATGCGCGTTGTAGCACAATCAGCAAGATACATATTTTAACCATTAATGTTAGTGCTAACCAACTGGATACTCATTCTTGATTAAAACATGACAAAATATCAAACCCGCATTAGAATATGCTATTAACGAGAAACAATGATATAAATAAGTTCTTCATTATCGTCGAAAACATGCAAGATACAAAATTCATAATATTAAACAAGAAATAAGAAATATATTACTGAACATTTCCATCACCCATCAAGTGATCAATTTTTTCTTTATCGTTTCTCCCAAGTTATTACTCGTCAAATGCAGTTCAGCATAAAGGACCCATGATAGATAGTTTATTCCAAAAACGTCAAGAGCATTGAAATTCAATTTTATGAGATTGACCATATTACAACAAGTTAATATGCACTTTTAGCATAACATTCACCATATACACGTAAGTGGAATCAAATGTATTACACATAGATATGAATTAAAAGTGACATAAAAATTACTAACAATTAGAATCAAATAAGTTGCCAGGTAATTGATTTGGATTATCTATGACATTCATACATGGTATTAAATATATTAAATATTAATACTACAATATTACAAATAACAATTAAAGGGGATCATGAAAAATTTATTTTTGTCAACCATTACATTTTATTTCATATAATAATGCTAACAAAATATTTAAAATCATGTATTTAGTCATATGAAGGATATCTATGTTGGTGAAGTAAATAAATCAAAATTGACCTCAAGTTAGCGAAAAAGAATGGAATCACAATATATATATAGACCATGATATCAAAGAATCGAATACCTTTAAATAAATGAATGAAGAAGCTTCGGGCTTCTTAAATCAAACCATTATCTCAAATCATTTCAGGTGAAAAATTAATAGTTATATTTTAATCATCGCTTCAGAGATGATAATGCAAATAATTGGTATGGAATATTTCACCTACTGCTGGAGGTAATTTACTCATTACTTGCTTCGGGAAGCAATGAGACTTTATAATACACATCCAGTTCAAGGAATGAAATTAAGAATTATATGCCTACTTCTGGAGGCAATATCAATTATGATAAATCCATTATTTTATATGTTCACTTCAGGGGACAATTAAGTGTATAGAATATGATTATTCATATCTCATTATTGAATATACAAGAATAATATCACATACAAGATTTAAGGGTCTTCGGTAAAGCTTACAAGTAAGTATAGTATTCTTACTATAGAGATATTACCTTAGAAAATTAAATCTTACTACAATGATCTCCTTGATGATTAGATGGAGCTAGTCTTGAAAATGTAAAGCTCTCGTGCTGATAACGTGTTATAAAACTAATATAAAATTGCGACAATATGAGAACTAGAATTGAGAGGAAAGAATATAGTATTCTTATAATATTTCTACATCACATTGTACAAATAAAGTGGCCTATTTATAGGCTCACAACCAAAAATCTCATCTTGATGAGGTGAGATGAATTACAAAAGATTATAATTTATGATAGAATGTAAAAAGGTATGGGAGATGAATATGAACATACGCAACTATATATTTCATAACATGATGCACATACTTTTTAAATTTTTGTATGCTTTATTTCTCTATATAAAAAATTTAATTAGTATTTTTTATTATTAATCTTAGTCATTGTGTATCATACACACATCCTTTTATGTGTTTGTTGTGCATGTTTATAATTATTTAAACCCAAATTTGCTTATATAAATTGACATTTACTTGTACTAAAAAAGATACATATATTACATGTGAAAAAAAATATAAGTTTTATATAAAATAAAATAGAAACAATATTTTATTTTAAAATGTATGCTTTTACATTGTAAAAAATAATAAAGTACCTATTAATGCTTAGTTGACATATTTTTTATTTATAATTTAGTTTTATTATTATAATGTAATAATTTTATTATGATAATACAAATCACGTGCAAGGCACGTAAATCTGTCTAGTCCATACAAACATATGATACACTATAAGCAAACATTTGGATATGTTTACGCCCACCATGGATTTTCACCTGTTCTAAAATCAGTTTCAACCCATGGAACGAACACTACCTTGCCGTCATCCACATCAGCATGAGCCAAGGCCAACGACTGCACCCAACAATAATGTACAAATTTCAGCAAGAATATACCAAAAACCCAAAGTTGCACTGAATTTAGCGATTTAACTTCCAAGCTAAGTTTCAAGATATGAAAACTCCCTGAATGTATGAAACTATATTTAGTAGTTTTATCTTCCTCGACTGGTCATAAAGGTTATATTTGAATTGACGGATTTGAATTTGAAGAAAGAATTTGAAAAAATGATTTCAAATGACTCGAAATCAAAAAAATTTGAAATCCATCAACATTCAATAAAACATAATTCAAATTTAGAGTTAAAGAATTTGAAACCCTTTGAATTTAGAATTACCCGTATAAATTGAAAGGATCTGTCAATAGGGATTTAAAATCCATGATTTAAATCTATCAATCCAAATACAATCTAAAAGAGAATTGGTAGCAATCATTTTACCCAACAAACCTAAGAAGTTTCTAATAAAAGATAACAATGGATTATATGGTATATTTTTTTGGGGTTAAATGCAATTTGTCGCCCTGTGTTAATCAGAAAGAGCAATTACCCCTGTGAAAAAAGAACTAGCAATTTACGTTCCTGTGTTATTCAAAATGCAACAAACAACCCCCTCACAGGGGCTTGTTTGCTCCGTTTTTAAGGGGCTTTTTGCTCAATTTTTAAAATACAGGGAGTAAATTACTATTTATTTTTTCACAGGGAGTTTTTTGCACATTTTGTATATTACAAGAGGGGTAATTGCATTTTTCCCTATTTTTTGCGATGATAAGTTTGTTCGACATACCAAAGGAGCAGGTCCTCTAACAACTCTTCCTTGATTGTTGTATTGGGATCCATGGCAAGGGCAGATGAACTTGTTCTCAGCAGTATTGAACGGCACGACACATCCAAGATGGGTACAGACGGCATTGATACCGTATGTTGCAAGTGTTCTATCGCTCTCGACAACGAGGTAAGTCGGATCACCCTGAAGTTCATCAAAGCATTGAGCCATCAACTCTATGCTTCTTTATCTATGGACCTATACATGGAATTCTACTTGGAACGAGCATCATATAAATCCTTAGATATATCGATATTAATAGGGATATTTTCATAAGTATTCCTTGAAAATTTGTAAATGTTACAAAAAACTAACCGATTTTGAGAAATTACTGTGACAACCGTAAGAGTGCATATTACATGAATAAAAGGATTTGGAGTAAGCATTTCAAATAATTCCATATTAAATGGTTTTAAAATTCATTATAATGGGACAACATGTAGTTTAAAATGAAAACTCAAGCTTTCAAATCATTAGTGGTATGAAATTATGTGTTTTAGTGCATTTCACAATGACAATTCACTGTCCGATCGGATTAACTCTAAAATGACGTCATCAACGGTTTCCCGTTTCACAACAGTTCCACTCACCGTTCCTATTAGAAACGGTAATAGGAACGATCGACTATACCCATTCCAATTTTCGCATTTTTGGTAGTGCGAGTGTTTTAGCAGGTTTCATCACAAAGAATTCTATGACAATGGGCAAAACAACATTGTTCAACAGCCTTAATTAACCCCCGACTGAAAAGGAATCTAGGAAAAAAGTAATTAAAGTCAATAAGCCATTCTATTTTGCAATGGATCAATAATATTACCTTCAATCCCTGTGTAAGTGTGCGATCGCCAGGTCCATGGTTTTTGAGCCATTCAGCTGCAATAACATCGTTGCCTAATGCATCCTTGGCTACGGTACCTCCACCAGACCCTCGGCCACTGCTCTTGGTTCACAATGGACATGCAATGTTATCTCACAACAAACCAAAACAGTAAAATATAATAGCGAAAATTTAACGGTGTAACTGATAATTATGCGGAGAAGGTAAAAAGTGCAAGAAGTATGTACGAAAAGGGAAATAAAGTCTTTATCAAACAATTTTAGATCACTAAAAAGATAAAGAAAAATAAATAGAGAAGAGCATTCCTTGGTCAAAAAAATAAAAAATTAATTGATGTCGTCAATGAAATAGTTCAAGCGGCAAATGAAGATCCCAAGACTCGAAGGTCTTTGTTGGTTCAAATTCTACCCACGTGGGCATTGTTTAACATTATAGTAGTCAGCAGTCTATTTTTATAATAGTTGATTTCAGCGCATCGATGATTATAAATTGATGAGCATGGTCTATTTTAATTGATATATCTGTTATTAAAAAAAAAATAACCAATAAGCTACTATATCTTCTGTAAATTCCATAATGGAAAAACATTTCAACTCATCCCACATTATTTTGCCCTTATTAATTTAATTTGTTAATAGATGTCTCCTAGCACCTAAAGAAATATCAATAAAGACAGCCTATTGATATGGTATGATTAATTCCCTAATGAGCATAAGTCTATTGAGATTAATTCCTTAAGGTGCTCACAGCCTCCCTCCACAGTATGTCTATTAAGACAACATTATAGTTGTATATATATCACTCATTTTACGCTCTAAACTCATATTTTGGAGTGACTTAGGGAAAAACAAATATTATACAGGCTAAAAATTAAGAGAAATTCTAATTCAGACTCGATTAAGCTAGACTCGTACGTGCAATATATTTGTCACGTGATTAGCGTACAATTTAGAAAAAGTGACCAATTACACCGTAAGTGTATCACACTTCTGTTATTAATTTGGTTAAACTAAACTTAATTTGGGTAATACTTTTCCAAAACTTAATTGCAGGGGCGGCTGCATTTAACAAGGAAAAACAAA
Source organism: Sesamum alatum (assembly GCA_034509735.1). Taxonomy (NCBI): domain Eukaryota; kingdom Viridiplantae; phylum Streptophyta; class Magnoliopsida; order Lamiales; family Pedaliaceae; genus Sesamum; species Sesamum alatum. The sequence goes on along the minus strand of JACGWO010000001.1, from coordinate 24,336,369 downwards.
ACAGGAAAAAGTAAACTGACCCAGGTGGAACAAAGAAGTAAGTATAAGGCAGCAACATTCCACCAGAAGGCAGAGCAATAGCACCAAGAAGCAGCAAATTCATGAGCTCTCTCTTTCCCATATCGGGCACTCGATCATCCGCAGGAGTGGTCGTCGCCATGCATCTCACCTTCATCCTCTTATCCTTCCCATTCTTCAAGCACTTTGAGAACGCCACATGTGAAGATGGGTTCATCCCATTCTTCCCAGAGCACAGCTGAAGAAACAAAACATCAATTAAAGTCGTGTGTTGAGAATTACGAGGTTATTGTAGGTGAATTACCTGAGAAGGGGTGATGGCTGGGGACAGCGCAGTTGAAGAAGCCATGGGGAGCAGTTTCAGTGTGAGTGACAAGTGACGGGTGTCAGTTTTTTGTGGGGTGTGGGTGTAGGAAAAGATAGAAGGGATGATTGGACAAGGGCGTCCGGGCAACTGAACCACAAGAGTTAGGAGATAAGGAGGTATTCGAACAGCCACACGTTAGGATATTGGGAGAGAGGATCTAATTTCGATTGAGAAATTCTTTTGCTTAGTCTCAATTGGGTGTCTATACTCCATTGATACTTATATAAAAAAGAAAGATGTTTTTTGCTTACAAATCTTAATTTGTTTTTTTTTATATTTTTTTATTGTATCCATAATACTTTTAAATTAATTTTCTTTTCTTCCTTTTTTTTTTTTTAAAAAAAGAATTGATGTGTTGATTTATATATTTTATTTTTAAAAGATAGTATGACGTGCCTTGCAAATGTAGAAATATAATTTGGAGGTAAATTTATCACTTATTAGCTAAAAGAATAAATATTGAGTTCATAATCTTATTTGTATTTCTATCATTGAATCGTTAATATTGATGAGCATGGTGGTCCAGTAGCACCACGAGTAGGATCTTCAAAAAAAATTTAAGATTGAGGGGGACTAACCTGCAAGGAGGGGTTAACACAGTGATTTTTAAGTCAACAATGCTCTTGAAGTAAACGAAAACTTGAATAAAAGAAAGAAAATGGTGAAATGTGATAGTGATGTGGTATAATTCGTGTAAAATAAGCTTAGAATAGCTTAAGAATCGAGAGACAGTGTGTGAGTATAGAACTTGTAAAAATGAGAGATGTAGAAAAGATGTTACTTTATAAATGACTGCATGATACTTCTATTTAGAGGCATTCATAGAGCAGGATTCAGAGAGTAGTTAGGGAAAATCTGGTGTCATTGGATAGCTGAATGTCTTAGCTAAATAACAAAAAAAGAATCTCAGAATTTGAACTTATCTTGAAAAAGTTATAGCCTTTTGACCGAGTCTTGCCTAGTATGTCCGAGTCTTCCAAAAATCTGTAACTTGCTGGTTAACAACCCAGTTGTCATCAACTTATTAGGACCCATCTGGAGATATTTTAGTATGAGGTGTCTTCATGTGTCAGCAATCTGTAAGGACATGTCGCCTCACTATACGTTGATTTGTCTAGCTGAAATGGGCTTGTATCTTGGGCCTGCCGGTATAGAAAAAGGTAGAAAATAATTTTGTTGGGCTAACCTCCCTGCTCTTGAGCCAGTTGGTTATAACCGGTTAGACTGATCAATGGGGCTGGCTCATATGCTTTGGGCCTTGTGTGGAAAATGTTGAGGGGTATCATCACTCCTCCTCCCCTTCTAGGGTACAAAATACAGTGTTAGACGACTGGAGGAGAAAGAATAGCCCTGCAAACAAATTTTTCCCTACTTATGCTCATCTAGCAGGACTGATCCTGCTAGAGTATTTGAGAAGTATTGACCTATTGAGCTGCTTCAGCTGGAGAGTCCTTTCATCTGAAGGAACTCGGGCATGTGGATTTAGGGAAATTCATATTTCTATATCTATCTATATCTATATCTATATCTATATATCTTTAAAAGTATGAATGGGCATATTGGATTCTTTCTTTTTTTTTTTAGTTTTCCTACATTACCCCTATTCCATTATTTTGTAAAGGATTATTAATTGATTAATTATGTAAATCTATCTTTAATAATACCACAAAAAATCAAACCCTATATTTGGTTTTATTTTCTCCCTATCTCGGAGATGGAGAGAAAATGAAATCAAACATAGAATTACCCAAAACACCTTTACTGGGTGTTTTAGATAAATTTGGCGTATTTTTCCATATATAGATACATCCACTTATAAATAAATAAATATTACTATATACATATATACATTTATAAAAATATATAAAAGAGACATAATTTGACAATGAACAGTATTTTTTGTCTCCCAATATACAACACAAGATTTACAAAAACCATAAATATTATTATATACATATATAAAAATATATAAAAGAGACTTGATTTTACAATAAACAGTGTTTTTTGTTTCCCAATATACAACACAATACATACAATATATTTTTTACACTATTTAAAATTAACTCCAAAATAAACCCAAACATATATCCTATTTCTAACACACATTTATTTCTCTTTATTTTCTCTCTATCTTTTCAAAACAAAACAAAACATTTTAAAAATGAAACCAAACATAGGGAAAGAAACTGAAAGGTTTTTGAGAAAGTGTCTTTTCATCTTAATCATTCTCTGCCTTCTCTGGCCATGGTCATCCATTTTTCCCAAATCTCTTGGTTCCATGCTCCCACACACTTGAAGTAAACCTGAAAAACTATTGTCAAATCTGTTTGTTTCCATTGTTCCAGTTGGAGAGGTTTTTGTGAGCATGAATTTGTTCGTGTTCTTTGCTGCGGCTGGAGAGTTCTTTTGTCAACGTGACTTCTCATAGGCTACCCTCACACTCCTTTCTTATATCATAGTTCTGCAAACAAAAGGTGATTACATCGCAGTTGTGTTTCTCATTTATCGTTTATGGTACATTGTAATTGTGCTTCTCATCATCGTTTATATATGGTAAAAGATATGTTAAAAGTATATTCACTTACATTTTTACTGCCAAAAATTCGCACTATCTTGTTGAAGATGATGTTGCAGACCATGTATGCAGACACACAAGAAGATCCACCATTAGCACCTACTGAAGAAAAATAGAAGGAAAAGGTTTCTCTGGATAAGCAGAAAGAATCTCAGGTCAGTTTTTACTGTCACAAAAATCAGAAAATAGACTGTTTTCGTCGCAGAGCTTAATGGCATGTTGGCATCTTGAAAACTGCCTTTTTTGATGCTATTGTAATCAAATTTTGTAATAAGTTTCATGTCCGAGCATAATCAGTTGATGCTTGGTACTGTATTTCCGGGTTCCCAATGGCAAAGCCCTAAGAAATAACATAGAGATTAGACAAAGAGGGATGACAGATGAGATTTGAGAGCATCAGGAGAGAAAAAGTCAGTAAAATACATTTGGGTTAATATGAATTCCTACTTTTCTTTTGTTTCCTTGATGAACCCGAGCAGCAAAACAGGAATGTAGTGCCCAACATATGATTCTCCAGTGATGTATAATTCGTTCTTTGCATACTGAGGATGCTCCTTGGAATAGGCTTAACATCATACAACAAAAGATCCCTTCATGTCAAGGTATGCAGATGAGTTTTCTTCATTTCAGGAGTGAGCAATTTCATACAATCACATGAAGAATTTTATTGTAGATTTCATTATGTTATGAAATACTAAATTTACATATAGAAAGGAGCCTACAAGAAGTTGTATATATCATTGTCAACACCCTCTTCATTGAGCCTAATGTCATCATCACCAGAACTATAGCTGAAACCTGTTCTGGCTGGTCCACATATATCAGATTTGACACCTGCTTTGCATGAAACCTCAATAAATATATCTTCAACAACATCATACCTATAGTAGAAAGAGCAAGTGGGCAAAAGGAAAAGAAATTCCAGTAAAAAATACAATATGGCATAGAAGACGAAATCTATAAAGTACCTTATTCCATTCAAAATTGTTCCATGTTAACGACAGGTTGCTTGTTATGTGGAAGGGACCATTTTCATAAAACAAAGCCAAATCACTACTACAACCTGGTCCTCCAGTTAGCGAAATTGCTACAGGGTTTTCCTGCTATTCCTCTATTCAAAGTATAAGTAGAACATCCTGCAAACATAAACATAATGTCAAGAAAAAGGTCTCCTGTTCACATAAAAATTGGTTCGTTGCTAACCAACATGGTAAGAACTTTAAGCATCGTATTACAATTGGGGTTGTTGTTCTAGGGAAACCTAGATCACGATATTGATGCATCATCAAAGTTATATGCATATGATTGTTGAGCATCACTTAAAGATGGGAGAAGGAATGTTGACAAAACTATGTAGTCCTCTTATTCATTGGACTGGAGAAGTTAGTAGTTCGGTTAAATTTGTCTTCACTAATCAGAACATGCTTCTCTATAGAATTGGAGTAATCATTAAGAGTGAACTTCAGTACATTTCTGTATGAATTGGATATGTTGTTTGAATTCAAACCTGTATACGAACTTGTACCAAATTTGTTCAGTTTAGTTTTCATAAACCAGCAGAATTGAACAGAACAGATGATCATTAATGATATATGTCCGCTCGAGCCCTTACAGTTATCTTTCTCAGGTTCTGAAAGAGAGAACGAATCGGACAGGAAGCAGAAAGATATGGTGTAGGATCTTCTATACCACTTTGTTGTTATATAGTGGTGTAACACCCAAGCGTGTATGATATGCATTGCGTTTAAATTGTAATTTAATTTAATTATATTCATTATTTTTCAAAAGAGACACGTGTCAATCACAAATTTGTGTGGTGTGACATATAGAAGATCATACGAAAAACACAGACACACTTGAATTCTTCACTGGGATCAAGTAAACAGAAAAATAACATTGTTAAACTACATTATACCTTGCATCTCTAGAATGTTGCAGTTTGTAGTAACCAGCATGGAGGCCTAAGTCTTGGACAGAAGCCCTAAATCCCCCAAACAGTGAATTTGAATAGTTTTTCGACGATTTTTGATGCTCCAAAGCCATGATCTTTCCCAGCATGATGGTTCGCTTCGTACTTTAGGAACAAGTTGAGGGCTCTGATAAGTCCCTGCTTCAGTTCTTGGAAACTCCAGAGTGGAAGACATGAAAAGACTCATCATCTTTAGTTTCTGCTGATGTTGAAGTTGGGGAAACAAGGAAAACAAGATAATTAGAAGAATGGAGTGCATCAGAAAAAGGTTGGAGCCATTTTTGGATTGGTGTTTTTGAGGAGGCATGTGATGGTTGGTTTCAAAACGAGTTATTTATACATAACATTTGGCGGATGGAATCAGAAATATGCATTGTATGCATCTCTCTCTCTCTCTCTCTCTCTCTCTCTCTCTCTCTCTCTCTGTTGTGTGTGTGAGAGAGAGAGGAAGGGGGGGGGGGGAGCGTTAAAGGAGGGGGCTTTTACCAGTCTGTTGTGTTATTTCTTCATGAATTGAATGGATATGTTTCTTGCAAAATACTTACATTGATTATTTCTTGCTTTATGTAAATGACATGCACTTTCAGCTCTACCTTTAATTGCACGCGGAAATTGGAGTTTGGGTGGTATTCAAATGTTCATATTCAAAATCAAGAATTGCATTTATTTATTTATTACAAAGTCCATCTTGGGATGATACAGTCAATTTTACTAAGTCTTTGTGTTACTGGTGCAGGAACATAATTTGGGGTGAAGAAAGAGTAAGCTTTACAGGATGCTGAATTGACATCGGAAATTTGGTTATTTATTTTTAATGGTGTTGGGGACTTCTAACATCTATCTGGTACATAAGATGAATCTTTCTCTTTATAGTTAAACGCATTACAACATTAATGTTATTCAAAAGTTGTTTATGATTGTGAACTTAGTTGACTTGTTTTGATTTAAGCTCCGGCATCCAAAATCACTAACCATTAGTTTGTTACGATTTTGTGTTTGTGAAGAAATTTCTTGGGCTTGTGAGGTATTATTGCTGTATTCTACATTGGTGGCTCTTACATTTTTGCTAGAAGGTCACATCGTGGTCCATTTCTTGTCCCACCATCTTCGTCCTAAAACTAGAAATTGTCCGAACACGCTCAATGAATTTGTTATCATGGATTTGTGAGTACAGCTAATAAGATTAGGTTTTCTCAAATTCTGAACATTAGTAATGATTTCCAGATAACATAAAAACATCCTACCATATACACGGTACGATCAGTCCTGGATAATCTAATACTAGATGATTTTTGTTCCATTGTTTGGTTTGCTCTGTTTGCTAATATCCCTGCTGACTTCTGCAGGGGCAGGAGGAAGTGAAAGTTCAGACAACATAATTTCAGGTATGGCTAAGTTTTCATTCATAAATGAAAGAGAAAGAGTAAAAATGCTTCTCGTTTATGTTTGCTCCTAATTATTATTATACTGTCTTTTCCAAATTTTAAGGAAAAATTTCAACAGAATTAAGGAACCAATAGTGGTAATTAAAATCTTGAAGTGATGAGGATAAAACTACTAGATCTTTTCCAAATTTTATGAACCCTTTTGTTAGTGGGTAACACATCCTACTTTGTACAATACACAGCTTTGGGCAGTTCGACGATACCTCACCAGCCTGCCGAAAAGGAGGTTATAGTGAAAAAGGTTTTATATGCCTGTGCAACTCAACTTTACTTGTAAATCATCTTGCATGTGTATTGTATCTACTTAGTCGTTGACTGAGAAGACAATTTGCAAGTTCTAGAATCGGACAACATGAGGACGAAGAAACAATTTGTTTGAGATAGACGGTGCCAAGTTTCATGTTGTGTCTCTGTCAATCCTTTAGTTATATAAACATTAGTTATATCAAAGATTCTTTATAAGTTACTGATCTCTGTCAATCCTTTACTGATCATATCCCTTACTTATCTACTCTTTTATAATAATAATATATATAAATCACTTATAAAAGAATAATATTTTGTAAAAAAGAGAAAAAAATAATTTAGTAGTTCTAATTGCTCTAAACTACTTAGAAAATGAATAGTATACAACTAAAAAAATTATAAATATGCAAATAATGTTTCAATGCAATTATGTTGCTATACGAAATATTCATTGTTTTAAGAAAATTTTAATTTTATATGGCACATTAAAATTTGAAATAAATAAAAAATGCATGAATAATATATAAAATATCAATCTAAATTTAAATCTATCTATCTATGTTGTGAACATAAATACATCTAGATTTAATTCATTTACTAGAGTGGGAAAATTACCTCATAATAATAGAATAGGAAAAGATTATAGGAAAAAGAAAAATGAAAACTTGTAAGAACTTGTGCAAATTCATTGCTTTAATGTTTTTAATCCTACTTTTTAGAGCTGATAAAGTAACTGTACGCATAATACAATATCAATAGGAGATTAAAAATTTATAGTAAATTAATAAAGTGCATAAGTACATCTCTATGAAATATTAAACATAGATTTGATAGATATATATATTTTTCAACATATTGTACGGTTACTCTGAAGAAAATAAGTTTTATGAAATGATTTTGACTGCATGCAAATGATTATGTCATGATTAGGCTACTTGTTCAAGTTCATATATTGTGTTTAGAACATCACATATGACTTTTTAATTTTTATACGTGTAGGAATTTTCAAATATTAAATGAAAAATACCGTAGACTCCTCAATTGAGACATATGCTTTCTTAATCCCATCAATGGTATATTTTTAAATTAGTTAGACATAATACAAGTGTAGAGAAATAAATTTTGCACCCAATTAAATGATGACAAATGGAAATATATATATTATTTATCAATTATATTCTATTTTTCTATTTATATTTTGAAATTTACTAAATTAATTTTAAATATAAATAGTTAATTTAATTGATATTTTAATATATATTTTATCATCAAATCAACGGTCGACACGTGTCAAATTGAGGTGTCCGGCCAATCAAATCAAGACAAAATATTTTTCGTATTATCTCTTCAAAAAAATACAAGAATTAAAGAGATAATATTGAAATTGACCAATCATGTCTTCCCAAATATTTAATGTATTTATCTCTTTAAATTAAAATAAAGAGATAATACAAAATAAGTGTTCAAGTTCACCACAACTCTACCTCTTTGACAACTATATAAAGGGGTCATGAGAACTCATTCAAAACACACACACATACAAGCAAGAGAGCATTCAAGAAGTCTCGAAATCCTCTCAAGCAAATCAAGGAAGATCCACGGCGTTCTAGGCAAGATTCAAGGCGTTCGTCGCGGAAATCATCCAAAGTCAGCGTTTGATTCGACAAGAAGTCTGAAGACCGGCGAATTAACGTTATCAATACAGAAGTCCACCTTGGCGGAAGATCAAAGTATCAAATCCACCAAGAACATTCCAAATTCAAGTCAAATATCGTCAAGTTTATAGCGTTTGATCCGGGAACAAGTCAACGACCCCCGAATTAATGTTATTCAAAGTCAAAGTCAACGTCAAAGGAGATCAAACGTCACAGTTTCACCTCCGAAGTTGTCGAAGTCAAAAGATCACGTTCTTGGAGAGAAGAATCAGAGGTTTTCAAGTAGAGATTTCGCACCCACAAAATACTCAATTCAATTCAAGAATTCATTTGTAATATTTTCTTGTTTCGTTAAATTTAGGAACACGAAAATTTATTTACAAATTTTGGCACGCCCAGTGGGACCGCTCTACCTCTCATCTCTTCCCTTCAACAAAGTCTGAAGTATTTCAATAGACGCTCAAGGAAAAGCCATGAAGACGGTGAATTCCAAACTCGCCACATCAAAGTCTTCGAGTTCAAGCAGCAAGAGTCTCGGTGTTACTACGAGGAGCATGTCGAAGAAACTTAAGGAATCTTCCCAGATGACTCCTCCAATTGAATCCGCTCAGAAGGACATATTTGTGCCTAACCACGCAAGCGAAGATGACGAAGATAAATCTCCTCCGTCCTCTCCTCGCTTCGTGTCCAGCTATTCCTTCACAACGAATGTGGCCCCAGTTATGGTGACGAATGCCACAACTTTAGAAGAGCAAATTGCAAATCTGACAAGAGCTATCGAGGGACTCGCCAAGCATGTCCAAGAGCAAGATGCCCAAAATCACTAGGTTAATCAACAAGCCGGACAATGTTGAGACAAGCCATACTCGGGGAAAGCAAGTCGAGGCTCACGATGAAGTAGAGATATCCACAAAGGAGAACTACGCCGAGAAAGATGAACCGCAAAGGGGCTTCAAGTCTCATCCAATGGATTGATCCCTGTGGACCAATTGAAAGGATTCATCGAAGGACCAAATTAGGAGCAAGATTGAGGGAAGCTCAAGGTCATCCTTTACTTACTCCAAGCCTTACACTCCAAGAATTGACAGCCTAAAGATGCCTATGGGCTACCAACCGCCGAAGTTCCAACAATTTGACGGCAAAGGCAATCCTAAGCGGCACGTCGCTCACTTCGTCGAAACGTGCAACAATGCCGGAACATATGGCGATCATCTAGTCAAACAGTTCATCTGATCACTGAAAGGCAATGCATTTGATTGGTATACTGATTTGGAAGCCGGTTCAATTGATGGATGGGACCAACTAGAGCAAGAATTCCTGAATCGCTTCTATAGCACTCGACGCACTGTCAGCATGATTGAGCTTACGAATTCCCCGCCAATGGAAGGATGAGCCAGTCATCGATTATATCTTCGATTGAGATGTGTATTCAAGGGATGCATTGGGGTCTTCGGTATATTTCTTCAACGAATCCTACCCAGATCATTCGAAGATTTGGCCACTCGAGCTCATGACATGGAGTTAAGTATGGCAACAAGTGGAGTAGAAGGACCACCTGTCCAAGATCCCCGCAGAACCAAGGAAAGGCAAGAAATCAAGAAAGGGGGCAAACCTTTTCCAAAACCTCCAAGCAAAGAATCGATGACAGTGAATATAGCACCACTCAAGCTTAGGAGCGCAGCAAAAGACAACATTACCCCGAAGCAAAATGCTCCTTACGAAAGACCGTAAAGAAAGTTAACTTTGAAGGAAATGCAAGCGAAACAATATCCTTTCCTTGATTCCGATGTCCCGGAATATTTGATGATTTGTTGGAGGCCAATCTCATCGAACTACCTGAAGCGAAACGACCTGAAGAAGCTGAACGAACAGATGACCCAAAATATTGCAAGTACCACCGTTTAGTCGGGCATTCGATACAAGATTGCTTCGTGTTCAAAGACAAGGTTATGCAATTAGCTCGCCAAGGCAAGATCTCTCTTGAGGAAGATACCGCAGCAGCAAACACAACCTCGGTCAAATGTGGGTCTTTTGACAGTGAAGCCTCCCACAATACCACACACGAGAATGCTACTGCGATCAAAGAGGACGCTCTGTCTGAAAAAGAAGATTCTTCTGATAGTGACGAATGCATGTCCACCATTACCTTCACCGACGAAGATTTGCTTCTTGGGTCAAAGCCTCATAATCGCCTCTTGTTCGTCGCTGGATATGCACGTGAACAAAATGTGAACAGAATATTGATCGATGGAGGCTCTGCAGTCAATATCTTACCCCTATGAACCTTGAGAGACTTGGCGATCCGATGGACGAACTCGGCAAACAGCTGCCTCATGATTCAAGGCTTCATCAAGGAGGACAAAGGGCTGTCGGCATTATCAGGATAGAATTGTTGATGGACGATATGGCGTCAACTGCGCTATGCCATATTATAGACGCCAAGACTTCTTACAACATGCTTCTTGGCCGCCCTTGGTTGCATGTGTTAGAATAGGTGACCATGTAAGCCAATTTTGGCAGGAAATATGTAACCTATGCTAGACAATTCTTTGGTATTTGATAAAAACATTTATGAATAAAGAAGTGAAAATTCATATGGCAATACTTTGTTTACGTTCACTTATCTGCATTTACATTTCTGTTCACTACACAAACAAAGCCCACGGACTGAGAAACGATTTCGGGGACTGGGACTACGCTTGGAGGTAGGTCCATGAAATCAGTCTTACCGAATCAGTCCGAAAATCTCCAAGTCAAGGAATTCCGAAAATGGGTACCGGGATTCCCTTTGAGACTTGCACTAAGCATCTGCTGTTGTATTTCATCGACGGGTGACGAAGGTCGTCTAAGCAGTGTTAGTGGGTCAGCATGCTAGGAAGCAGCTGACTGCAGCTGACTGAGGTGACTCGCGGGAACCGTCTTATGGAGGACCTTGAGTATGGTCAGCAAGGTATGACGTGTATTCCCGGTTCCAACAGTACAGGCCAAGTCCTTTGACTTGAGGAACTGCTGAGTTTACCTGTGCATCAGGTCTGTATCTTAGATATGGTGAGAGATTGCCAAAATACTCTTGAGTAGTTCATAAGCCCGGGTTCGGTGTATAGGCCTAGGTTAATGTGCGTTCTAAGCATGAAACGTGATATTGGCATGTTTATATTAAATCTTGATTTTTCTTGATTTTAAGCATGTCGATTTTATTGCTTTAAATCGTGTGAATCTCTGAATGTTTGGTGTTTTTTTTGCTTTTCTTGGAAACGGGGTGAAAAATTAAACGGAAAAACGAGAAACGACACAGCCGGCCAGCCCTCCGCACGCTGCGGATACGGGTAGGGCAGACGCGCGCAGGCAAGGGAGGCCTGCGCGCGCCTGCCCAGCCGTCGCGTAGGGGCAACGCGCAACCAGGAAGCTGCGCGCAGGCGCGCGCACGTAGACAAGGGTGTCTGCACGCGAGGCGCGCTCATGCGCGCGCTCGCAAGGCTGTGCGCGGACGGGCTCTAGGCACCGCCGCCAAGCGCGCGCGCACGCAGACGGAGGAGTCTTTTGCGCGCGCGTGCCCGGCAGGCGTGCCCAGTGCGCATCTGCGCGCACTGCGCACGGCACGGGCCGACAGCCAGCAGGCCAGCTCGCGCGCGCAAGGCAAGGGTGCCTGCGCGCGCGGTGGCCTGCCGGAATACCAGGCCGCGCAGCGCGCTGCGGCCAGGCGCGCGCAAGCACGCAGGCAAGCGCGCAGGGGGGCAGGCTGAGCCTGCTGCCCTGTGCGCGTGCCGGCGGGCCGCTGCCGCGGCGGCAGCTGCTGCTGCTAGGGTTTCAAAACCCTAGCAGTGTTTTTTTTTCTTTTATTTTTTAATTATTTTCAGTTTTAATTTTGAATTAGTTCTGAAAAATCGTTTTTGGTTCACTTGTGCCTATTTTTCTAGAGACATTATTTTAGGAGTAAAATAAATTTGATTTGGAATCCCGGGGTTATTTTACTTAAAATAATGAGGAAAGGTTTTCCTAAAACGAGAAAATAATATTACCAATACTTGTGTTTTGTTTTGCACACGTTGTGCACATATTCATTTATTATTTTGGATATTTATGATTGAAAATCATATGTTGTTGGTATTTTGTAATTATATGATTGGATCATGTGATTATATGTGTTGGATGGAAATAGATGATCGCGAGCCCTAGACCGGATGTATGGTTTATTTTCTGTTGGCCTGTGTGCCTCTTTTTACTGCTTTCTCCTTCTCTCTTTCTAGTTGCCTTGGAATAATAAGGCATTCTACCTCCCTCCTTATGTACTCCCCCCGGGTTTTTCGCTGGGGTTTCTTTTTTAAAATGTAATGAGAGTAGACTAGGAGTGAGGTTTCTATTTTTTAATTGGTGGAGAAGAAGGAAGGACCACATGGAGAGCCCAGACGGGAGGCCCCTTGGAGTTTTCCATGAAGTGAAAAAGAGAAAAAGAGACCAAGGCCCATCAGCATGATGATTGGGTTACTATTAATGTAATAGTATAGGACCAACCTTAGATTGACGATAGATCCACTGCGGGCTCAGTGGGTCGCATAGGATTCGGGCTCGTGATCATCCAACAGGGGCGTGCTAGGCTTTAATTTTGGATGTGGTTATGATGATGGATGAATGGGTTGTTTATTTATCGTATAACTGCTGTGGATGGTTTATTTACGCATTATGGATGTATGTGTAGATATTTATTTATTTGAGATCTCGGTCATTTCTTACTCTCACATTGGTTGACCAATGTCAAAATATTAGACCCTAGACAAAGTGGACATGAACTCTAGGAGTTGTCCATGCCTTCCAATCCATGGCATAGTGAGGAAGCTGCTTTGGTCAATAGCGTGGTCTCACGAGTCGTGGCACGTTCTTGTACTTAAAGGAAGCTGCATTATGTATGAACGAAAAGCGGGGCTGCTGCTACCTGTCTCACGAGTCGTGGGGGTACCAGTGGGTCTGTGGCTCGGTCGATTGGGTGGTCTAACGCCCAATTAACATGATTCGCTTGGATGTCCTCGGGATCATGTGAAAGGGTGAGGCAATAATCTTTGGGAACTCGTGGAACGGAGAATGGTATGAAATACCTCCCACAGGATCTTTTCCATGCGAATCGTGAAAGCGAGGTATGGGAAAAATCGTTGTGGATCCCAAGCCCACTTGGAAAGGATTTTTTCGAAATCACGTTTGAGAGTACCGTGTTTTTGTATAAATAGTGGAGGATTAAATGACTAAAGTCCATGCATTAATTATTTTATCAAACTACCGTCTTTTATTTTCTGCTGATCGCGCGCTGTTTTCTAAAATGTAGATTTTAAAATGTCTAAGAACCCACTTTCCACCATTCTTGAGACAAACAAATTCAATGGAACAAACTACAACGACTGGTTGCGCAATCTCAGGATAGTCCCTAGATTACGAAAACCAAGGCTACGTCATGGACGAGCCTCTCCCTAGACCTTACCGGAAGGATCCACGCCAGAAGAACGTGAGACGTTCGAGACTTGGCATAAGGATAACCGGAAGGTCCGTAGCATCATACTTGCTTCAATGACCAATGAGATTCAGAAGCAATATGAAAGGCTAGACGATGTCCCTTCCATTATGGCTCGCCTTAAGGATTGCTATGCAGTCCCGGACCGGCATACTAGGTATGTCGCTATCAAGCGTTCTTTGGAACTAAAATGACAGAAGGATCATCTGTACAAGAGCACGGGGTTAAAATACTTACCCTGGTGGAAAAGCTCGAGGACCTAAAGGCAGGTCTCGATAATGAAACGTACATAGATGTGATCCTTTAGTCACTCCCACCCTCCTTTGACCAATTTTATCGTCAACTACAACATGAACGCACTGAGAAGGGCATTCATGAGTTGATCAATATGTTGGTGCAATACGAGGCAACGACTAAGAAGTCCACGCCTTCGGTATTTGTTTGGAGGTGCTTCGACTTCTAATACGAAAGGCAAGGTGCCGGACGTTGGAAGAAGAAGAAAGGGAAGGGAAAGGCCATCAACGCAGCTACGAACTCTAAGAGTGTTTCCCATTGCCAAAGAGGGGAAAGGCAAAGGAAAGGGGAAGGTTGTCTCCAAGCAACAGTCAAAGGCATATGACATATATGTATCAACTGCCGTGAGAAAGGGCATTGGAGAGAGAGTGCCCCAAACTCTTCTCGAACCAAGGTATATATGTGATTGAGGTAATATGGTCACTAGTTCTGCCTCTTGGGTATTAGATACCGGCTGTGGAGCTCACATTTGCAATGACTTGCAGGTGTTGAAAAAGAAGTAGAAAACTGGGTAGCGGGGACATGATCCTGAAGCTTTGGGAATGGCAAGGCCATCTCGGCAGAAGCAGTAGGATCCGCCACTCTAGTGATTAGTGATAGTATTAGCATAGATTTAGAGCAAGTTTATTTTTGTACCCAGTATGATTAAAACATCATTTCCATTCCATTGTTGGACAATAGTGGTTATGAGTTTAGAAATCAATAAAAATTGCTTTTATTTGATGAGGTGTGGAATTGCTCATCTACTTGGTACATTGCATAACGGACTCTATATTCTGCAACAAACGAATTTCGTCCTCAATGCACAACACAAACGAAAAATTAGATAATAACGGGAACGCACGTCTGTGGCACGCTAGGCTAGGTCACATATCCCAAGATAGGATGAAAAGGTTGGTAGACTCAAAGAACCTAGAGGTTGGGGAATTGAGCGATCTACCAACTTGTGAGTCCTGTTTAAGAGGGAAAATGACCAAGAAGCCCTTTGTAGGACAAAGCAGGCTTGCCACAGGTCTGTTGGACTTGGTCCATACAGACGTATGTGGACCACTAAGGACGCAGGCCCGAGGTGGGTTCTCCTACTTCATAACCTTCACCGATGATCATTCACTGGTATGGTTATGTTTACCTGATGAGGTACAAGTCTGAAGCTCTTGAGAGGTTTAAAGAATTCAGACTTGAAGTGGAGAACAAACCAACTACAAAATTAAAATCCTACGGTCGACCGAGGTGGTGAATACCTTAGTACGGGGTTCCTAGATTATCTAAAAGAACATGGTATAATATCAGAATGGACACCTCCAGGAACACCACAGTTAAATGGTGTCTCTGAAAGGAGGAATCGAACCCTGTTGGACATGGTTCGGTCCATGATGAGTTTTACCAAATTGCCCTTATCGTTTTGGGCTCTGCACTAGAGACGGCGGCCAAATTATTGAATTTAGCGCCTACTAGTGCATTGACCCAAACGCCATATGAGATATGGCACGACAAGCCTGCATCCTACAAACTACTTGAAAGTGTGGGTTAGCCCGCATACGTCAAGAGGTTAGTGGGGGAGATAAGTTAGAATCTAGGTCTAGCTTATGCAGGTTCGTTGGATACCCTAAAGAAACTGCGGGTTATTACTTTTATGACCCCTTGGAACAAAAGGTGTTTGTTTCAAGAAATGCAGTATTCTTGGAGCAAGGCTTCCCGGAGAATATCCAATCTGATGAGCTGATCCTTGAGGAATCAAGTGATGGAATCCAGCCATCAGAGGAGGCCGCGGAACCCTCACTTAGAGGATTCAGGATAGACAGCCGAAGGGCTGACCAACCTCGAGAAGTCCAACATGCTAGGCATGAAGGACAGCCTCAGGAACAGCCAGTCCCGGTTCCTGAACCGCCGGCTCCGATACAGTCAGCGCCCACAGTCACCACTAACGTTCCCGTTCTCCGTAGTCCACTAGAGAGTCCAGACCTCCAGTGGGATATGGCTTTCTAGGTGCGACCGATCTTTTTGGATAACGATCCTAAGACATATGGAGAAGCAATGTCTGACATCGACTCCGGGAAATTGCTTGAGACCATGAAAGCCGAAATGGACTCCATGAGCGAGAACCAAGTCTGGAGTCTTGTAGATCCACCGAAAGGTGTTAAGCCAGTCGGCTGTAAGTGGGTCTACAAGCGCAAACTTGGCGTTGATGGAGAAGTCACAAACCTTTAAGGCTAGGCTTGTAGCTAAGGATACACTCAACGACCCGGGGTCGATTTTGAGGATACCTACTCGCCAGTAGCCATGGCTAAATCCATTCGAATTCTGCTCGCCATAGCAGCATGGTATGACTATGAGATATGGCAGATGGACGTGAAAACGGCCTTCCTCAACGGTTTGACTAGGTCAAACACTAGTTTGACTAGGACTTTGACTAGGTCAAAATCCTAGTCATTAGAGTTCTTAGAGTTGGAGTTTAAAGAGGATTAAACTCCTCCTCTATATAAACCTCTAGCTTCCAACAATTGAAGTAGGATGCTTCTTGAAAACACACACAACACACACTCTCCCTTCTCCTTACCTCTCGTCCGCCCCTCTCTCTTTCTCCAACAAGAAAATATTTTTTTTTCTTAGTTCTTTTGTTCTTGGAACATTAGAACTTAGATGACTCAATACCTTAATCGATAACGTGTTTGTTGATTCATCCACTCCAAAAATAATACACTTGTTCGTTGCTAGCACGACGTGCAAGATACGTGGGTGGATCGTGTGTCACGATTTGGAGGTCTCAAGAACGAGATCTCGGTGCAAAATGGGAACAACGCGAGTAGCCGTTGAAGACGAAAACGACAACGGGTAGGTCTCGTTTTACTTTTTTCGTCCCTCTTTAATTTTTCAACTCTATGGCCTCCATGATTTCTTTACGTGCCTTATAATCATGAGATACACCAAACGCCCAGGAACCTCAAGGGTACACCCCTTGAGCGTGTTCTTTTAAATAAAAGCATGCTTTATTTTTCGTATGTTTAATTTTATCGCGCTTCTTTCAGCATGAAAATTCTGTGGTCCCCTCAACATGGCATCAATGCTTCAAATACTGCCGCAATGGTATAGTGAAAAGGTTACTCGTGATACCAGCCTTTTACCGAAGCTGAGTCGCACTTCGCCGACGCCAAGTACTACGTTGAAACTGCCAAAAGAGGAAAAGAGATTTCATCCTCTGAGAAACCAAGGTCACATGACGATGGAACATGAGAAGAAATAAGCAGCCCGTTGTCGAGGCCGGATTTTCAAAGAGTCTGACTTTACCATTGACTCAAGTCAACGCGAAGCAACCATCGAAACCGCCACTCGAAGGATTTGTGTCCTCAATCCAAAAAGAAGAAGACGGGACATGAAACGTTGGCCATAGATGGAGAAGGGTATGATCCTAAAGCCTTCAAATTGCTTTAAAGCCGGGTATAATCCACAAGAAAGGTTAGCCCTTGGAAAACTTCCTCCCGAAGCACCGGCAAGAAGTTCCATGGACTCAACACCACCCAAGTGATATTAAAAGAAAAAGGGCACGCAGTCCCAAATTCACGTGTGGGTCTTGGCTTTATCCCTCCTAAGCCTATCCGCATAACCATAAAAAGGGCCAGCAGCAACCATGTCAGTGAAAAGCCTTCTCTTCAACAGAAAGATAATCAAAGGAAAGAAAATCCTCGGGAGTCTGTCTTCAATAGACTCGGCCCACGTAAAAGACTGGTGCACAGAAGGACCAACAATCAATCTGTCTTTGATAGACTTGGTCCACAGAAAAGAATGATGAACCAAAAGAAAGTGATGTCCAAGGTGGCTGCACAATCAAAGGAAAACATCACATCCTCACATAAACTTAGAAGTTTGGTTCCTTCCAGGATGAGACGCCACACAACTCTAGACATATCATGTGGCAGAGTCTTGAAAGTTAAAACAAGAACAATGGTCTTCACACAAGTTCAACTTGATGACGAGGATGACAGAGAAAGCGTTGCATCATCCAACTATAT
Organism: Sesamum alatum; assembly: GCA_034509735.1. Lineage (NCBI taxonomy): Eukaryota > Viridiplantae > Streptophyta > Magnoliopsida > Lamiales > Pedaliaceae > Sesamum > Sesamum alatum. The sequence goes on along the minus strand of JACGWO010000001.1, from coordinate 24,318,296 downwards.
TGACGACAATGCTGAAGAAGATATCGCTTTAGCCCATCACATCACCTTAATTGAAAATGAAGAGGTTGAAGAAGAAGATGCTGAAGACGCTCCTCTAGAACTTGAGGAAGGCATTAAAGCTACCGTTGACGAGTTGAAAGAAGTCAATCTAGGTGATGCCGAAGATCCCAGGCCAATTTACACAAGTCCTTCTCTAACCCCGGAAGAAGATAAGGCTTATGTCGCACTACTCCATGAGTTAAAAGACGTATTTGCATGGTCCTACAAAGAAATGCCCCAGGCTAGATCCAAAAGTAGCTGTGCACCACTTATCCGTAAAAGAAGGGGGGCTCGTCCAGTCAAACAGCTCAACGTAGGTTTCGACCTGAGCTAATCCATTGATTGAATGTGACGTAAACAAACTTATTGAAGTTGGTTTTATTCGAGAATTCAAGTATCCTACGTGGATCTCTAGCATCGTACCCGGAGGAAGAAGAATGGGCAGATACGAGTATGTGTTGACTTCAGGGACTTGAATAACGCATGTCCCAAAGACGACTTCCCATTACTATCGCCGAGTTAATGAATAGACGCACTACGGGTCATGAAGCCCTATCTTCATGGATGGATTGTCCGGATATAACCAAATACGTATGGCACCAGCAGACGAGGAATTGACAGCATTTCGCACTCCTAAAGGTATATATTGCTACAAAGTCATGCCTTTCGGATTAAAAGAACGCCGACGCCACATATCAAAGGGCGATGCAAAGATCTTCGTTGACGACATGCTCACAAGAATGTAGAATGCTACGTTTGATGACTTGGTCGTGAGTCAAAGAAACGAGAGGATCATTCTCCGTGACTTGAGAAAGGTTTTTGAATGTGTTGAGAAGATACCAACTAAAGATGAATCCCTCCAAGTGTGCATTCGGAGTTACATCCGGAAAATTCCTTGGGTTTCATCGTTCGTCAACATGGGGGTATAGAGATTGAGCAAGCCAAGATTGATGCCATTTTGAGAAATGCCAAGAACCTAGGAATGTCCATGAGCTCAAGAGTTTGCAAGAAAGCTCGTGTATCTTTCGGAGATTCATTTCCAATCTAGGAGGCCATTGTCAACTATTCAGTCGCCTAATAAGAAGGATTGTGCCGTTCGAATGGGATGAATGAGACTTGTGATAAATGCGTTCAGAAGCATAAAATCCTACTTGATGAAGCCTCCGGTGTTGGTTGCACCTGTCCCCGGACGCACCTTTAATTCTGTACGTTGCTGCTCAAGAGCGCTTTCGTGGGAATCTTACTTGCCCAGAAGAATGATGAGGGAAAGAGAATGCTTTTATACTATTTAAGCAGCTTACGATGACACCAAACGAGCTAACTCTTAATCACACACTGAATCGAAAAGCTATGTTTGCGCATCATCTTTGCAATCCAAAAGTTAAAGCGTTACTTTTCAGTCATCACAGCGTCCATCTAGTCTCAAAAGCAAATCCCCTTAAATATGTCATGGCAAATGCCAGTACTGTCTGATAGACTCGGCAAGATGGTATCTTCAGGCGGCTGCAACAATTCGAGATCACATACGTTCCTCAAAAGGCTGTGAGGGGGACAAGTTTTTAGCAGACTTTTTAGCCATCACCCATGCCTGCGAGTGGGAACTTGTCTGATGACTTGCCGGACGAGGATGTTCTTCTGATTTGAAGTTACGCCCCCTGGAAAATGTACGTTGATGGAGTGTGGCTGCCCATAGAGAGAAGGAGCCGGGGTTTTCTGGAGTTGTCCTTTGTCACGTCTGAAAGAGGGAAGTCTTGTGGCCTTATTCCTTCACCGTAACCTAGAACTGTTCAAGGTCAAAATATATAGGACAGAATATCAGGCCTTAATCACATCACGGATTGGAAAATGGCAGTGGGACACAAAGCAACGACACCTGAAAGTGTACGGAGACTCTCAGTTAGTGATTAATTAACTCCTCGGTCTCTTGTACGAAATCAAAAACCATTGGGATATGAGTTAACGCTTGGGCCAGTCAAGATCTATAACTACGCAAGTGGTAAAAGTGGGCTTTGATCGCAAGTCGGAGTGCTAGGTTCGTGTTGTAGAACTTGAGCATCTGGTCAAAGAAAAGGGATAATCAACAAGCCGAGTGGCATTGGGGCCAAGGCGGCGGGGAGGGGTGTGGTCGCTCTCAACCCTCTCGATGGGCGACCGATAAGGAGACGCGCATACCAATATGTAAAAATTGGATCATACCACCGGTCGTTTCAGTGATGATGAGGATGGGACACAGTTCCAAGAGAGAAGAAAATCATGTGATGGAAGTTTTTCGAAATTGAAGGAAGATGATTGGCGGAGACAACAACACTCGTCGATTACTTGAAGTAACAAGAAGTTACCCGAACGACATAAACGAACGAAGGGCTGAAATTCGCGGCGCGGGCGGTTTCGCTTCATCTACTTCAAAGTACACGCTTCTGAGAATATCGGTCAGCGAACGATTCGTTTGATGGTATTTTCTTACGCTGCCTAAACAATGAGGAGCAAATGCAGGCTATGGAAGAAGCTCACTCTGGAGTTTGTGGTACACAGGGTGTCCAATCTGGACCAAAAGCTACACTTCCGTATAAAAAAGAATGGGTTATTACTGGCCCACAATAGTTAATAGATTGCATTTGGACTATGCCACGAAGATGTCAAGCCTGTCAAATTCACGCCAATTTTAATCCACCAACCACCCGAGCCATTGCACCCTACTGTAGCTTCATGGCCTTCGATGCTTGGGGTGTTCGTAGGACCCATGACAAAGTCCTCCTGTGGTCACTTATATATTGGCGGCAACTGCTACTTCTCTAAATGGGCTGAAGCAGTCCCCTTCAAAGAAGTAAAGAAAAAGAATGTTGCTGATTTCATCCGTACAACACATCATATATCGCTACGGAGTGCCCCAGGTATATCATTCACTGATAACTGGAAAACCCTTCTGTAACAGCTTGATAGACAATTGTGTCAGAAGTTTGCATTCAACAAAGAAACTTCCTCTCTTTAATGTACTATGTTGCTGCCAACGGCCTTGCTGAAGCTTTTAACAAATTTTGTGCAGCCTATTGAAGAAGAAAGTAGTGACCAAGTCAAAACGGGATTGGCACGAGAGAATTGGAGAAGCTCTAATGGGCGTATAGACCACTGTTAGAACGCCTACGCAAAGCAACTCCTTGTCCCTTCTCATTAAGGATGGGCGATACAAGAAGGGGCTTACTGAAGAAGAAAACGCTCGAATACGGCTTGAAGAGCTAGAAGCTTTTGATGAGAAGAGGTTGGATAGCACAACAAAGGCTCGAGTGTTATCAAAACTCGACTATCCAAGGCATTCAATAAGAAAGTCTGTCTTGCTCTTTTCAAGTTGGTGATCTAGTACTCGTAGTGAGAAGACCTATAATAACAAACGCATCGAAACGGGAAACAAGTTCTTGCCAAAATGGGATGGTCCATATGTGTCAAAGAAGTCTACACAGAATGGGGCATATAAAGCTGGTTGCTGACGGCTTTGAGGATAGGCCCGATAAATGGAAAGTTCTTGAAGCGGTATTACGCCTGAAAAAAAAAAGGGGAAAAACAAACAAAAAAGAAAGAAAACAAAAAAAAAAACACAATAAGAAAAAAAAAAACAAACTCCTGGCCCGCATGAGTATAAACTGTGAACGGCCCTCCCCTCTCCAAACAAACATTTTGTACCCTGAAGCTACGAATTGAACTGATCCTCTGGATGAGGTACGTAGGCAGCTAGATATTCTAAGTAGTAGTCATAACACTTAAATAGTTTGATTCCTCTTATTAAGTCGTCGAGAGTGGAAGATACTTAAACGTGCTCAAAGATTGCAAACAAAAAAAAAAAAGAGAGCTTCTATTACGTAATCTCAGGGAAACATTGGAGTTCATGGTGACATGGGACAAAAGAAAGAGAAATCAAATGCGATAAAATAAAAAGGTCCTAAGCTAATCTCAAGCAAAGGGACGCAAATCCTCAACCCTTCCTTGAGGGTTTCCAAGTGTGTCCGTGAAGCCTCCAAACTCGCAACTACATCGTTGGACGAAGTATTCTCAAGTGCTGCAAATTCCTCCACAATTCACGGAACTCCAACTTTGGGCACTATGAAAAGCTGATTTTCTTCCTTTAGAGTGGCATGCAGGTTCTTCTTGTTTGCTCTTTCAAATCCAAAAGCTCCTTCTCAACACGCTTCAACTCTGTCCGTAGTGGATTGGACCCTGGAAGCTCCCCCACTTTCCTTTAGCAACGGGCCTCTTGAAGACAATTGTTGGCTTCCTTCAACTTCCGATCGAAAAGATCTTTGGATAACCTTTCAGAAGACGGACGACCTCGCCTCATCATACAGCAGCCTTGGCAAACAATGCATTCATTGATTCTTCCACGTTTGAGATATCAAAAATTCTGGAAACTCTTCAATAGATTCAAGAAACGAAGTAAACGTCGTCTTCGATTGATGAAGATGAAATCAATTGGGTGTTTGATATCTTCACGAGAAAGATCACTCCACAGCTTTTTGAAGAAACTCCTTTTGATGATTAAGAAAGAACCTCTCGCCTCAATACCGAATACAGCGGCTGGGCAGGAGGGTTGTTTCCTCTTAAGCCCCATTCAAAGAGGACAAGTCTGAAGGACAAGCGGATCGCCGGGAGCGCGAGCGGAAGCGAGGAAGCGAGAAATAGTGCACAATTATAACTCTAACTTAATTATGGCGCGAGTTCCAAGGGGTGTACCCTTGGGGTGCTCAACCGGGCGTTCGATGTAGGATGTGTAAATATTAGAAATATATATTTGAACAGATAGGGCATAGATTATATTAAATCAATCAAAGCGTAGTAAAAACCGTTACCTTTGATTGTTTAGCGTATGCTCCCGGCTACTAGCGTTGTTCCTTCTCCGGAATGCTCACGAAATCCAAAACGTATGGATCCTCCAAAGGTGGATCCACACCACACGGAAGAAACACACATCTTCTTGCTAGAAAAAGAACGGGTTTTAGAAGGAATCAGTTAAGAGAAGAACACTATGAATTAGTGTTCTTTAAACGTTACTTTGTTGTTCTTCTTGATTCAAAATCAAGTGAAGAACACAAGTGTAGAGAGGGAGAGAGCACGAAATTTGAGAGAGAGGAGAGGGATTTTTGTCTTCTCTTTTTCCTAAGAAAAAGATGAATAATGAATCACTTATGCTTGGTGTTTGTATATTCTAATATATATACATATTAATGTGATTATTGGAAAATTGTCTAGGTTCATCCAAGGATGTCTAGATTCATTCCAATCAAATCACCATCAATTCTCAATCAAAGCCTACCAAAATTTATGGTATGATCAAATCATACCAAAAGGGAAGAGCTTGATTGGAGTTGATTTGTCTATTTCCAAAGAGAATAAGTCAACATACCACCTAGCATGAAACATGATGACTGATTTGCTTTTCCCCCAAGGAGGATGTCGGCCATATTTAATTAAGGGAAAGAAGTCATTTCTTTCCTAATTCCAAAATAGAATTATTTCTCCTCTCGGGTATAATTTAACGAACCGGGTTTTTATCGTAATCCAATTACGATGAAATCCAACATTAAATCCAATTTAATATCCATTTAAATTATTCCCGTTGATCTTTTAATCCAATTAAAAGATCCAACGTGCTCAACGTCTCAAATTTCCATATTTAATCGAAAATCCAATTTACCGATTAAATGGAAGCCTGATACAATATCGGCCGGTCCATCCAATAGACTTTCCCTTAAGTAATCCAATTACTTATTTTTATCCTTCGAGATTGACTCCAAGTCAATCTCTCAACCTCCTCGGTGATTTGTGTGTGACCTTTCAGGTTCACCCTCAGCTAGACTTGGGCCCGTGTCCCACAAGGGCTCATTACATGGGTGGGCCGTCTAGCAACGGTCCATGGCACTAGAGACTAGGTGAATTGGCGTGAATATTTAGGCGTCGATTCCGTACGGGTACGATCCTTCCGTCTACCGTCTCCCGGCCTTAGTCTAGGTTATGGAATTGGGCGTCGGTTCCCATCCTTGACTAGGCATATATGCTTAATACTCGAGACCACGTATGCTTCATTGCGTCGACACAGGAAACCATTCCCTGTTCGACAAACCACTTGTGGCTACAGCTTTAAACAGCATGAACGTGTCTCCGAGTGCATAGGAGATACCTCTGTCACATACTGACAGGGGACGGATCCTCTTCTTGGAATCACCGTCCTCGCGCGACATCATTCCAACTGCACGGACAAGGCTTTATGAATAAATACATCTTACAGAATGATTACATCTCGCCAGATCCAAGATACAGCCATCATGTGCACGCGACTGCCATGATTCCTCAAGTCTGAGGATTACTCCCGTACTATCGAAAATCGGGGAAAACCAATCATACCGACCAAGCTCCAAGGCTTCCATATGATGATCCCCGCGAGTCAGTCAGTCGGCTCGACCCCAGTCGACCAACCCATCAAGATCGTGTAGGCGTCCCATGCCTGTCGCCGATGAAAAGACCGCACTCATCCAATGAACATGACTCTTGACGCAAGTCTCAATAGGACTCTCGATGCCCTGTCTCGAGGTCCTCGATTTGGAACGTTTCGACCCAACTCTTAATCAGTTGGTTTTCATGACCACCATCCAATGCGTGGCCAACTGTACGAGTTGTTATCCGTGGTCCTGTGGGCTTTGTTGCGATATAAGTTAAACACCGTTTTAACAAATGTAAGATGAGCGCAACAAAGAAGGTACCATTGGTGACGAACACATCATCTTATTCATCATGTAATAAATATTACATTTACATCAAGTTTGTCAGATAGGTTACAAATTGCAAACCTATTGGCTTTCTGGTCACCTATTCTAAAAATCTCCCACTTGACCTGAAGCAATCACCCATTGACCTCAAACCTCTTATTCAAATGGTGAGTGTGGGCAACTTGGCGACATGGGCTTAGGCAAGTGGATCTGCTATGTTTTCTGGGAGCTGACTCGGTCCAACCGAACGTCACTCGTGCTATCCATCTCTCTAAGCAGATGGTAGCGTCTAAGAATATGCTTGATCGTGATGAGATCTCGGTTCCTTTGCTAGCGCTATCGCCCCAATTGTTATCATAAAAGATAATTACAGGCTTAGCAATGCAAGTACTACATCCAACCCTTGGATGTAGCTCATCAACAAACCACATCCTTAGCAGCTTCCAAAGCCGCTATGTATTCAAAACGCTATGGGTGGAGTCCACCGTGGTAGCCTACTTGGACCCTTCCAAGTAACCACGCCACCATTTAGTCTAAATAGAAAACCAGACATGAGACTTGGCATCATCGTCATCCAACTGGAAGCTAGCGTCGCTATATAGCTTTCCAGTATCAAACTCTCCACCACCGTAGATCAAGAACATGTCCTTAGTCCTTTTCAGGTACTTTCAGGGATAGTCTTGACTGCACTCCAGTGTGCCTCCCCGGCACACGACTTGATATCGACTTGTTACGCTCAAAGCGAAAGCCCACATCAGGTCTAGTGCACTGAAACATACTGTATGCTGCCTACGGCTGAAGCATAGGGGATGTCCAACATTCTTTTAAGCTCCTCATCAGTCTTAGGAGACTGCTTCTTGGATAACTTAATTCATGCCTCATAGGAAGGAATCCTCATTTTGAGTTCTCCATCTTGAATCTCTTCAAGACTTTCTCAATGTACGAGGACTGGGCCATTCCTAACATCCTTTTAGATCTATCCCTGTAGATCTGATGCCAAGGATGTATGATGCCTCGCCCATATCCTTCATGAAATTGCGTTTGACAACCAAGCTTTAGTGGTACCCAACATCTTGCATCATTCTCAATGAGCAAGATGTCACCCACGTAAAGCACCAAAAACGCAACTGAGCTCGGCCCACCGAATCTTCTTGTATACACAAGGATCGGACTCGTTCTTGATGAAATCATGTCCCCGTATGACTTCATCAAAATGTATGTCAGCTTCGGGAAGCTTGTTTGAGGCCATAGATGGACCTTTGGAGATGGCAAGAGACCTTCTGCTTTTCTCCAACAGTTGTGAACCGTTCCGGCTGATCCATATAGATCTCTTCCTCTACGAAACCGTTGAGGAAAGCCGTTTTCACGTCATGCTGCCATATTTCATAGTCATACCATGCTGCTATGGCAAGCAGTATCCGAATGGACGTGCCATTGCTACGGGCGAGTAGGTTTCCTCAAAATCGACCCCGGGTCGTTGAGTGTAACCTTTCCCACAAGCCTGGCTTTGAAGGTTGGTAACCTCCCGTCAGCTCCAAGCTTACGTTTGTAGACCCATTTACACCCTACGGGTTTAACCCCTTTGGGTGGATCTACTAGGGTCCAAACCCTGTTTGTACCCATCGAGTCCATCTCGGATTTTTCATGGCCTCAAGCCACTTGTCCGAATCGATGTCCGACATCGCTTCTCCGTATGTCTTTGGATCATTATCCAACTAACCGGTCAGGCCCAGAAATCCATACCTATCAGGTGCATGGGATACTCTGGCCGACCTACGGAGGACTGGAACAATATCAGTGGGAACCACTGGCTCGGATTTCACTGCCGCCTCATGGGGTACCTCACTTGATTCCTCAAGGAATACCTCATCGCGTCGACTATCCGATGAAAAACCTTTTTCCAAGAACACTGCGTTTTCGCGAGACAAAAAAAACCTTTTTGCTCGGAGGGATCATAGAAATAATATCCCGCAGTTTCTTTCGGATAGCCGATGAACCTGCCTAAACTAGACCTCGAGTCCCAATTTATCTCCCACTAATCTCTGACATTTGCGGGGCAACCCCACACTTTCAAGTATTTGTAGGAGGCAGGCTTGCCATGCCATATCTCATATGGCGTCTGGGATAACTTTTTAGATGGCGCCAAGTTCAAAACTTTGGCCGCCGTCTCAAGAGCGTATCCCCAGAAAGGAAGAGGGGAGTTCGGTAAAACTCATCATGGATCGGACCATGTCCAACAGGTCCGATTCCTCCTTTCAGATACCCATTTAAAGCTGCGGTGTTGCAGGAGGGGTCCACTGAGAGAGAATCCCATTCTCTTTTAGATAATCAGTAAACTCACCACTCAAATACTCTCCACCTATTCGGTCCGACTGAAGGGCTTTGATCTTTCGACCGGTTTGGTTCTCTACTTCAAGCCTGTATTCCTTAAACCTTTCAAAGGCTTCAGACTTGTAACCTCATCAGGTAAACATAACCATATCGTGAGTGATCATCGGTAAAGGTTATGAAGTACGAGTACCCACCTCTAGCCTGAGTATTTAGTGGACCACAGACATTTGTATGGATCAAATCCAACAGACCACTGGCTAGCGTACTTTGTCCAACAAAGGGTTTTCTTGGTCATCTTTCCCTTTAGACAGGATTCGCAGGTCGGTAGGTTGTCCAAATCGTCTATTTCTAGACTCTTTGAGAGTCCACCAACCTTCTTATCCTATCTTTAGAGATATGACCTAACCTCGCATGCCCATATCTGTGCGTTATTATGATCATCACGTTTTTCGTTTGTGTTCTACAGTCATAATCCAATTAGACTGTTGAAGTATGTAACAGACCGTTGACCAAATGTACCAAGCAAATGAGAAATACCATCTCTAATAAGGAAAAAACCGTTTTTATTGATGGTAAATTCATATCCCTCCTTATCAAGGACCGGATGGAAACAATGTTTTTAATCATGCTAGGTACATAGAAACAGTCGTTCAATACAATCCTAACATGACTACTAATGGCTAACTCTAGTGATCCTACGGCCTCCGCAGCAACGGCCCTTGCCATCGTCTAGCCTCAGGATCATCTCATCCTTGGTTAGCCTTCTGCTTCTTTGCAGTGCCTGCAAATCATTTTGCAGATGTGAGACCACACCCTGTTATCCAATAACCCATGAAGCAAAAATTAGTAATCATATTAACTTCAACCACAAACACACCTGGGTTGGAGAGGAGTTGTGGGCACTCCCTCTTCCAATGCCCTTTCCCTTGGCAATGTATGCAGACATCATTTGCCTTGGACCGCTGAGAAACCACGAGCCTTCCTTTTCCCTTTGCTTGGTCCAACCGGAGCAACAGGGACACCCGGAGCGTGAGCAGGGGCCACAACCGTCTTCCCTTTGCCCTTCTTTCCTCTTCCAGCGTCCGGCCTCTTGCCATTCGCCTTGGAGGTCGAAGCCTCTCCTATCAAATACCGCCGGCGCCGACTTGTGGGTCGTTGCCTCGTATTGGACCAGCATATTGATCAACTCATGAATAGACTTCTCAAGTCCGTTCATGTTGTAGTTTACAACAAATGGGTCATAGGATGGAGGAAGCGACTGGAGGATCACGTCAATGTACGTGTCATTGTTAAGCCCAGCTTTAAGGTCCTCGAGTTTCTCCACTAGGGAGAGCATCTTGACCCCATGACTCCTGTACAGACGCTCCTTCAGCGAGCTTGGTGCCAAAGAATGCTTTTGTGGCGGCATATCTAATATGCCTATTCGGAACCGCATAAACCTCGTTCATGTGCGGAGCATTATGGCGGAGACGTTGTCCAGCCTCTCATACTGCTTCTGGATGTCGTTAGACATCGAAGCCAGTATGATACTGCGTACTTTCCGGTTGTCCTCATGCCATTTCTCGAACGTCAAAACGTTCTTCAGGCGTGGACCCCTTCGGTAAGTCGCTCGGTGGCGGCTCGTCCAAGACGTAGCCTTGGTTCTCGAAATCGGAGGGACAATCCTAAGGTTTCTCAGCCAAATCCGAGTAGTTCGTTCCGTTGAATTTGTTTAGTCTCAAGAATCATGCTTAACGGGTTCTTAGACATATCTACATTAATAAAAATGTAAAGCAAAAATTAGCAGATGATGGTAATATTATTGTTCAAGTTGAAGACTTGGTCTTTTAGTCTTTAAACCCTCCCACTATTTATACGAAAGTCCGCCACTCTCAAGCGTAGTTTCGGGAAACCATTTCCTATTGGGCTTGGGATCCACAAGCGTAATCACATGAAGAAGACCTTGTGGGAGATATCCAATATCATTCTCATCCAATGAGATTCCCAAGATATTTTGCCTCACCTATTCACATGGTCCCGAGGACTCCAAGCGAACCATGTTACTCAGTGTTGGGTCCCGACCTATCAACCAAATCATGCCTCAAACTGTCGCCCCCACGACTTGTGAGACAGGGAAACAGCGAGCGCAGTCTTTTTGTTCACAACAATATTGCAGCTTTCCCCTAGTCCAAGTGTGCCACGACTCGTGAGACCACACTTGGGTAGTGGTAGCTTCCTCACCACATTGCTGTGGATGGAAGGCTCGGACAGACCCAAATACCATTTTGATCCAAGTCCGTTCTGGGCCTAATATATTTAATTTGGTCCAACCAAATGAGAGTTTGTGTATGACCGAGACCTCATCACATTATTGTGTTTTAGCATGCATAAATATCCAATATTTAAAGTGATAAATAAATACGCCGCATGCAGAAAACATAGCATACCCCTCTTTAGGATGATCACAAGCCCAACCTATGCGACCCCACTGAGCCTGCAGTGAGTCTATGGTTTGTCTAGGGCGGTCCTAAATTATTACAATAGTAATATACCCATTGTCATTCCAATGGGCCTTGTAGTGCTCTTGTTTCACGCCTTGATGCTCCTCCTTGGGGTCTCCGACTCCAAATGCTTGTTAAAATATAAAGCCTCACAAATCCTATCTACTCTCATTACAATTGAAAGTAATACATTGGTAATAAAGAAAAACAAGCCTTAACATCATGAGGCTGAAAATACGAGAGATGATAGTCCCAAAAACAAGAGGCACGCAGGCCCCACCCAACAGAAAACAAATAAACATTCATTCATCCATACACAAGGTCTAGGGCTTTGTGATCATCCCATGTTGATTCCATCAACTCTCATATTACATAATTATTTCAAATAATCATGCAATAAAACCAATGGATATTCCAAATATCCAAGTGATGCCCAACATCACAAAAGCATAACCATATAAATAATATGCAAAATTCAAATTTCAAATTTAATGGACATTTTACACAATGCATCCAATGCATCTATTAATTCCAATTAATTAAGCAAATTTAATTCAAGTAATAATCCAATTATCCCAAAATCAAAATTGCAAAATTAATATATTTTTCAGAATATTGTGGCAGAAAATACAAAAAATCAAATTTTTCAGAAAAAGTCGAAAAACGGCACAAAACGGCCCAGCCGCTGTGCTGGCTGGCCGGCCGCGCGCTGGCCTCGGCCAGCAGCGGTCGGCTGCGCACAGCACGTGCGCACGCCTGTGCGTAGCGTCCGCGAGCATGGCGCGCGCGCAGGCGCCCGCCTGCGCGGCCACTGCCGGCCCTATCAACTTTTTTTTTTTTGTTTTTCAAAACTGTTTCAGCACAATAACAATAATATTATTCTGAAAATAAGCATGCAATTTTAGATCCAATCTAACATGCCAATAAAGCCATTTAAAAGCAAGTAGATCATGCCAAACACATAAATCTATGCCCCTTACATCGAACCGGGCTATGATACCACTTGAAGGACAAGCGGATCCGCCCCGGATCGCGAGTGAAAGCGAGGAAGCGAGAAATAGTGCACAAATTTAAATCTAATTTAATTATGCGAGTTCCAAGGGGTGTACCCTTGGGTGCTCAACCGGGCGTTCGATGTAGGATGTGTAAATATTAGAAATATATATTTGAACAGATAGGGCATAGATGTATATTAAATCAATCAAAGCGTAGTAAAATCGTTACCTTTGATTGTTTAGCGTATGCTCCCGGCTACTAGCGTTGTTCCTTCTCCGGAATGCTCACAAAATCCAAACGTATGGATTCTCCAAAGGTGATCCACACTACACCAGAAGAAACACACGTTCTTCTTGCTAGAAAAGAACGGGTTTAGAAGGAATCAGTTTAAGAGAAGAACACTATGAATTAGTGTTCTCTTAAACTTACTTTGTTCTTCTTCTTGATACAAAATTAAGTGAAGAACAAAAGTGTGAGAGAGGGAGAGAGCACGAAATTTGAGAGAGAGGAGAGAGATTTTTGTCTTCTCTTTTTTCCTAGAAAAAGATGAATAATGAATCACTTATTCTTGGTGTTTGTATATCCTTATATATATACATAATTAATGTGATTATTGGAATGTGTCTAGGTTCATCCAATGATGTCTAGACTCATTCCAATCAATCACCATCAATTCTTCAATCAAGCCTACCAAATTTATGGTATGATCAAATCATACCAAAAGGGAAGAGCTTAATTGGAGTTGATTTATCTCTTTCCAAAAGAGATAAGTCAACATACCACCTAGCATGAAAACATGGCTGATTTTGCTTCCCCCAAGGGAGCATATCGGCCATATTTAATTAAGGGAAGAAGTCCAGCTTCTTCCTATTCCAAAATAGGAATTATTTCTCCTCTCGGGTATAATTTAACGGACCGGGTTTTATCGTAATCCAATTACGATGAATCCAACATTAAATCCAATTTAATGTCCATTTAAATTATTCCCGTTGATCTTTTAATCCTATTAAAAGATCCAACGTCTCAACGTCTCAATTTTTCATATTTAATCGAAAATTCAATTTACCGATTAAACGGAAGCCCGATACAACATCGGCCGGTCCATCCAATGGACTTTCCCTTAAGTAATCCAATTACTTATTTTATCCTTCGAGATTGATTCCAAGTCGATCTCTCAACCTCCTCGGTGATTTGTGTGTGACCCTTTAGGTTCACCCTCAACTAGACTTGGGGCCCGTGTCCCACAAGGGCTCGTTACCATGGGTGGCCGTCTAGCAACGGTCCATGGCACTAGAGACTAGGTGAATTGGCGTGAACATTTAGGCGTCGATTCCGTACGGGTACGATCCTTCCGTCTACCGTCTCCCGGCCTTAGTCTAGGGTATGGAATTGGGCGTCGGTTCCTATCCTTGACTAGGCATCTATGCTTAATACTCGAGACCACGTATGCTTCATTGCGTCGACACAGGAAACCATTCCCTGTTCGACCAACCACTGTGGCCACAGCTTTAAACAGCATGAACGTGTCTCCGAGTGCATAGGAGATACCTCTGTCTCATACTGACAGGGGACAGATCCTCTTCTTGGAATCCACCGTCCTCGCTACACATTCCGACTGCACTGGACAAGGCTTATGATAATCATCTTACAGAATGATTACCTCTCGCCAGATCCAAGATACAGCCATCATGTGCACGCGACTGCCATGATTCCTCAAGTCTGAGGATTACTCCCGTACTATCGGAACCGGGGAAAAACCAATCATACCGACCAAGCCTCCAAGGCTTCCATATGATGATCCTCGCGAGTCAGTCCAGTCGGCTCGACCCCAGTCGACCAACCCATCAAGATCGTGTAGGCATCCCACGCCTGTCGCCGATGAAACACAACACTCATCCAATGAACACGACTCTTGACGCAAGTCTCAATAGGACTCTCGATGCCCTGTCTCGAGGTCCTCGACTTGGAACGTTTCAGACCCAACTCTTAATCAGTTGGTTTCATGACCACCATCCAATGCGTGGCCCAACTGCACGAGTTGTTATCCATGGTCTGTGGGCTTTGTTGCGATATAAGTTAAACACCGTTTTAACAAATGTAAGATGAGCGCAACAAAGAAGGTACCATTGGTGACGAACACTCATCTTATTCATCATGTAATAATATTACATTTATATCAAGTTGTCAGATAGGTTACAAATTGCCAAACCTATTGGCTTTCTGGTCACCTATTCTAACAAAGTCGTAGCCAATAAAGTCGACGCTTGACTGTCTTGAGAAGTTTCATCGTCTTCAACGGCCTCAGTTTCGAGCTATGATGACGCATCAACCAAAGTTAGAAACAATCACCAAAAAAAAAAAAAAAAAGAGAAAAGGAAAGAAGAAGAGGGATAAAAAAATAACCTCCTTGACAAAGTTCAACGTCGATGGTCCATGACTTGAGCCTTCATCAGCAACGTCGATGTTTACTGGTTTCGAGTCCCTCTTCGGCCTCTTCCAATGACGATCAGGGTTGCTACTCCCACTTACTTTCAAGGAACGAGGAGCACTTCGCTTCTTATCTACTTCGAAGGGTTCAACCACTTGAGAATTTCGCTTGGGAGAGGAAATAGCCGGCTCACGAGATTGATCTTGGGCGACTCTTTCACCGCACTGCTTGCCTTTTGAAGAAGCTTGACTTGGGCCCAAAGCAAGTAACTTCGTCACGTTTTCTTCAAAGTAGCCACTGTGAACTCCAAGCCACCACCTTTTGTACGCCTCGGAGGAGAACTTCTTCATATTTGGGGGCATGGGAGGGAACACCACCTTTTCCATAGTCTTGTATAGAACGCACATTCGCCAATAACAGATTCCACCCTCTAAAGAAGCTTCGCGAACGTCTTGCGAAAGAATCCCCGGCACTTCTTGGAAGAAACCAAATTGACGACTAAATCGATGAGGGCTATAGGGCTCAACAACGAAATGATCGCCTTGCCGCAAAGGAAGGTAGTTCGAACGGACGACCATGAAATAGATCTCTTCAGATTCTTTGGCATGCCCGTCGTCTGTGAATAAAAGATCTCTGTCCCTCACAATCATGTTGCAAGTCCAAGAAATAAAGTCGCCTTTGTGTAGCCGCTTTCTTGCCTCTTGCGGATCGTAGTATTTTGCGCCTCCCTCGCCTGAAAAGAGCGTCATCTTGGGCCCTCGAACGCTTTGCACAAGTTGATAGTGATTCTTGAAATAATAAGCTATCCAACTATAAACAAAATGAATCGGAAATGGAGAATGTACGCGAGTTGGCCTTGGGGAGTCGGAAATCTTATTCAAATCTCTGTAGATACTAGCTAAGACAGGAACTGCAAGACCAATCCTTCGACCGGCTGCCATAGCACTCGCCACCTTGAAAACACTTGGGCGTATTGAACCAACATCTTGAGTGGGAAGGACAAAAGTACAGAGCCAACACGCCAAGTACGCCGCCAAGAACGTCTCTTCCTTTGAACTCCCTTCAATACAAAGCCTCGAGAACAATGCCTCGTCCGCCGTGGACCACTTGCCATGTACCCCAATGGTCCCGGAGGGATTATGAGTTGACTTAGGACGAACGGCCTTCTTCTCTTTACGTGGAGGAGGCTCGCAGTATTTCGTCGCCCTTCTAAGCCAAAACTTGACCCATTTGTCAATAGGAACTTGAGAAGAATGGCCATCTTTACCACTCTTTCGAAGCAAATGGTAGGCGTGGAGTAGGAACTTGCAAGAACGAGGCACAAGTCTCCGTCCTGTCTCATCAACCCCGTTAAGCTCCTTGGCACTTGGAACAACTTCGTCATAAAGAAGTCCCGCCATAGGAAGTCCGAAAAGGGTGTGCACGTCCCACAACGAAATAGACAATTCTCCAAAGGACGTCAGAAGAGTGTTGGTAGATGGGCACCACGCTTCGCAAAACGCCTTGATGATGTCGGAATTGCGGTCATAGGTAAATAGTGAGGCGTATACGGCATCATATACTTGGGCCGCAACTAACTTGTCTTTGCACCGGCTGAGTACATCTTCCGTCCACTCCCAAAACCCTTTGATGAAGCGGAACTCGCCGGCAAAGTGAATGTTGTCGCCCCACTTGGCTTTCCCTTCAATAATGCGGCGGCCCAACGTCGATAGAAAGCTTGGTTCGTCAGAACAACGGTGATGAGTCGCTTGTAGAGACCACACCTTAGAAGTCTTGTTCAAAGAAACTTCTCGAGACCATTGCTCTGTATGAAGTGGAGTCGTCAACCTTGGCCATTGCTTCGCATACCGACCGATGAGAGGTGCGTGAGTCGTCAAAATCGTCCCTTTCTCTGTGAGTTGACTTTCATCTTCAAGAATCACTAAGTTCTGTTGACCGGAGGAAAGAGGCTTGTCTTTGAAGTAAACCATATTGTGATCTATAAAGAACAAGAATTTAATTGAGTTACTAAAAAATAGAGACTCAAATAAATTATAAAAGCAACAAAGAATCAGGAACAAAGGGAGAGGAGCATCCCATGAAATTCTAAAGTTCATATGGCAACTTGGGCCACTTCAAAATTATCCCTTCTTCCATGGGTTAGTTGGTGACACCTAAAATTTGTAAAATTCACGTTGATCCTAGAAATCTTCGAGTTCATCAACGTGCAATTGTTGAAATTATTCTCAGCAATTCATAAACAAATTGGTTCAACAAATTCCTAACAACTTTGTAAACAAATTGGTTCAACAATTACAGAAAATCTGAAAAGGGAAATCATCAGCCATAAGTTACTGCTCTGAAGGATTTTTTTTACCTATACTCTAATGAGAGCATTGGTTAGAAAGAGACTTATATTGAATTTCAAAGGGCTTGAACAGGTAGAAATTTGGCAATGGACCAATGCTTTGACCTAGCTATTCCTTGAAGTAACTATGGCAAATTTAAAGCAAGCCTATACTAATAAGTGCAAAAAGAAAGGGGGGCCCTCACAAATTTCATGACCCACAAAACCGAAGGCCAAGATGCTGAAGATAAAAGTCACGATATCAAAATATTAGCATAAATGCCCAGAAGATTGCATGCATCTCATAAACCAAATTCCAATGATAATTGTTGTATATACCGCAGAAATCACCAAAAATTGAGATGGGTTGTTGTGGATGCAGAAATCAAATTCGAAGTTCAAATCCCGTCGGCAGGCCAAAACAAAAAAAATCTGCACGAGAATCACAGAGGCATACAACAAACACCTTGCGTGCACGACAGAAAATTGAAGAAGAAAAAAATATTTGGCTATTAAAACTTACCACAAATTCTGTCAACAATCAATTCTCGGAATGACTGATCGATATTAGATTAAGCTCTTTATATACATGTTCAATTGAAGTGTTTTAATTCAAAGAGGATTAGGATTCCGAGTTATAGTTTGATTAAAAGTTTGACAATCCAAAAATCGCTAAAATTGCGCAGAGGTGCGTAATTCAATTGCTCATGAATTTACTTGGCTATGGACTCCTTAAATGTAGAGTTTCACCACGCTGAACTCGCAGAGGAAAGGAAAGATGTGCTACTGCTGTCTGAAGAAGATGAAAAAGAAATGGCAAGTCATGGGCCAAGTGACAAAAAAGGATACCCACCTACCTTATACAAAATAAAGATGGGAAATGAGGCTCAAGAATTGATCGGATCTCGGTTTTGGGCTCGCTGTTAAAGAAATAAATAAGGCCCCATATTTCATAAGAAAGCAAATTTTGGTTTGAGCAAGTTTATGATGAAGTGGCCCATTCAAATTTAATTCATATTTTCGCGACTCATTCACTTCGAAAATTATATTTTCAAACATATATTCGTGAATGAGTCTCGAGGGGGCATTTGTAGACAAATAAATTTTGCACCCAATTAAATGACGACAAATGGAAATATATATATTATTTGTCAATTATATTCTATTTTTCTATTTATATTTTGAAATTTACTAAATTAATTTCAAATATAAATAGTTAATTTAATTGATATTTTAATATATATTTCGTTATCAAATCAACGGTCGACACGTGTCAAATTGAGGTGTTCGGGCCAATCAAATCAAGACAAATATTTTTCGTATTATCTCTTCAAAAAAAATACAAGAATTAAAGAGATAATATTGAAATTGACCAATCATGTCTTCCCAAATATTTAATGTATTTATCTCTTTAAATTAAAATAAAGAGATAATACAAAATAAGTGTTCAAGTTCACCATAACTCTACCTCTTTGACAACTATATAAAGGGGTCATGGGAACTCATTCAAAACACACACACATACAAGCAAGAGAGCATTCAAGAAGTCTCGAAATCCTCTCAAGCAAATTAAGGAAGATCCACGGCGTTCTAGGCAAGATTCAAGGCATTCGTCGCGGAAATCGTCCAAAGTCAGCGTTTGATTCGACAAGAAGTCTGAAGACCGGCGAATTAACGTTATCAAGACAGAAGTCGACCTTGGCGGAAGATCAAAGTATCAAATCCACCAAGAACATTCTAAATTCAAGTCAAATATCGTCAAGTTTATAGCGTTTGATCCGGGAACAAGTCAACGACCCCCGAATTAACGTTATTCAAAGTCAAAGTCAACGTCAAAGGAGATCAAACGTCACAGTTTCACCTCCGAAGTTGTCGAATTCAAAAGATCACGTTCTTGGAGAGAAGAATCAGAGGTTTTCAAGTAGAGATTTCGCACCCACAAAATACTCAATTCAATTCAAGAATTCATTTGTAATATTTTCTTGTTTCGTTAAATTCAGGAACATGAAAATTTATTTACAACAAGTTAAAAGTTACACTCTAACTAACATTCAAAACAAAATAAAGCAAAAACAAGTTATTCATCAAATAAGTAGAAAAAAACTATTTTAATTACAACTATGAACATAAAGAATAGAATTAATAAAGTCTTCTATTTTAATGTTCTAAAGCCTACTATATATAATCAATTGCCGTAAAAGTTGTCACTTGCAAAACACTAACCAAAAAATAATATGAAATATAGATAAAAGGTAATATTAAATTAATTGATAGCATGTTCACAATTATTTGGATTGGTTTCATAGTAGCAGATAAAGTTAATACATTATTAATGATCATATTTAATTATTTGAATATTTAAATTCATGTACCCTTAATATTATATCTGCAATATACAAGCTATACTAATATAGAAAAGATAAAACGATACGAAATATAAATTTTCCAACCTAAGTCTTACAGAGAGGCAAAAATGTATTGAAAAAAGTTGAGTGTAAATTTATTAAAGAACAAGAAGATCCATACATTTAACAATTTAATAGTCATCTTAACGGTATTATATACATTTTCATAGTTTCACCAAGTGTTAATTGAGTAAATTATTAAAACTTCCTACATTAAAAATTCATCTTATATTTCATTTGGTTTGTACTTAATTTATTGAAATTATATTGTTCTAATATAGGATAATCTTAGCAAAGATTGGTATATCTTAATTATATAATTGGTTGTTTTAGTAACAATAGATTAACTTATATTATTGATATAGTTAATATTTTTTCTATAACTCTTACTTAAAATTAAATATTATATCAAAATTTTGTTATATCTTCAAATTAATAACATTTACTTTTTAGTGATTAATGTTTATAGCATGTCAAAAGTTTCTTCTGCTAAAAATGTCGTATCATAAGTATGACAAAGTAGATTTAGGAGCAAAATTTACCTTTTATCTCTATTTGTGCATTTGTGTTGTTTTTACAACATACACCTAGAACATATATGTGTATGCACATGTTTATATAACAAAATTTAATAAATTATTATAGGGTGAATTACATCTACACCCCTTAAGTTTAGCATAATTACACATATATCCCTTTTAGACGGGAAATTAGATTTACTCTCTTTGAGGTTTGTTTCATCTTACATATAACTCCATCGGTAGGGTTCGATGAATTCTCACATGTTATTTTGAAAATACCCCTGATATGAAATTTGACTATAATTTGACTAATTTTTTAGATCAATATGCCTTTTGAACCAAATTGTAATGTTTTAAAATATTGAGGGGTTTAAATTTTATAACCTATCATACTTTGTACTTTTATGCAATATTTAATTTTTTAGCTAAATGAGCCGGTTTTTACCATTATGCATATTTGTTCCACTTAATGTGAATTTATTAATTGAATCATTGTATTTATTATTTTTTAATATTAATGTAATTATATAATCATTATTTCGAAAAATGAAAAAAAAAAATCAGACATCTTTATTAAACACCTAATACTATTAAAATATTCAAGTTGGTATCATATACTTCAATTGTGAGACTACCCAAAAACGATAATCTAATCATGGTTAGTGTTGGTGGGTCTCACGGTCAAAGTGATTTCTCAATATTTTGTAAAGTTACATAAAAATACTATCAAATGTGTCCTCTGTGTTACTTATATAAATATAACATTATTAATTTATTTATATTAATTCATGGATCATAACAAATACGTAGTCAATTTTGACTTCCGATTCATAACAATAAAAAAAATTAAAATATAACATTTAAGTCGAAAGTATGATAGATGATAATATTTAACCCCCTCAATATTGTAAAACATTACAATTTGGTCCAAAAATGCATATTCGTTCGAAAAATTAGTCAAATTATAGTCAATTTTTTTTTAATCAAGGGTATTTTTGGATAATACGTGATAAGTTCACTGAAAGCCTACTAATGGAATTATATATAAGATAAAACAAACCTCAAGGAGAGTAAATATAATTTTCCATCTAATAGGGATGTATTTGTAAATATATTAAATCTTAGGAGGTGTGAATGTAATTTAACCAATATTATATTCAATAAATAACTTGCTATTATGTTTCTTCAATATTACTTTTTTTATTCTTTCCTAAAAACAAGAAAAGGTTGCAGTAATCATCTTGAAAATATCATTATATGAACTCCTTTTACACAAATAATCAAACAATAATAAACAATAATTTCACCATAAGTTTTAGAAATGTACATGTTGAATTTGTCATCTATATATCCAAATTAAACATTAATTGTTATTCATATTAATAATACTCCTATTTGTAGAAACCATGGAATACGAAACTTAATATAATTATAAGTTATTTGTATTTAAAATTGTTAATTTTTCTGGTCAACAGATAATTGGAAGCATTTCACATATCTAAATTATAAAATTTTGACTTTTAACTCTCTCTATACATGCTCTTTAAAGAGTTTACTTGTAGTTTCATTATATGCCACTAAAATTAATTTTTGGGTTATATTTCAAATTTAATGTGAATTCTTATTTTATTTGTGTTATAATTATTAGCGATATATATATATATATTTATATCTTTGTCCTTTTTACATTTAAGAATGTATATTTTGAATCTTTTAAGTATCTCAAAGTTTTAATTTAATGAAGTTTGTAATTTTTTTATATTTTTATTATCAAGATTAATATTTGTGAGTTTATAAAATAACTCCAAGTATTATAGAGACATGAGCCTGTAGCATATACCAAATTCATGTAAGTTTATATATTGAACCGATGTACATATATCTCAATTTATTGATATTGATGTAAATTATGTAATCACCGTTTCTGTTATATATATACATATTATATATATTAAAAAATGTATTCCCTATTAAAGAAGAAAATCAAACGTAAAACACCAATTAAATCAATTAATCTTAACTGGTTTAAAATTTCAAGTAAAGTTGCCAATGTCAGTGCATCAAATTGATAAGAAACATGCTGCACTATCTTGAGAGGACGATAGAAAATGAGAAATAAGAAAGATGACATTAAAAATCAAATGTCAAGCAACAAATAGATAATTAATAATTTAATTGAAAAACCCAACAAAACCATGAAACTAAGCAAGAGGATTCTCATGCAAACAAAATTGATCTTTTCATTTATAATGTTTCTTAACTTATGAAATACCTAATAAATTAAACTTTTAAATAATATAATTATCTTGTCGAGGTAATAAGCATTACGTGCAACGCACGTTTTTCCTACTAGTATCTACAAAAAGGGTCATTAATGATGATTGCAAAAGGTAGGGGAGAGAGAGAGTCCCCGTCCGACTAAAATATTACATGTCGCGTCATTGGTGGGATTGCTCCAGCTAGGCTCCGGTTCCTGTGCGGATGGGACTGCTTGATTAGTGAGGTATTTAAGGCAATTTTCCGTCTCTTTTTCCTCACGCCTTCATTAGCAAAAGTAAGTTCCCTTCTTCTTCCTCTTCTGTTTTTCTTTCCAAGTAAAAATCTTGTCTTATTCTTGAAAGATTCCACCAGGTCTCTTGAGATTTCGAGCTATTTTGTGGGCAAAAGCCTTGTAGTCCTCCTTATCCTTCTTTAGGTAGGCTTCGTTTCTCTTTCTTTGGGGTACTTTGATCATGTCGACCGATAGTATTGATGAAAGGTTTGTAGAAGAGGTGATGATAGATTTGGTTGGGTCTTTTGGTGATGGTGGTTAGAAGCTTGCCGACTCAGAATTTGCCTGCCACTATAGAGGTGAGGGCGAGGAGGAGGTGCATAGTAAGGAGGTGTTGGAGAGAAAAAAGACTGAGGATAGGATAGTGGCCTCTAGTATAGAGTCTTTTAAGGTTTTTTGTTCCCCTTTTTCTATAAAACATGTATGGATCATTAACGCAAAATATGGGATACATGATGACTACCTGATTCAGGTCCCGACTATTTATGAGCGCCCTAACTTTCCTCTAGATGATTTTGCTTGTTTTTTCTGTCTCAACTGAATCTAGGCTATGTTTCTTGTTCATCTCTTCTTTGCCGAGGTTGCCACCCTATTTAAGGTTCTTTTAAGCCAACTGGTTCCCAAGTGTTTTAGTTTGCTGGCTAGTTTTTATATGTTAATTAGTAATCTAGGCATGACTCCTTCGGTTGCCCAGTTCCATTCCTTTTTCCTGCTAAAAAAGGCTAGTGCTGGTTTGTTCTCCTTCACTGTTCGGGGGGGGGGGGGGGGGCAGTTTCTCCCTTCCGATTTCATATTAAAAGGGTCGAAACGTCATTTTTTTCTTTATTTCTTCCCCTGTGCCTTAGCATTTCCCTTCTATGTGGATCTCTAGCCCCTGAAGAACCTAGGTATTCCACTCAACATGTGTTATATACCTATTTCTTCCCTTGTGCCTTAGCATTTCCCGCTTGTTAGCTAGTTTAAATGACATGTGTTATATACCTATTTTATTGCAGCTAGTATGTTCAACAAGATGCTGCAAGATAAGGCTCTCAAAGAGGAGAAGTCTCTTAGTACTGGCTCTTCTGCCAAATGTCCCTACTAAAGATTCCTCCCGCTACTTCAGCTAGCTCTGCCTCGATAGAGGACCCTAAGGGTAAGCGACAAGTTGATCCTATCCTCACGCTCACTAAAAGGGTAAGGGATCAGCTGGCTCCTTGACTCCTCCAGCTCCTCATCCTTCTAATTGGGCAAGAACCCCTCGACCTGCTGAAGAAAAGAATACCAAGAAGAAACAACATGTCGGAGATGGCTAATCCCTACTGCGGGAGGAAGGTGAGGAGCAGCCAGACTGCTGAATTCCTGAAAGGAGTCTTTTTACCTTTGGACAGGGCTTACATAGACTCCTTGCTCTGAGCCTAAGCCTTGGTCTTGTTCGCTTCTTACCTCAGCAAGGTGAACATTTAAAAGATTTTTTCATTAAGTTACAAATGTAAATAAGGAACTAACCTATTGACCTCTGTTACCATTAGGCTACCGTGCTGGCTAGCGGCCTGCTTGGCTGGATGGAGCAAGGAGGCCCAGCTGCGGAGGAGACAAATATGAAGGTGGAGGAGCTGGAGAAGGTGATCCAAGAGAAGGACCGGGTGCACGAGGCAGGCCTGTCAAGCATCAATCACCTAAGGGAGAAGATCACTAGCCTTCACCAGCTCTTAGAGCAAGCCATGTTGAAGCAAGGACAAATTAGGAAGGGGAGGATTCATGATTATCCATCCACCGAGGAAGGGAAGAAGATGTTGGAGAGTATGTGCACAAGCAGGCTGAAGGAGTTCAAAAGGTCATTATATAAAAGAAAGATAGTTTTGCTTACAAATATAAGTTTGTGACATCATTATATTGTTTTCTTATTGTGTTGAAAATACTTTTAAGTTGATTTTGTTTTATTTCTTTCTTTTATCTTTTTGAAATGTGATGTGTTGATTTATATATATTATTTTTAAAAGAAGTATGACGTGCTGCACATGTAGAAACATATATTTGGAGGTAAATTGATCACTTATTAGCTAAAGGAAAAAACATTGAGTGCATAATCTTTTTTTAAAGGAAAACGAAATAATATTAATGATTCAAAGAAGCAATGTCGAAAGCAAAAACGTAAAAGCATTGGATCAAGGGTGAGGCAGATGCTCTAACCCAGCAGCTCGAGCTAAAGAAGGAGCCGCAATTTTCAACAATCTACAAACAAAACTGAAAGAAAAAGAAGCAACTAAACAAGCAATAGAAGAAGTATCGTGGAGCATATTACCAAGCTCACTACTATAGCGCCCGAGGCGCTGTAACCGTATAATGACTGAATGACAGTCTCCCTCAATGATCGTACTATGCCATCCCTGTTGGACCGCCATCCAGGCTGCCTCCCGAGCCGCAAGGGCCTTCTCCACTTTGGCCGGCCCACATCAGTTCATCTTGTCTATTGCCTATGCCATTACCTCGCCACTCCAATCCCGCACCAGCACCACTATCCCCCCCACTTTCAAGACCCCAAAACAAGGTTGCATCAAAATTTACCTTGACTTTGTCATAGGCCAGGTCCATCCAGCCCTGCATCGCGACCGTGAACAGGCTCTTAGGTGGGCGTCTTGCCGATTCTTTCGAAAACCCCTTGGCCCGAACCACTATCTCTTAAGGCCGGATTCGTGCACTCTCCATCAATGCGTAATTCCGATTCCACAACACAAACCAGACCAAGGTAAGGAAAAAGGCGAACTCATCCTTCAGGAAGGCCTTTGCCACCCCATGCATCCAATCCACCACCATTCCGTCCTACCGCAACACCACCCTCCAGCGTAGCTGCGAGAGAGCACACACTTATCTCGAATTCGGGCAAAGAAGCAGCGCGTGCTTTAGGTCTCCCGTAGAGGGGGCACGTAAGATCATTCCTTACACCCGTTTGGTCAAGTTAGCCCTCGTCGCAATGTATTTAGGCAGGCTCTCCAGGCAAAGACTCAGATCTTAGGGGCCACTGGCATATGCCACAATGCTTTCCACCAGTTCTGTTGTGCCAACATCCTCTTTGCATGCTTGCTCGTGGTAAGAGCAGATGGGGCCGAAATTAGTGTGTGATAAGCGCTCTGCACTGAACACTGCCCCGTCCTTCGAGTAGTGCCACCGCCACTGATCAGCCTCGTCCGCACGGCTACGCGAAATTGAGATAATAACATCCCGATCTGTTGGTTGAAAGAGCCCTTCGAGGATCTCGACATCCTAATCACCCGTCTTCGGATCAATGAGAGCCGCAACCTTTGCATCCCCAAGCCCTAGGGGGCCCGACGTCAACACTTTGAAGGTAGAATGCCGCGGGAGCCATGGGTCGTGCCATATCCGCACTGAGTGACCCCTACCGATCCTCCATTACGGCCCCTGCTGAACCACTTCCCGTGCCCCAAAGAGCGCTCACCAGTTAGCTAACAACCTACTACCAAGCGAACACTCCAAGAGATCCGACCATGGGTAATAATTGGCCTTGAGGACAATAGCAACAAGAGAGGTCAATAGCATAAGAAGCCTCCAGACTTGTTTTCCCAACGTTGCCGAATTCTAGAGTTTCAAGTCTCGAAAATCGAGGCCCTCTTCTGGCTTATGATAACACATCCGTCTCCAACTCACTAATGAGTCGGGCTTGTGCCGTTATGCCAAAAGAACTCGGCCAACATAGATTACATCTCCTTCAACACACCGTTGGGGATTCAGAATACGCTCATCGCGTACGTGAGCATGGCTTGGACCACCATCTTGATGAGAACCTCCTTGCCGGCCTTGGAGAGATTTTTTTCGTTCCAACCCGAAACTCGCATCCATACTTGATCCCCAAGGTTACAGAACATCCCCCCTCTTCGACTTCCCAATCACTACCTATAGGCCGAGGTATTTATCATGTTGTTCCTCAATCATAATGTTGAGCACGTTAGACACCACCTTCACAACCTCCGCTCAGGCATGCTTACTAAACACCCCCACCGAATTTTGGAGATTAATCTGTTGGCCAACATTGCAGCGTATGTATCCAGAACTCCCTTGGTCGAGGCCACACTGTCTCCAAGGCCTGAAAGCAGATTAATGTGTTGTCTGTAAGAGCAACTAGAGATACGAGGTGCTTGCCACCACACCGCCACACCACTGACCAACCCTCTCTCCTCCGCATGAGCCAATAACCCCGTCAGAGCCTCTATGCATAAAAGAAACAAAAAATGCAATAGTGGATCCCCCTGACGAAGTCCTCTATTGGGTGAAAGGTGACAAAAGTAAGAAGCATTCAACATTCAGCATAAAGGAATAAGATACCGCGAGATGCAAAGCAACACTAATCTAATAAAACCGTCATCAAAGCCTAGTCTACCCATCACTTGCTCCAGAAATGCCCATTACATATTGTCATATGTCTCGCTAATATTGAGCTTACGGGCTATATATCCTTCCCTCCCTCCACCCCTTTGGCCGGGTTTTCAAAAAATTGTTAATCATTAATGCGATGAGAACATTGTCGGTAATCAAACGCCCCTGGAAAAAGACTGATTTGTAAGGGGATATAAATCATATAATGATATCAAATAAGGGTTTTAGGTGGTTGGCAATGGCCTCAGCCGCAATTTTATAAGTCTAATTGGCAAGTTGATAGGTTGGACTTGGGGTATAGAAATTGGTTTATGGCAGTTAGGGATCAGGACAATATTAGTGTAGTTAAGCTCGGGATCTAGAGTCAGACTATTCAACAAATCAAGCACATAAGAAATAACATCCTGTTTAACAATATGCCAATAATAATGAAAGAAGAAGGGAGCATACCATCTAGCCACGGAGACTCATTGGGGCCATCTGAAAGAGCACGTTCTCAACTTCCTCCACAAAGTATGGCTGTAGGAGCTCCTCGTCATTTCCCCGATCACCACTCGGTGCATATGCTCTGTCCCTCGGGCGAGCTCCTCCTCGGATAACCGGTCGAATGTGAACACTTTGGCAAAGTGATAGAAAAAATAACTTGCTAAATCCCCAAAGTAGATTCCATCCATTCATTTTGACAATTTCGGAGGCGCATGATCAAGTTGGTTCTATACCTCTTTGTAGCCTGACCATGGAAGAATGATGTGTTCCTATCCCCCAGCTATAACTAGTGGGTCTTAGCCTGCTTGTAGCACCCACTAACGGCACTACGACTATATCTCCCCTAAATATCACACTTAATGTAAACCCTGCTTATATATAATTAGGCATATAATCTAATCCCTATTGAGTATATATACGCATAGTCTCATCATCACAACAAGAATATTTATCATCTCATCCACAAGATCATATATACATATATCAGGTACGACAAAAATGGAACCCGTTATAGTTAGTTTACATGCCATTCTCGCTTTTAATCCGAAAGGAGACTTCTATTTCTATTTACAATGAGGAGAAAACTGCATACTGGCCTGACCTGATTGGAATGTAAAACGTGGACCTAGTTGTCGTGAATAGGCACAACAAAATTTACACCTGAAAAATGTTAGCAGAGGGATGAGCCTGCAACTTAATAAGTAAATAATCGGCGCCAACTATATACGCACCTCAATTATATCAACAAGACCAAAACAAGCAACGTATATAAAATATAATCAACTTGATCAAGCACATTTCATTTCATTTCTCCATGTAGTCATCCCATAACATGACAACCCATCAAACTTGTCTGTTCCTAGTTGGCTTACTAGAAAGGTAATATAGTGTTTTTTTCCACCAACTCAATCTCACTATTCATTACGCATATGTACATGAATCCCCTTGACATGCCACACAGGCTCATCAATCTCATTTTGCATCATAGCTCTTTCATTTCGCATCAAAGCTCTTTTCAGTTCGCATCATAGCTCTTTTCACATTGTATCATAGCTCTTTTCACATTGTATCATAGCTCTTTTCACATTGTATCATAGCTCTTTTCATTTCATTTTGCCACATAGGCCATTCAAAAACATCAAGTGGTATTCATATCATAATTACATTCAATTTCCATCACTCCCTCAATTCCACATATCATCGTTCTTGTAAGCCAACTAGTCAAGTAATAGCCCATACCAGCACATTATCATTGGCAAACACCAACAACACATCATTCAACAAATATAACCTTTCAACATAGTTCATCATTTCACTTTCACGATACACTCATTCAAAATAATCATCAACCACTCACGTAATTCACAATAGCTCAGTTCCAACACAATCACAGACTTACATAAACGTGATATCACCAAAAAAATGCAACATATATTAATTAAGGAATGTGTATAGTCATCACTAATTATTACTTACACAATACTAATAGGAAAAGGAACATATATAGATCATGCCAATTATTTACTTACCTCGACCTTATACAGATTTAGTTAGCAGATATGAAGTCGTTCGATCCTATACTTTATCCCCGTGCCCTATCATAAGGTATAATGTGTATAATTAATATCTAGAATGTCAATTTTTAAATAAAATATTAAATAGTATTTATATATATATTTTTCACCAATCTCTCAATATTTCATTAAACCCCTCATCTTATTATATCTCCCATTCTTAATAATCATTTTGGATTTTATTTCTCAAAACATACTCATCTTAAGTAAATATAACATTTTCAAATATAATTCTATAGTATTTCCCAAATATAATTTTCAACCCGATTAAACTAAGCCAATCAGTTATAGAAATTATTAAATCTAGTAAATTAAGCAGTTTAAGCCATTAATTTATAACACCCCTAATTCAGTTGAGACAGTTAACCAAGCACTAAATTATAAATACTCAAATTCATAAAATTCTCTGGTTAAACACTAAATCGAATAGTATAAACTGTATTTAATAAAGGGTTAATTACACTTACACCCCCTCTGAGAATGTATAATTACACTTTCCCCCAAAAAAATTTTGAAATTACACTTACACCCCCTCCGAAAATTCTCTGTTTACACCTGACCCCTATCCGTTAGAGTTTGGACGAAAAATGTTCACGTCAACAAAAATAATTACACAAATTTTCAATTTTCCCCATCATTTAACATTCTCATGTATATTTTTGTACTTATAAGAGGATAAGTGTAACGTATATTTATGGAGTGAGGCCAATAATATTATATTTTTTCCTCGTAAGTACAAAATTATTGCACGAGAATGTTAAATGAGAGGTAAAATTGAAAATTTATGTGATTATTTTTGTTGAAATGAACATTTTCCACCCAAACTTTAACGAATGGAGGTTAGGTGTAAACGAAGAATTTTTAGAGGGGGTGTAAATGTAATTTCAAAACTTCTTTGGGGGAAAGTGTAATTATGCATTTTCAGAGTGGGTCTAAATGTAATTAAGCCTTTAATAAATGCACTTATTAAATAATATAATTATATAAATTAAAATTAATTAAAATAAATAATTACTTACTAGTTTTTTTTCCACTAAAGCCGTGGGTTTAATGTGTTGGGTGTGTTAACTTAATATGGTGTGTGTGTGTGTGTGTATTTATAGAAAAGAAACTGATGCACCCATCTTTATCCAACCTTTTCCATTATTTTTTTTTAAATTTTAATAATTTTTTTTTCAAAATACCCATTACGTCCTTTCTAATTTCGTAATCAATATAATTTGCTCCCAAATATTATATAAAGCTCCAATTCACTCCGTTGAAGTCTTAATATGATCACAATTTAATCTATAATATATCTACTAATTAACTAAATTTCTTAAATAATTATCAGTTAACCCATAATTATGTATAAAAATTTGTGGGCGTCACAATTCTCCCCTCCTAATAAATATTTCGTCCCGAAATTTAATTAACGTACCAACTCCTAGAATAAATATGGGTATTTCTCTCTCATACTCTCCTCAACCTCCCAAGTGGTTTCTCTGGGAGAGTGATGACTCCATTTTACCTTCGCCATTGGTATTTTTCTTTATTTCTCAACTTCTTTATACTCCGATCCAAAATTTCTATTGGTTCTTCTATGTACGTTAATCCCTTTGATATTTCTACTTCTTGTTCACGCAAGATGTGACTAGGATCAGATCGATATCGACGTAACATGTACACATTGAACACATCATGTATTTGAGACAACTCTGCTAGTAATGCTAATCGATAAGCTAGTGGTCCGATTCGCTCAATGATTTCATACGGCCCAATATATCTTGGACTTAATTTTCCTTGCTTACCGAATCTTAAGATTCCCCTCCATGGTGATAATTTCAGAAAAATCTTTTCTCCCGCCTCATATTCTATCTCTCTGTGATGTTTATCTACATAGCTCTTTTGACGATCTTGTGTTGCCTTCAGACACTTTTTAACTATTTGTACCTTATCCACCGTTTCTTGAACTAATTCGAGCCCTTCAAGTTGTCTTAATCCCTCAACATCCCAACATATTGGACTTCGACATTTTTGTCCATACAAAGCTTCAAACGGAGCCATGCCTATACTAGAATGAAAACTGTTATTATATGCGAATTCCATCAGTGGTAAATGATCATCCCAAGTTCCTCTAAACTCAATTACGCAGGCTCTCATCATATCCTCTAATGTCTGAATGGTCCTTTCTGATTGTCCATCTGTTTGAGGATGAAACGCTGTACAGAAGTGCAAACTTGTACCTAATGCCCTTTGCAAGCTTCCTTGCAAGCTTCCCCAAAAATGAGAAGTAAACTGAGGATCTCTGTCGGAGACTATAAAAGTAGGAATTCTATGTAATCTCACAATTTTTGAAACATATAACTCAGCCAACTTATCCAAAGAATCATTTTGCCTTATTGGCAAAAAGTGAGCAGATTTAGTCAATCTATCCACGATCACCCAAATAGCATCATGTTTCCTGAATGTACGTGGTAACCCAATGAAAAAATCCATAGTAATCTTTTTCCATTTTCATTCAGGTATAGATAAAGAATGGAGCTTACCGGCTGGTGCTTGATGTTCTGCTTTAACCTGCTGACAAGTTAGACATCTAGCCACAAACTTTGCAACATCTTTCTTCATTGTTGACCACCATTAGGAGGGTCTCAAATCTCGATACATCTTGGTACTGCCAGGATGCATAGCATACGGTGCATAGTGCGCCTCGTTCATAATCCCCGTTCTCAATTTCTCTACATTCGGTACACACATATGTTTCCCATTTAATAACATACCATCTTCCTGTATTACAAATTGATCGTTCTTTCTTTCTTGTACCTTGGCTTTCATTTTCTGCAAGTACGGATCACTATTCTGTGCATTTCTAATTTTTTCCCTAAGGGAGGGCTTCACTTGCAAAGTAGCAAACAAAATATCATCACCAACGCTAAAATTCGCATTCATTGCTCTGAGAGCAACCAAATATTCCACCTTATAGCAAATCATACCTGTTAGTTGGTCCACCGTCTTTCTAATCAAAACATCTGCAACTACATTTGCTTTTCCGTTGTGATAATCAATAGTACAATCGTAGTCCTTCAACAACTCGATTCATCTTCTCTGCCTCAAACAACACTTTCTGTGTTGGAATATACTTTAAGCTCTTGTGATCGGTAAATATTTGAAATGTTTCTCGATATAGATAATGCCTCCAGATTTTCAATGCATGCACAATAGCTGTCAATTCCAGATCATGGGTTGGATAGTTCAATTCATGTAGCCTCAACTGCCTCGATGCATAAGCTATAACCCTTCCATCCTGCATCAAGACACATCCAAGTCCTTGCCGCGAAGCATCAGTATATACTACATATCCTCCATTCCCAGATGGCAATGCAAGAATAGGTGCTGAGGTAAGTCTTTTCTTTAACTCTTCAAAACTCTGATCACACATGTTATTCCAGTTGAACGGTGCATTCTTCTTTAATAAATTTGTCAGCAGTTTCGCAATCATAGAGAAGTTTTTTACAAATCTTCTATAATACCCAGCCAATCCCAGAAAACTGCGAACTTCTAATGCATTTTTAGGTGGTTCCCACTCTAAAATAGCCTTAAATTTTGCCGGATCAGGTTGTACCCCTTGCTTTGAAACAACATGCCCTAAGAAAGCAATCTCCTCCATCCAAAATTCACATTTGCTAAATTTAGCATACAGTTGCTTTTCTCTCAAGATTTGTCAAGTTGTCCTTAAATGTTGTTCATCTTCCTGGTGGCTACTAGAGTATATCAAAATATCATCAATAAACACAATCACAAATTGATCAAGGATTGGCTATAAGGTTTTGTTCATCAACGACATGAAAGCAGCAGGGGCATTCGTTAACCCAAATGGCATAATAACAAATTCATAATGGCCATACCTGGTTTGAAAAGTTGTCTTTGGAATGGACCCTTCTTCGATTCGCAATTGCCAATACCCTGATCTTAAGTCAATTTTAGAAAACACAGTTGCACCCTTTAACTGGTCAAGCGGATCATCTATCCGTGGCAATGAATACTTGTTCTTAATTGTGATCCGATTCAATTGCTTATAATCAATACATAATCTCATACTTCCATCATTCTTCTTTACGAATAATACCGGTGCTACCCAAGGCAAAATACTTGGTCGTATATACCCCTTATCCAGTAATTCTTCTATTTGTTTCTTTAATTCTTTCAATTCTAGTGGAGCCAATCTATATGGTGCAATTGAAATAGGTGCTGCCCTAGGAATAGTTTCTATTTCAAAATCCACTTCTCGATGAGGTGGTAATCCAGGTAATTCTTTTGGAAAAACATCAGGAAATTCCCTAACTACTGGAACATCTGATACACCCGGACTAACCTTCATAGTATCACGTACACTAGCTAGATATGCTTCACACCCTTCTTTAATTAAATTAAAAGCAGTCATAGCAGAAATTAAGCAGTTAGGTATAACTTTTCTTTCTCCCACTATAACCGTCTTCATTTTGCCCATTGATTTCTACAGCCACCTCTTTTGTTTGACAATCCACCAAAGCATGATTACTAGATAACCAATCTATCCCCAAAATTACATCAAACTCTCTAAGGTTTATGAGAACCAAATCTGCATATAGTGTGACACTATCCACTACTATTGGGCAAGATCTCACTACTGTGTTAACAAGTATAACCCTACCAGCAGGCATAGATACATATAAGTCATGCCCCAACGGTTCAATACTAGCATGCACACGTAATGCAAAATTATTTGATATAAATGAACATCCTGGATCAATTAACACATGCGCACCAGAATTGCAAATAGAAAAGGAACCAGTAATAACCTCAGGTGCAGTAGGAGCTTGTTCTCTAGTGATGGCATACACCCTTGCTTGTGGCTGAGGTGACCACTTTGTCCTGATGTTGTAGAAATGTTCCCACTGCCTCGACCACCTCTGCCTCGCCCTCTACTCATACCAACCCGTTGAGAATTTTCCCCTACACTACTCGACCTCAAATTTGAGATCCACTAGCATCAACTCTCCACGTAGGACAATCCCTGACAATATGCCCTGGTTGGTGACAACGATAACACACGATTGGCTAGACTCCCCAACATTCACTGGTATGTTTCCTACCGCAATTCGGGCACGAGGGAATAGACCTTCCACTAAACGATCTAGTTGGACCCTGTCTTCCCCCAAATCCGACTGAGGTAGACCCGCCTCTACCTGACGACACTGATGGAGACCTATTAGTTTGACTCATTCCTCGGCCTCTGTACCCACCTCTTTGAAAACCAAAACCCTTAATGGAAACTGCACCGCTTGGTCCACTTGTAAAGTTAGGCTTACCTGTCCACTTCTTCCGTTTAGCTTCAACAGAGTTCCATTCTATGGATGTCTCTTCAGCTCTCAATGCTGCTTCCAAAAGTGCACTATAACTCGGAGGTTTGATTGCTATCTTCTCATGAATCTCAAGTCTCAGGCCTCTTTCAAATCTGTCTCTCCTCAATTCATTGGTACTTACCTCTTCTGGAGTATATATTGACAGCCTCAAAAATTGTAGCTCATAATCAGCGACAGACAAATCATTTTGCTTTAACTCAAGAAATTCAACATTCTTACAATTTCTGTAGACCGGTGGAGTGTATTTCTCATCAAATTCCCTCAAGAAATCATTCCATGTTAAAGTGATTGGTCGATTCCTACTCCCTGGAACAGTTTCCCACCAATCCAATGCATCTTTCTCCACTAAAGACACCGTGTACCTCAACTTTTGTTCAGAAGTGCATTCAATTCGATCTAGAACTCTTTCCGTAATTCTCAACCATTCTTCTGCTTCTGCAGGATTAGTTGTACCAGCAAACACCTTTGCACCCTGCCTTTTAACTATCTCATAGTTTTTATCAATGACTATATCTTGTGGTTGGGGTTGGGGTTGTGGTGGTGGAGCCATCCTCTGCATAAACTCTAGGAATTGTTGCATAAAAGGATTTACTTCTGGTTGGGGTACATTTTTGTTCTGGGCTTCTAACCCCTGATGTTCAGATGCATGATCATGACCCTGTACAGACTCTAATAACTCAGTTGGGCCAACAACATTTTCACCTGACGTTTCCATCCTATAAGAAATGCACATGTATTAGACTCATAATATATATTTTACGTAGAATACCACATATCATCAAATACCCCCAGAGAATCTAACTCCTGCTTTGATACCAAATGTAGCACCCACTAACGACACTACGACTATATCTCCCCTATATATCACACTTAATGTAAAGCCGCAACCTTTTCATCCTCAAGCCCTGGGGGGCCCGACGTCAACACTTTGAAGGTAGAATGCCGTGGGAGCCATGGGTCATGCCATATCCCCACTGAGTAACCCCTACCAATCCTCCATTACAGCCCCTGCTGAACCACAACCCGTGCCCCAAAGAGTGCTCACCAGTTAGCTAACAACCTACTACCAAGCGAACACTCCAAGAGATCCGACCATGGGTAATAATTGGCCTTAAGGACAATAGCAACAAGAGAGGTCAATAGCACAAGAAGCCTCCAGACTTGTTTGCCCAACATTGCCGAATTCAAGAGTTTCAAGTCTAAAAAATCGAGGTCCTCTTCAGGCTTATGATGATACATTCGTCTCCAACACACCAATGAGTTGGGCTTGTGCCGTTATGCCAAAAGAACTCGACCAACATAGATTGCATCTCCTTCAACACACCGTCTGGGATTCAGAATACGCTCACCGCGTAGGTGAGAATGGCTTGGACCACCATCTTGATGAGAACCTCCTTGCCAACCTTGGACAGATTTTTCTCGTTCCAACCCTAAACTTGAATCCATACTTGATCCCCAAGGTCACAGAACATCCCCCCTCTTAGACTTCCCAATAACTACCTATAGGCCGAGGTATTTATCATGTTGTTCCACAATCAGAATGTCGAGCACGTTAGACACCACCTCCACAACCTCCGCTCGGGCATGCTTACTAAACACCCCCACCGAATTTTGGAGATTAATCTGTTGGCCAACATTGCAGCGTATGTATCTAGAACTCCCTTGGTCGTGGCCACACTGTCTCCAAGGCCTGAAAGCAGATTAGTATGTTGTCTGTAAAGAGCAACTGAGAGATACGAGGTGCTTGCCACCACATCGCCACACCACTGACCAACCGTCTCTCCTCCGCATGCGCCAATAATCCCGTCAGAGCCTCTGTGCATAAAAGAAACAAAAAATGCAATAGAGGATCCCCCTGGCGAAGTCCTCTATTGAGTGAAAGGTGACAAAAGTAGGAAGCATTCAGCATTCAGCATAAAGGAATAAGATACCGCGAGATGCAAAGCAACACTAATCTAATAAAACCGTCATCAAAGCCTAGTCTACCCATCACTTGCTCCAGAAATGCCCTTTACATATTGTCATACGCTTTGCTAATATTGAGCTTAAGGGCTATATATCCTTCCCTGCCTTCACCCCTTTGGCCGGGTTTTCAGAAAATGGTTAATCATGAATGCGATGAGAACATTGTCGGTAATCAAATGCCCATCGAAAAGACTGATTTGTAAGGGGATATAAATCATATAATGATATCAAATAAGGGTTTTAGGTGGTTGGCGATGGCCTCAGCCGCAATTTTATAAGTCACATTGGCAAGTTGATAGTTTAGACTTGGGGTATAGAAATTGGTTTATGGCACTTAGGGATCAGGACAATATTAGTGTAGTTAAGCTCGGGATCTAGAGTGAAACTATTCAACAAATCAAGCACATAAGAAATAACATCCTGTTTAACAATATGCCAATAATAATGAAAGAAGAAGGGAGGCATACCATCCTGTCCCGGAGACTTCATTGGGGCCGTCTGAAAGAGCATGTTCTCAACTTCCTCCACAAAGTATGGTCGTAGGAGCTCCTCGTCATTTCCCCGATCGGTGCATATGCTCTGTCCCGCGGGCGAGCTCCTCCTCGGATAACCGGTCGAATGTGAACACTTTGGCAAAGTGATAGAAAAAATAACTTGCTAAACCTGCTAAGTAGATCCATCCATTCATTCTGACAATTTTGGAGGCGCATGATCAAGTTGGTTCTATACCTCTTCACATCGCATCATAACTCTTTTCATTTCATTTTGCCACATAGGCCATTCTACAACATCAAGGGGTACTCATATTATAATTATATTCAATTTCCATCACTCCCTCAATTCCATATATCACCATTCATGTAAGCCAGCTAGTCAAGTAATAGCCCATACCAGCACATTATCATTGGCAAACACCAACAACACATTATTCAACAAATATAACATTTCAGCATAGTTCATCATTTCACTTTCACGATATACTCATTCAAAATAATCATCATCCACTCAGGTAATTGACAATAGCTTAGTTCCAGCACAATCACAGACTTACATAAACGTGATATCACCAAAAAAAAAATGCAACATATATAACATAAGGAATGTGTATAGTCATTACTAATTGTTACTTACACAATACTAATAGGAAAAGGAACATATACAGATCATGCCAATTATTTAATTATCTCGACCTTATACAGATTTAGTTAGCAGATATGAAGTCGTTCGATCCTCTACTTTATCCCTGTGCCCTATCATAAGATATAATGTGTATAATTAATATCTAGAATGTGAATTTTTAAATAAAATATTAAATACTATTTATATATATATATTTTTCACCAATCTCTCAATATTTCATTAAACCCCTCATCTTATTATATCTCCCATTCTTAATAATTATTTTGGATTTAATTTCTCAATCATACTCATCTTTAGTAAATATAACATTTTTAAATATAATTCTATAGTATTCTCAAATATAATTATCAACCCGATTAAACTAAGCCAATCAATTATAAAAATTATTAAATCTAGTAAATTAAGCAGTTTAAGCCATTAATTATAACACCCCTAATTCAATTGAGACATTTAACCAAGCACTAATTTATAAATACTCAAATTCATAAATTCTCCGGTTAAACACTAAATCGAATAGTATAAACTACATTTAATAAATGCACTTATTAAATAATATAATTATATAAATTAAAAGTAATTAAAATAAATAATTACTTACCTAATTTTTTTTCGCCAAAGCCGTGGGTTTTATGTGTTGGGTGTGTGTTAACTTAATATGGTGTGTGTGTTTATAGAAAAGAAACTGATGGGTGCATCAGCACCCATCTTTATCCAACCTTTTCCATTATTTTTTTTAAATTTTAATAATTTTTTTCAAAATACCCATTACATCATTTATAATTTCTTAATTAATATAATTTGCTCCCAAATATTATATAATTCTCCAATTCACTCCCTTCAAGTCTTAATAGGATAACAATTTAATCTATAATATATCTACTAATTAACTAAATTTCTTAAATAATTATCAGTTAACCCCATAATTATGTATAAAAATTTGTGGGCTCACACTGCTGTTTCCGAAACATCTCATCCTGTGCTAAGAGGCCATCCAACTCTACCTGAAGCCTACGCACCTGTGACCAACCATCAGTCGATCGTTGGCCCCTCTTGAGGGCTATAATTTCCTTTTCCATATGAACAATCTGCTTACGATGAGTTTCCATCCCTAGTCTGTGACTCCAATTATGCAACTTGTGTAGGCACTAGTCTAGGTTGTAACGAACGTGACCTTGCGTCCCGCCCCAACCCGAGCTTCACTCCCTCACGATCAATTCATCACAGTCTAGTTCCTGGGCC
Source organism: Sesamum alatum (assembly GCA_034509735.1). Classification (NCBI taxonomy): domain Eukaryota; kingdom Viridiplantae; phylum Streptophyta; class Magnoliopsida; order Lamiales; family Pedaliaceae; genus Sesamum; species Sesamum alatum. Next base: position 24,279,314 of record JACGWO010000001.1, on the reverse strand, counting down.
AAATGAGCTCTAAACAGACAGGGCCACGTCTACCAGTTGATTGGCAACGGATATAACTCCGGAGCAATGAGAACTGTTGCATGGTCGGAGTAGATGCCAGAAATGTGCCGAACCAGAGCTCCTGGAAACAATTGGGACCACTCGGAGTTGCCACAGGCTCGATGACTCACTCCCAGATCGTTGTCGGAAAATCCTGATTGTTGCACCATGTGAATTGATCCCCATCGAAGCCCATGTCATGCAAATCACAGTCATTGAGTGCGAAATGGAACTCAGCCATCCGGCAGTGGGATTAATCTGCCACCCTCTTTCTAATTTGGATAAATGAGCTCATTGAAATCTCCACCGCAGAGCCACGGACCATGAGCCGGAGAATTGAGTCCCCTCAACAATGTCCATGTCTCCCTCCTATGTTGGGCATCCGGTTTTCCATAAATACTAGTAAAGCGCCACTGTGAGGTGGATTTCAAGGCTTCAATTGAAATATTAATGTGAGCCTACGAAGAACTTTGTACAAGATCACTACTGATTTATATCAAAGCTAGCCTAAACTGCCGCCTTTACCTTTATGCCAATCCAAACGACATTTAATAGCTTCAATCTTACTCTTCTGACACTTGATTTCTGACAAGAAGACCACCCTGCGGTTATGGATCCAGTGGCCGAAGTCGTGCGTGCTGCTCTCACCACAAAATATGGGCGCATGACTACCTCGCCACCCATTGCTTTACCAGTCTGCTGCCTAAAACGAGTAGTTGCCAAGGAATACGCCCATAATCAAGCCCCAAATGGCGGATTATCCCCTGGATCCGTGAACCTCATCCAACTATGATGTACAATTGCGGCCGCAGACATAGCAAAAGTTCGGCAGACACTTGTAGGAGAATCTAACCACATGTACCACCCTCATTTTTATTGTAGCTTCATCACCCGCTTCAGTGGAGTCTGCACATTAAAGCTGACCTTAATCCACAAGGAAGAACCCGATACTCCTCCATCTCTATCGTATCAATAGCTATGAACTAACTGAGATGATTACCAATGAATTCACCCACATCTGTCGTCATCTTTCCTAGAGGAAGTGTTAGAATAGGTGACGAGAAAGTCAATTAGATTGGGCTTTTACGTATCTATTTAGACAATTTTGATGTAATGTAATAGTATTTGATGAATAAAAAGAAGTGTTCACTCATGGCGTTGATCTTTGCCGTACTTATTTATAAATCTTATATTAATGTTAACATCACAACAAATTCCACGGACCTAACTATAAACCTAAGTAGTTGGGTTGCGCATAGGTTGACAGCTAATGAAAGCAACTACTGTGGGTTGGTCTGAAACGTTCCAAGTTGAGAACTCGAGACAGGGCATCGAGTGTCCTATAGAGACCTGCACCAAGTATTGCATTCACTAGGTGAGTGCCCTATTTTGTCAACAATAGACGTAGGTCGTTTATGTAATTTTGGTGAATTGGTTGTTAGTGGACAGACTAGATTAACTCGTTTGAATGGTCATATAAAAACCTTGGAGGCTTAGTCGGTGTGACTGAGATTTCCGTCACAAAAAGAAAAAAAGAATCATCCCAACATCCACTGGGAGAGCGAACGGGAAAAAAGTGTCAGTAGATACCCATCGGAAAATCAGTCAAAAATATTTTGGCTAAATAATTGAGACGGCTTTTCCAACAAAAGCGATATCGTCAGAGATTTTCGATGTATTTTATGACGACATCAATTGCTATTTCGATGGAACACCCATAATCAAAAGTTCTGACTGGCGTGTCTTGGAAATTCAGTCGTAGATAAATACTTTTAGATGGATTTTCTGACGGTTGGCTTCCATTAGAAAATTCAGTAGTTATTTTCTAACGGCCATAGATTGTCGCTCGAAATGCCATCAAAAAATCTGACTGAATAACTTCTAACAACTATATTATAACGGCTTTATGTCATTCCTAAATCCGTTGGAAAGTCCATACCAAATAACTATACAGATTAGAGCGCATCCTCTCATTTTTGTTCCCACTCTCTTGCGTCCTACCTATCAACTCTCAAAGTTGAATATATATATATATTATATCAACCTTCAATTTTTTATATTGGTAATATATATTATTAATATATATATTAATAATATATATTAATAATATATATATATGATTAATATCATAATTCACGTGGTCTAGAAATTGTGATCGGTCATTTTGTTCTCAAAAATTGAGGTGAAGGAGGTGCATCGTTCTCTAGGTAATAATGAAATTACTAAAACTCTGACGGATGACAAGATTAATTATATATATGTATAATTTTTAAGGTTCTTATAGTTAATACTAAGGAATAACACTGTGCAACGAATGGGTTGAAAATACCCATCGAGTTATGCATTATATAATATAATGTATTTAATTCGCCATATGCATTCATTGTACATTAGATGATCGAACTGCAACATACTGAAGACATGAGTAAGATTACAAGGATAACCATTTTTAGTCGCGAAAATTCTTATCACCATGTAGCTAAAAGTTGTCACTATGATATGTTAGTGACGGCATTACGAGTGGTCAATATGTCGTGACTATAAGAACTGTCACTAAACGTTTTAGTCATAAATTAATAGTTTTGTCACTTTAACTTATTCTTTTAGCCACATGCAATTCTTGTCACTATATCCTAATACTTTAGCCATATATACGTGTTGTCACTAAAATCAAATTTTTTAGCGACATATAATTTTCGTCACTCTGGCCTAATATATTTGCCACATATAAATTTTGTCATAGCTCGATATTTTAGCCACATACAAATCTTGTCACAAGAACTAGATACTTTTAGCCACATATAGTACTCGTCATTACATTCAATATTTTTTTAGTCACAACTAATTTAGTCAAGACAAAAATTTTAGATCGTCATTGTAAATATAAAGTGCAAAATATATATTTTCTTAATAATGATCATATAATGACGAAAACTATCGTGACTATTTGTTCCTTTATAGTGACATAGTTAAATTTAATTTAGTGACTATGTCCTCTAATCGATTTATCTTGTATTACATTTTTTATTTAGTTATGCAATGAAAAATTAATAAATTTGATCACTTCATGGAACAAAGAATAAAACCAAAAGAAGTATATATTAAAATTGTCTATATATCATAGAGAAAAAGTTCAGAATTGAATATTTATGTGGAACTAAAGGCAAACAAAATAACAACAAGTGTTTGTCACATTCACAACATGAAACTAAAGGCAAAAAGAAATAAGCACAATCATCAACCCTCTTAAGTACTTGTTGAGCTTCAATCCTGCCAAAAATCCAAAATAATACAATTACATTCTAAAGCATCAATATATAATATATAAAACTAAAATTATCAAAAAATGTGCATCAAAATTTAACAAAAAATTTAGTTCTCAAGAAAACTTCTAAATTAACTCACTAGGATAAATAGAAAAAATTACTAAAACTAGAATTACGAATAACTTACATTGGTCGGTGGATGAATTGACCAATTATGCTCAAGTTCTGGATGAGGGTAGAAGGTTGACTTTTGAGAATAGCTTGAACTTGTGAATGTACTTGGACTTGTTGATTATTGTCTTGGGATACTAATGTCTGTAAGCGTTCAAACATCTCCTTGTTATTTTTTTTTGAGTGACTCCAAACATTCTCTATGTTCTTTAACTTGTTTTTATCTATTCTTCATTCTCTTTTTTCAATTCATCATTGAACCTTTATCCTCTTTTAGAAGATTACTAGACGCCAAACCCACAACCATGTAGTCGACTTGATTTTTCTGGCGCAAGCACTTTTATAAAAGCTTCAACCTCGGTCGTTGGTTCTTGGCCTGCCTTACTTGCTTGACTTTGCAATCAAGTTATGTCCTCCTACATATTATGTTTAGTCTTAATATAGTGTAATCTATTCGTAAAACTGCTACTTGAATCACTTATATAAATTTCTTTTGAAGTTCGATTGACCCAACAATTCTTCTTGTTACTATATCAAGTTTTTCTCCAAGTAGCAGCTTGTGTTGGCTCTTGCTCTGAATTAAAAATATAAAAAATGAGAAAAGAATATTATTTATTATTAAGCACAAACTAATCTAAAAGAATTTATATCTACATAGCGATGCTAGGCAATGGATTTTGTTCCACAAGTATGAGCCACCTTCAACTTGTTGCAATTTCTTTGTTTCTATAACTAATTTTCTGCATTTAGTTGTTATTTACATTAAGATTCAATATGAAATCTTAAAAAAATGAGGTTTTGAAGCCCATTTTCTCATGACACAACCGAGGTACTGCGCTCGATCCTTTAGGTTTCAAACTCGAGAATGAGAAGAATTGTCAAAACATTACTAGAGAAAAGCTAGCTTTTCCTGCATAGTATATCAACATATGAGCAAGCATAAATAAAAAAAAAAAGTCACATGGCTAAATTTAAATGAAACTAATAAAATCACATAACAAAAGGAAAAGCAATATACAGTTATATATGCATTAGATAAATTTTCAAATATATAAAATATTATCTCCATATATGTGAAATCCATCACTTTCAAACTAGTTAATCAATTTCTCCCAATCTTCTTCAGTTCCTCCATTAGGAGGCTTGTGCAATATCTCCTCCTCATCCTTATTGCTAAGGTCATACACATGTAACTTGTGTCGATAGTTGTGATGTTGCCAATTCTATTGCTCAGAAACAATTTTTTTCACTTCAAAACTATCTTCAAGATTAACCTTTTGCTGCAAAAATCATGCGCAAAAAAATATTAATATATGACCTTTTTGCAGAACACAAAAATCAATCAACCAAAGTCCATTACCTTCATTGCCAACCACATTTTTCTTCTTGCTATATATTGGAATGTCTTTTCAATGGGTGAATTGAAGAGGCGCGTGTTGCTTAAGGACAACAAAAGCTGATTTTAAAGTGTTGGAAAATGAATATAGGGGCAGTGTATCGAAAATGGCTTAACGAATTAAGACTGATTTCTTAAATCATATAACATTAACATAAATAAGAAATTATTTGACATGCTCAATAAAAGAAAGTCGTAAACTTAGCTCAGTTGAGTTGTACAACAACAACCTAAGTATATCAAAGGATATACGCTCAGTCAATGATACTCCCATCAGTAAGTTCTTCGTCCTCATCAGGAATCTCCATGGGAAACTCCTCTAGATCTTCCTCTGGTTCCTCAGCATATAGGTCTACATACTGTTATAGATTCTCTCTGAGCGCAGACACTTCATTTTGAAGCTGATGATTTTCTTCACTAAGTTGTTCTATCTCAACTTCGTGCTCAGCCTTCAAATGTTCTATATCCCACCGAAGTCTAGAGAAGCCTTGTCGAAGTTGGTAATTTTGTTTATTAAGTTGATCAAGACTCTACCTTCCACTGGAGATTAGAGTTCTTTTCCTTCATATCATCGGCCTTCCTTTTAGACCAGTGGTAATAATACGCCTGACGAGACAGATCATTCCTGAGTTCTTCCATCTCATCGTGTCGATCACGCAACAGTCGTTGCAATTCAGCAATGAGACTAGTGTAATAGTCATCCGAGTTAGTAGTCTTTGAAGATGATGTCATTTATAACCAAACCGAATCACAGAGAGAATTTCTACTTGCCTCGAAGAAATTATACACCCCGTCTGATGCGCACCGGGTATTGCGCAACTTCATCCAGGATAAGAAGGTTCTCGTTCGTTCAGTACTGCACTTGTACCGAAGAGCACCTCGAACAAACACACAAAAGCCTTACGAAAAAATTGAGCTCAAAGCTCGAATTTTTGGAGTATGAACAAGGATTTTTCGGGTGAAAATCGGTGCGTGAGAGAGAGCAACCGAGAGGAAGATATTCATATGTTGTTTTATGTTGGTGTGTCAACTATGAAGTGTGATCGGCCTATTTATAGGCTCATGCAACAGCAGCAACATTAAGCCAAATGAATCTGGTATTAAACTAAATTTAAATGCGTTCATAATAGCCACATAAATAACCATTAATCTGAATTAAGACAAAGTTTAAAACATTTGAAAATAGTCAAAAAACAGTCCACAAATGGGCAGATATTTTAAAACCAACTCTATTTTGAATATAGATAAAAACCAAATATTTTTGCTGCAAAAGATATATACTAAGACTGAGACATTCGCCTTAATGCCCGCGTACGGAGCCGGAGCCGAAGCCGAAGCCGGGCCGGGCTGGGTCATGGTGCAGGCGGCGGCGGCAGCACGCGTGTCGGGCAACCATGTTTGCTCTAGTCTCCATAACACTTCAAACATAACTTGAACATCGAACTTAATATAAGGAGTTCATGTAACACATAAACTTCCAATGTGGGATACTTTGAGTGTAAAATCACTCACCCCCATATACACCTTATATCCTTATCAAAGCTCCACACTTTCCCATCATATTCCTATGTGAGACAAGTGAAATTCCTCTATTCATCTCACAATCTAATCTATGGATTTAATATGTAATTGAACCCATATTTTAGAACATAATTGTTGTTACAAATTAGCATCAAATATGCCAATTACAGAACTCAAGCTTCTGTATCTTGTTATCAGCAATGGTACCTTCCGGTTTGAACCACTATCTAAGTTATCTAACGGCAACTATCACCGTGTCAAATGGAACTAAGCCTTGAATTTAAGCTCGTGGTTGTGACAACGTCTGTCAATAACAACAAACCACCGAATTTGTGTTGATCTTTAGAGTTGACACGTTAGGCCATGTGTCCTGATCCTGTTTATGAATGCTTTCAGAAATAACCTAATTCCTTAGTTGCGGCCAAACAATTACATTCACTTAGTTGGGCGTCTATAGGGATGCACTGCTAGCATCTCGTCTAAAAGACTTGACCCTGTTCAGAGTTTAAACTCTTACTATACTTATAGTAACAACACCTTCCAGAATTACAGGGGACAGACTCGAGATACAAAGTATCAATCCATTTTCGGTGCTCTAACATACCCTACGACTTGTTAATACCACATTGAACCTTCTTGTGGTATCTCCACTTGGAATGTTGGGTTGCTATTGTAGATATGTCACTGATGGGTTTTTAGTCCCATCCCTAATCTGGATTTATTATATTTATGATAGACAAAATCCTTTGGTTGATGAATAAGCAACATTTTCCTATGTTTTCAAAAGGTTAAATGTCCAGTAGCCTGTCAGACACTTACTCCCTTATAGACCTTAATCTATCTTGGAACTGTCTAATGGTAAACTGCATTCCTTTCCAATTATGGTCAACCATCATAGTATATTGCACTAGGAAAACGAGATTGACTTATAGTATGACGTCTGAAAAACCAACCCATACAAGACAGTCAATTTCACTCATAATTTGTTCTCAACTTTCATAAATCAGCTACAAACAGACCGGGGTTATCAAAATCTGTCTTACTGACTTTTATGGAGTTAGTATCTCCATACGAGGTGAAAGAAAACACCAACCTGAACACGCATTGTTTTCAGAGTTTCGATTTATCAGCTCTCGTCACTTAATCCCTTATGCAGGGATTCGCCACTACACTGGCCAAGTGATCCTTGTGCCCTGAAGGTACCTGAGTATCCTATCTAAAACCTTACAATTGGTTTCATCAAGATCAGTAATCTAGCTATCTTCAAGATAAGATATATCTCTAGCCGTACCACTTTCATTCTTGGCATAAGTTCAGAAGGATTTATGGTGACTTTATAATTCTACAGTATAGACTGTTTTTCTCCATACATTAAGAAATATCTATACCACCAGTTGACTGAATCAACATGAAGTCAAGAGTTATATGAACCTCACACATATCCTTCACTTAGGCCTCCTTAACTAGCAAGGATTAGCCATGATATCATGGCTAATACTTGCTAGTAATGTGTTTACTTTAAAACGAGCAAGGCTTAAATGGCTAATCCTTGCTAGTAATATGTTTACTTTAAAACGAGCAAGCCCGAGATTAAGCCTCCAAGCCTGACATTAGTCTTGATTTTCGGCTAATACAAATCAAGATTTCCCCCCAAGAATTATGTTATCACCATGGCCCACCATGTGTTGACTAGCTTTTGGTTCCCACTTATGTCCTTACCTTTTATAATTTTATGTCCAATGTGCTCTTGTAACATCAATTTATTACTCCACCTACCATAATGATCTGACCATTCATGCAGGCAATTTTTCAACCAATTGTTTTGTCCTCTTTCTTCTTTATTGTTCTTCTTCTACAGTCAGCCGAGGCACTCTCCTTTTTTTAAGGGTAAATGGGTAAATTCTCATAAAAATCACTATTACAAATACACAAAAGTCAACAACATTCATGATCTAATCCTACATGTTCAAATACAAGTAAACACATTTCTAAACAATCACATTTTTTCTTATCACTACTTTAATCACATTTTAATCAATCAGAAGTTACTCTATACCCAATAAGTAAAGGAGGCCTTAGTATTCAAGAATGACTTAGTATAATCATATCTAAGTTCGAGTCTATAATCAAAAGATTATTTATATGTAGGAGCATTATATCCTCTAACGAGCAAAACATATTTGTTACTACTCCTTCAAATAGAAGCCACAAGATAGACCCTTGCGAGAATAGGTATAAATGATCTATCCACTACTTCTGTTTAAAACCTTATAGCCACCAATTAAGCCTTTTCATACATATCTATGGTCCCATCAGATTTGAACATCAGAACACATCCAATAGTAGTATAACTGAGAAGGAGATGAACAAATGCTCATGTTTCATTAGAGGCATTAGAGTACAACTTGCTTTTTACAGCCGCCTTCCACTTCTTGACTTCAGAAGAAGTTATGCCATTATTTTGAAGGCTATAGGATCATCCTTGATATTTGTAAGCGATTAATCGCTTTCAGAAAACCCTTGACAATCCTAGCTTCTCAGGTCCATCTGAATCTTCGAGAGTTGGACCAATACTATTAGGACAAACCCCCACACTTGCTTTCTTTCCCACATGATCAGGAATAGAAGGGTATACAAATGAACCATTTTTACGTATTCTGATTTTTGTATAGAATACATTTCCTAAGAAAATAGCACGGAGAAGTTTTGCTATTGTGTCGACCCATATGATTGAATTTTTCTTTGCAAACAAACCATAATTCTCAAAGCATAACTTGTCTTCCCATAGTTCAAAGACTCCGTTATCAACATTCTTATAACCTAATTCCTTTCTTTTGTACTATAAATAAATGCGGAAATTGGAACGGATATAACGACCATTCCAACTACCGTTCCTAATATGAACGGTAAATGGAACTGTAGTGGAACGGAAAACCGTTGATGACGTCACTTTCGCGTGAGTGATAGTCCAAACGTGTAGGAACGGGATGACTATTCCTATTTGTTTGTCAACATATGTGTGCCAATAGATAAACCCAACACCATTCTAAAATGGGACCGGTTATATTTGGAACACATCTTTGAGAATTGGAAAGGTTAGTTGACCGGGAACACGTACCGTTTCTATACGTGGTCCAAAGCTCGGGTCTATTTGGACCGGTTGCTCGACCGTTCCAATATGTAGTGCTAAATGAGACCTTTTTACGCGATGAGCAAACAATGCAATGCAATAACGGTTCCAAATTGTGGGTATTTTAGGAGATCCAATGTTGTTATAATAATTGTTCCTAATTGTGCTCCAATTTGGAACGGGCACTTTACATAGACGATTATGTGTGACTAATCCCGTTCCTAATATGCCACGGCGGCTATATTAAAAAGGAATATTACCTTATATCCGTTCCAGATACCATTCCTAAAGCAGGATCAACGGCTATATTTCAACGGCTAGTTTAGTGTGCCAAATAACATTCCAATGCCGATTCCAATATTTTTCTATATATATGTCCCCCTTCATTCTCATTGTTCTTATAATTACTCTCTAAGTCATTTGTTCTAACTCCCCTTGTTGATTCTTTATACGTAAAATCAAACATATCAATTATCTGCGCGAATTTTGCATTGATCTTGATAGGTGTTTTGCTCAGGTAAGAAGTTGAAATTCTGTAATGGTATTTTATATCCTTATATATATAATTTCTTCTGGTCATTTAATTACTGTTGTGAATTGCTTGTGTACGTAGGACCAATCATGTTAAGACAGTTGAGGAGATGGATGTATGATCGAGATGTGTTGGGTGTGACGCTGGAGTTTGAGGATGGTGTTATAATATTTCTAGAATAGGCCCAGTCTCAGCGTGCATATATGGACGGGGAGAAGATTAGGTGTCCCTGACGAAAGTGCAAAAATGAATGGTTCAAAACACCAGACGAGGTAAATTTCGACTTGTGTATGACAGGGTTTATGTCGGAGTATTATAATTGGACTTCGCTTGGTGAGGGGAGGGTGTAGGAATATTTTGAAGCATTGACAGCGCCCCCTGTGCAGCAGCAGCAAACGCCACCCGTTCAGGAGGAGGGTAGTTTGCATTGGAGTGATGCAGCTCAGATTGGGCGTAGAGGATGGTATTCGATGTCGTCGACCGTCTTTCTGGTCTTCGTATAACCAGGAGGGACCGATTGATGATGGTACTCGGTATTGTCCATTTGATGTGGGTCCTAGTTCATATTACGATTCGGGGCCTTATGATTATGTGTCTGGCTTGTCAGACCATTTTTTTGATGTAGTTCATGCTGCGGACCAACCATTGTGGAACGGCTGCACCACCTCTCAGTTGGCGTCAATTGCTTATTTGGTGAATATCAAGGGCGAAGGGGGTTTTTCCGAGCATACATATGATTGCTTGTGCTAGTGGGCTGATATTGTAATGCCCAGCGATCACACTTTCCCCACTGATTATTATAATACCAAGAAATTGATAAGATAATTGGATTTACCAGTTCAGAAGATTGATGCTTGCAAAAACGGTTGCATGTTGTACTGGAAGGACGATATTGATTTGGAATATTGGAAGTTTTGTGGAGATGGTAGGTACAAGTCCACTAGGGATAGAAATCCTAGACGCAAGAAGTCCCCGTATGTCATTCTTCGTAGTTCGGTCCATTTTCAATTACTCGGGCCGAGCAAGTGGAGCCTCAATGAAGAGATGGCTTAGCGGTGAGGAACTTCATGTTATCGAGACATACGTGTTGTGTAATTGTGAAGTAGTTGCACCGTACTACGAGCAAGCATCTTATACAAATATAACTATCTCAACCCTTCATTTCAATTTGAACATGTATATTTATAATTATCAGTTCTAATGTAACAGGTCATTCTTGAATGAACTGTTCGAGCAACACCATTAGGAGGACCCGATAATTGATCAACTAGTGGCAACACAATTCAAGGATTTGTTCAAGCGTCGTGTAAGTGTCACTTTCTTATAAATGCGATCTGTCCAATTTTTAATCAATTATTTTAATTGCTATATGATGAATTTCAGGTGAAACCCGAATTGAATCACAAAAACGACGAATTATTGAAGTTGCATTATTGGGGCCCTAGAGCAGAAGTGACGGCATACCCGTCTTACTTCGTCAATGGCTTCAATTTCCACACTGAATGTCACAATATCGAGAAGTCAACAATGAATTGTGGTGTTTGTGTGAAAAGTTCATCATATACAGACACGGATTCTGACTTCTACAGAATATTGGAATAGATAATTCAGTTAGATTACCCACTTATTCTAGATATGCACATTGTATTGTTTAATTGTCATTGGGTCGATCCAGTCAGAGGTATGAAGATACACCCTCGTTATCACATTGTTGATGTCAACTTCAAAAAGCTCTACCAAAAGAATGAACCATTCATACTGGCTCAACAAGCAGTACAAGTCTACTACGTGGATTACCGGAGCATGAAGAGAGACAAAGTCGACTAGAAAGCTGTTTGCAAAATCAAGGCTCGAAGAGTAATAGATGTCTCGCGATGGACCGAGGATGAAGTCGTACCTAATCTAGATGTTGGTGCAGATAACCAAACGTTTGAACTGCATGACCCAACGGGAATACAACAAGTCGTTAATGATGGAGCAGGGACATTACACTCGCCAAATGGTGAATCCGATGATGAAGATAGCTTTAACGAGGCTGAGTCCGAAGAAGAGACTTATTGAACTTTCTGAAATTTTTCTGTAATTTTTTTATAAACCTATTATAAAAATTGTATTAGATATATGTATGTTTATTATTTTAAGAAATAAAAAAAATTAAAATTGGAACGGGTATTATATACTACGGCCGTTCCTAATACAGGTACAACTTTTTGAATAGGCACCAAACAAAAAAAATTGGGGAAATTTGAATTAGGAATGGTCAGAATTTCCTACGACCGTTCCTATTACAGGTACAATTTTTTGAATATGGCGCCTACTTAAAAAAAATGAGAAAATTTGAATTAGCTACGATCAGTGAAAATCTAAGACTGTTCCTATTCTATGTACAATTTTTCAATTGGCGCATACTGAAAAATAGGCTCCAAGTTCGAATTAGGAACGGTCATACTAATTGGGTGACCGTTCCAATGTGACGTCCAATATTTTGTTTTGGCGCCCAATGAAAAATTGGTGGAAAAATCAACTTTTGGAGCGGTCCTTTTATAGCCGACCATTTCTAGAGAAAATTGCTACGAACCGTTCCCAAGGCAATTACGACCGTTCCAAATTTGGTTACTATAATGTGTATTTTGCCTAATTTGGACGATATCTCAACATCCGTGAGCCGGATCGACACCATTTTTAAACACATACAAGATTATATATATGAATTGATATCCAACAGTCTGATTTTCAATCAGCAACCCAAATTTAAGGATGCAATTGTTTTTATTACGATAAATACTGACCGAATACGATATCTCGAGCTCCGCACACCGAAATTTTCAAAATTACATATAATATTTTCTTTTGTGTGTTATCATATCTAACGGTCTGATTATGCCTCGCAATTCAACAATATAGGATGCTAGTTACATCTGTGAAATACTAACAAACATAAATTTACAAATATACTTCATATTGTGAAATGTTTCTATTTTTTGGAAATTACTATATATTTTCAAATTCTATAAACATCCAATTGCATAAGTTTATTCAATCAGATAAGTGTTCGAAACGTGTTTTTCTTAATTTATATTTACTATCTAAGAAGATAAAAAAAAAGTTGCTACATATAGGAACAGTTGCATATTAAAATAGGAACTGTGACTATGTGCTGTTTGCAAACGACGCCGTATTGATATTTAGGAACGGTATTAGTAACACAGGACGTATTAGATGACCGTTCCTATTTAGTTCAATATAAGTACTAAGTCTTAAAACGACATCGTTTTGGTGATTAGGAACGGTAGTGGGAACAATTTTGCTATTACATAACCGTTCCAATTAGTACAATTATAAACACTAAGTATTTGGAATTGATATAGGAACGGTATATTGTAATTCAGGAACGGTCCCCGGTGGGAACGGTATTACTATTAAGTGACCGTTCCTATTTGTTGCAATATCATTACAAGATATTTAAACGACATCGTATTAAAGATGAAACGACATCATTTTGTTCATTTGGATCGGATATAGGAATGGTCATACAAATTATGACCGTTCCAAAATGTTATATAAATTGGCCCCTTGGCTGATTTTTCCTCACTTTTTCCTCTCTCCTTCTCTCATACCTAATCTCTCTCTCTCTCTCTCTCTCTCTCTCTCTCTCTCTCTCTCTCGTCTGCTCTGTCTCCCTCTCTCTCTGCGCTGCCGCCTCCGCCTCTGCTGCGGCCACCGCTGCCGCCTCTGCCTCTGCTGCCGCCTATGCCTCTGCTGCCGCCTCCGCCTCTGCTATCACCACCGCTTTAGCCTCCGCCTCCACTGCCACCACCGCTACCGCCTCCCGCATCCCCCCTCCACCTCCACCAGAGGTTTTTTCAAAACCCCTTTATTTTTTTTCCTCTTTTTGAACCCAGATTGCATCAGATGCATGTATAGGCCTCTAATTGTAATGTCTGAAATTTTTGGGCTGTAATTTCTGATGTATGTATTTTCGGAATTTTTTTTTAATTTACGTACATATAGGGCTGTAAAAATTTGGCGGTAATTCTAATTTCTGTAAATGTAGGGTTGTAATTGTAATATTTGGAAATATTGGAAATGTACATGTAATCTATAAATTTCTGAAATTTTTGAAAATTTCTGATTATTTCTATTATTTTTGTGAATTTTCTGCAATTTTCTACATATTCTATAATTTGTGGATTGTGTAGGGACTTAGATGTAATTTGTAACTGTGCTAGAGTTTTTTTATAAATTTTTTGATTATTTTCTTCAATTTGTATAATTTCTGTGAATTTTTATGTTAAATTCATATTTCATGTCAATAATTAAAACAATATAGGATATTTTCAATAATTGGAAATTTAAGATAATTATAGGAAATTTCAAATTATTTCTGTAATTTTGAAGTACTTTCCGCATTCTTTTAATTTTTTTTCAAAATTTTCTGTTTTTAGAAAATTGAAGTCATTTTGATGAAAAATAAAAACTTTGAATTAAGTAAATTTTTCTGAAAAAAAAAATTATAATTTCGGTAATAATTAGAAAATGTATGTCATTTTTATGTATTTTTTTTTAAATTTTCTGTAATTTTCATAAAGAAAAATCCTATAAATTAAGTAATTTTTTCTTAAAAAAAATTGTAATTTCGGTGATTTTTACAAAATTTCTGTCATTTTTATGTAGTTTTTTAAAATTTTCTATAATTTGTATTAAAAAAACACTATAAAGTAAGTAATATTTTCTAAAAAAAACTGTAATTTCGATAATAATCAGAATATTTTTTACATTTTTATGTATTTTTTAAAAAAAATTTAATTTTATATAAAAAAAAATCGTGTAAATTAAGTTATTTTTTCTAAAAAAAAATGTAATTTGTATAATTATTATGAAAATCTGGCATTTTTATGTATTTTCTGAAAATTTTCTGAAAAAAAACAATTCTGATAATTCTGTAATTTTATGTAAAAATAAAATAAATTGATACTTATATTTTGTTAAAAATTCATACCACTAATATTTTTTTTAAAAAAAAAAACATATAGATCATGTCTGGTCGGGATTTTCCACCTCGAGGAGGTGGACATGGTCGTGGTCGCGATCGTGGCTCGCGGCTACACCGTCGACAGGTGTTGCTTCCCAGGGTGGGGAAGCAGTGGTCCGACCACCCATACTGGCAGAGCATGCACCTACAGCACCAGCGCCTAATCAGCAGCCCGATCCGTCTACTACTGCACCCGTTGTGGGGGCTGCCGGACCATCTACTCCTGCACCGGTGGTAGATCCAGCCTGTTCTTGGGCTGCCCCACCACTCCCGCGACCATCCGCGCGCCGATATATCACACTCGCCGATGCGAGTTATATGTATATTTTTTAAATAATTTTGTAATTCAAATTATTATATTTATGTCACACTAATTATTATATAATTTCAGGATAGATTGAAAGATACATGAATGCATGAATGCGGTGGTGCGAGGACACTATCCCCATCCTTGGGTCTGTTTGCGCAAGGTGCCGCCAGAGCACCAACATTTCTGGTTCGAAAGCTTGAAGGTAACATTAATTTCACCTAAATGGTATCAATTAAATTTTTATGTTAAATATTTTAACAATCTGAGTATATATATATATTTTTTTTTAATACAGATGACGTACTGGTGGGACTGCGACGACGAGTCTATGTTCAGGATCTTCCACGTATTTGCGGGGAAGTTTCTCCGCAAAAAGTTCGTCCTTGCCAGACAATCTATGGTAAAGCCTCTTTAGCTGGCGAACGAAGTCTGGCGGCAGCTCCTGCTCTACTGGGACAACAAGGAGTTCAAGGACGAGTGCGCCAAGAACAAGGCCAACCGGTCCGCCAACCCAGCCGCATCCTCTTATGTGTACCGCTGGGTTTCTGCCTCCGTCGGTATGCACAGGTGTAACCTGGTAAGAAATTTTATCTTATAAAAAGTATTTAATCATTATTAAATTGAAATTGTAATAACTATTTCTCATTTCTTTTTACAGGAGACGCAGCTCGGTCGGCCAGTGAAGCAGATGGAGTTATTCTCCAGATGGTACAAGAAGAAGGCTGACGGTGGCTGGAGCGTCCTGAGGGTAGTGGAGGTGATGGTAAGTTGGAAATTACCTTTCTAATTTATTTTTTTAAATTTTTGAAAATAACAATAATAATTTACTATTTTTGCAGGAGACGTTTCAGAAGTTGCTGGAGGATCACCAGTCTCAGGCCACGGCCAATACTGGGGATCCTCCGGCCGAATCAGAGGGCTCGGTGGCGCAGACCGAGCAAGACTTGTGGCTGGCTGCAGTCGGGGGCAAGAACAAGGACCGTATATTCGATCTTGGTTCCGAGGCCCACGGTCTCAGCCAAACCGTTACCTCGCCATCACTACCGTCACGGCCTCCTATAGACCCGCCCCTCCAGACGATGACGATATGGACCAAGACGAGGGGGACGGGGAGTAGATTTAGGATTTTTTTTTTATATTTTTGTAATTAAATTGGATAATATTTTTATTTAATATAATTCTTATTTCCAAATTATGCATTTTTTTCATATTTAAATTATAATTATAAAATCAAATTCAAAAATATTATTAATAATTTAATATATATTTTAATAATAATAATTATTATTATCAAAAAATAATAATTTATTATTTAGGAATGGTAATTTAGACGGTCATGGATCGCATATAAATCGTGGTCACCGTTCCAACTATAGGCCAGTTTAATGAAGCGACCGATCCTATGACCGTATAAAAAAACAATCCAAATTAGGTCACAGTCGTTCCTAAAAGCATATAGAAACAAATTCCAACTTAGGGATCGACCGTTCCTAAAATTATTCCAAAATCAATGATTTCATGGTATGGTTTTCATTCTAAATTAAATACCTAAAACCATTCCAATGGCGTACTTCAAAGCTAGAGTACAAAATCCGTTCCTAGGTTACTTAGGAAAGAAGGTCTAATTGTGTTCCCACGACCGTGCCTAACTCTAACCCCAGATTTATAGTTGACCGTTCCAATTTGTATTCCAGAAACATTGCAAAAATGTATGTCCAATATACGCTATCTAGTCCAAACTCTATTATAATGACCGTTTCAAATTCCGCGATTTACGTTTGATGTGACCGTTCCAACCATTAACAAGGTGTTCCAAATACATAAATTATAATTTCATTCACACAAAGGTAATTAGGAACGGTAAACACGTTGTATGCCAAAAACAATCCCAAGTTTGGAACGGTCAGCTTACATCCGTTCCTAATTATTAGAAATGCCGCTCATTTCAACGGATACCATGCCGTTCCATAACCGTTCCTAATAGAGGCCCAAATTAAATCCATTGATCTAATTACCATTCCAAATGGAAAAAAAATCGCTCCTATTTCCGTTGCAATTCCCGTATTTTTTTGTAGTAGCTAGCGTCTACTTGCTAATCACCCCCACACTTGAAAGTATATTGGACCTCGTTTCTAGAATTCATCATAAATATGCACATTTGTTTCAAAGAGACTTCTCTCAGAATATAACTAAATATATTCAAAGCTCTCACAAACAAATCGACAACTCATAATTCAAACCGATTTTGCTATTTCTTTAGCCGAAGGAAAGTGAGAGAGAATTTTGTCAGAATAATGCTGCAGGAGTTGCATTATTCACTGAAGGACTTCGACTCACACTTTCCTCCCTTTTCTAACGTTAGCAGTAATAAACTTACCTATTTGGGTTTCTGTTTATGTTTTTAGACAGAATACATATAGGCTTCATGAATAAATCTGGCAAGTAACATTTTACAGTCCTGTCATTGATAAGGAGATAAACACTTCTTGTCCTAGTTAGTGAAAGACTCGGTATGGCCCGGGAATGCAGAGGAAGCGTAAAATAAAAAAAATTTAAAACGATTTCAAAGGGGTATTCCCTTTGATTCCCGGGCGTTCGGTGTATTCAAAAGTATCATAACATACAGAAAAATATGCTTGAACATGTGGCTAGACGAGGAAACGAAAATGCAATAATTTAAATCGGAACATTACCTTTTTTTTTTCGTTTCACATGTAGAACAGGGACAAGCGTTGATTCCCTTTTCGCTCTTTTTCCTTTCACTTTAGAACTCAACATAGAATTCCTTTAAAGATGATCCACACCACACTAGGAAAGTAAAACCTCAATCCATTGCTAGATGGAAAATAAGATAAGTGGAAGAAAATCCTAATAACACTATCATATTAGTGTATTCGAATTTCTCTTTGTTCCTAAGTTGAGTAGACTTCATGAAGAACACAAAAAGAGTACTTTGGAGAGGGAATATTGTGGCATGTATGCAAGAGAGGAGTTAGAAGAGTATGTGTGTAGTTGTGTAGTAGTAGGTAGTTTCCAAAACCACCTACACACTAATGCACAACTTGTGCTCAACCTCCAACAATGTTAGTACAATATGTGGACCACCTAACCATCATGGAAAGCCAAATCTTTGATTATATGGAGCCACATCATTGCTTACATGGAGGATTTTCAAGTTCTCTTCCACTTGCATCAAACATTTGAGCTTGAATTTCAAGTCATGGACCGAATTTGACCGGTTTTGATTTAATTAAATTAAATCGACTCCAATCAAGATCCATGGGTTCCATATTAATCCATTTAACTTTAAACCTTATTGAAATCCAAAAGTTTATTTAATCCAATTAAATAAACAAAAGCTCAAACACTAATTAATTGATCCAATCAATTAATTAAACGAAACCCAATAAATTAATTCAATTAATTTAAAGGTATTAAGCCCAAAATTAATTAATCTAGTTAATTAATTCTTTGGCCATCCATCCAATAGATTTTCTCAATAAATGATCAAATTATTTATATTCTCCTTGAATTAATTTAATCCAATTAAATTAATTCATTTCTTCCAGAATTGATTCCAAATTAATTCCACTACTTCCATGGTGATTTGTGTGTGACTCTTTAGGTTCACCCTCAGCCAGACTTGGGCTTGTGTCCAACACAATTGATTAATTAAATCTAATTTAATTAATTATTTCTAATTAACCATTAATCAGAAACGCCCATCACCATGGGTGGCCGCCTAGCAACGGTCCATGGCACTAGGGGCTAGGTGAATGTTGGCGTGAACACTTAGGCTCCAAATTCCATACAGGTACAGTCCTTCCGGGATAGGGCATGGAATTGGGTGTCGGTTGCCATCCTGGACCAGACAACTATGCTTCAAACTCGAGACGCATTTACTCTATTGATCGACCTAGGGAACCATTCCCTACTCGACCAATCGCTACGGCCGTAGACTTGAAGAGTCTAAACCACAGAGCGCATAGGCGATGTAGCTGTCAAATACTTACAGGGGACAAATTCTTTCTTGAAATCCACCATCCTCACTACATACTCCGACTGCACTGGACAAGGCTTATAATGACCATATCAAAGACACGGTCACCTCTCGCCATATCCAAGATACAACCTTCATATGCATGCAACTGCCATGATTCCTCAAGTCTGAGAACTAGTCTCGTACTATCGGAATCGGGAATTTCAGTCATACCGACCAAGCCTCCAAGGCTTCCATATGACGATTCCCGCGAGTCAATTCAGTCAGTCAACTACCTTGCCAACTAACCCACTAAAATTGCATAGACGACCTACGTTTGGCACCGATGAAACTCGGCACTCACCAAGTGAATGCAATATTTAGTGCAAGTCTCTATAGGACACTCGAGGCCCAGTCTCGAGGTCTTCGACTTGGAACGTTTCAGACCGACCCTCAAGGAGTTGGTTTCATAGCCGCCAACCTATGCACAGCTCAACTCATTGGGTTTAACCAATCAGTCTGTGGGCATTTGTTATGACATTGAAACGCCATTCAATGTACGTAGTAAGCACAACAAACACATTTTGCCAGTAATGAATACTTACTTTATTCATTAGTATAATATTATTTTGATAAAGATCAACGAATAGTTCCCAGAACAGCCAATCTAATTGACTTTCTGGTCACCTATTCTAACAATCTCCCACTTGACCACAAAGCCAAATACCCATGTTGCTCAGAGTCTTCTAAGCATGAGCAATCTACGATACCGGCTCGGTCTCGTGGGTGTACAATATTTCTCTGCCGAAGTGACACGGTCCAACCGTGTCACCTCTTCCTACCATTGTTGCCTGCAAATGGTGGTTGTCTAAGAATTTTTCATGAATCTGTGATGAGATCTCGGGCCCAAAAGCTTTTGCTAAAACCTAGTTGTTCGCCTCCAAGGCAACTACTGGCTCGGCCGTGCTAGGCACAACTTCCATCCTATGGATGGGGTTTTCAATCTAAACCACTTTCCAGAAACGACTTCCAAAGTCGCCATACATTCGACTTTCATAATGACATGTCGTGGTATCCTGCTTGAAACCTTTCCAAGCCACCACACTCACAATTAAGTCCCAATGTACATACATATTGAGACTAAACATTATTCACATGATTCTGGAAGCTAGTACCGCTATAGCCTTCTAGAATCAACCCTCCACAAAAACGTGCATTAAGAACACTTCTTTAATCCTTATTCAGGTATTAAAGATATTCTCAACAGCTGTCTACTGCCTTCTCGACACAAGCCCAATAACCGTTGTTATGCCCAAAGCATACACAACATCAGGCACAATGCACGAACAACAATTTCATGTTGCCCAAGGAAAAGACGTAGCGGATGTCAAACATCTAAGCTTTCTCATCAGTCTAATGCGACTGAGTCTTGAGCACCTTAACCCTGTATAAAGGAATACAATTCCTATTATGGAGAATTGTGTGAAT
This sequence comes from Sesamum alatum, assembly GCA_034509735.1. NCBI lineage: Eukaryota > Viridiplantae > Streptophyta > Magnoliopsida > Lamiales > Pedaliaceae > Sesamum > Sesamum alatum. The sequence continues at coordinate 24,258,450 of JACGWO010000001.1, read as the reverse complement.
AACGCCCGTGTTTCAGTATATCCTAACATTTTAAATTCATTCCAAATGAATAAGGCGTTACACACTAAACACTTGGAACAAAACTATCCTCCCACTGGCCCTAAAGCCTGTTACTGATCGAGTGATACTACCTATGAACTCGTCAAAACGAATATTCCAGTTATACAAAATTTCAAACCCAGTTTTAATTTTCATGACGGATCCAATAGCTCTAAGCCATTGATCCAAACCCGATGTCCAACATCGCTTCTCCTTGTATCTTTTGGATGATAATCCAATTGACCGGACAGGCCCAGAAACCTATGCCTCTCAAGTAACTAAGGTATTCTGGTTATCCCTAGGAGGACTGAAATACAGTCAGTGGAATAATATAATTACAAATGATGTTTGCATTATTCTGCATTAAACCTACACAAATCAAACACCTAGTCTAACTTGTCTCCTACTGGTCCCTTGACGTATGTGGGACCATCCCATGTACTCAAGAACTTTGTAGGATGCAGGCTTGCTAAACCATATTCTATATGGCAACTAGATCATGACTATTAGAAAATGCCATGTTTCTCAACTTGGCAATCTTTCAAGTCCATGTCTAGACGGTTTAAGGTAATCCAGTAAAACCTCGATCGAACCAAGTAAGACCGTTCAACCATGATCCTTACAGGAAGAATTCCACTGAGTGAGAATTTCATTCGCATCTAGATATTCAAGAACTCATACTAAATACACGCTCCTTCGATCTAATCGAGAGGTTTAATTTTGCAATTAGCTTGGTTCACCACTCCAAGTCTAATTCCCCGAAACTATCCAAGGTCCTTAGACTTGTGAACCCTCTTCTGGTGCTATGTATTCAGTAACCTACGAATGTCTAAATTGATCCAATCCGATAGACTTTTGGCAAGCCCACTTTGTAGTCTTTCCATCTCAGAGAGGACTTGTACGTTAGTCGACTCAAATTGTCTATCACTAGACTCTTTGAATCTTCCAAGTTCCTCGTCCTTAACTAAAGGAAAAATCATCCTAGCTTATGGATGCTAAATTTGTAAGTATATCTTGATTATCCATTTCAATCATATGATATTGAGTACTCATAATCCAATTATGGGATGATTTTTAAGGATAATTATGTATCCCACCTAGCAGACAAGAATAGTCATTCTTTGTCCAATAAAGCAATTTTATTGATCAAACGTATGTAATTAAAAACTGTCCAACAAATATATAAAAACATACTTCGATCATGCCAGATTATATATTTCCTTTCAAACTCTATTCTGACATGATCACTTCTATGCTAAGCCTAACTAGTCCCTAGTCTTTGCAGCAATGGCCCTGCCATCACTAAGCCTTAGGACCTGTCTGGGCTTTCTACTCATTACAATCTACAAACCATTCGCAGATTATGATTAACTGGTATACAATACCAAAGAGTAGAACAATAATCATGTTGGTGCTCAATTCAAATGTACCTTCATTGGAGAGGATCTTGGGACACTCCCTCTTCCAATGTTCCTTTTCGCGGCAGTTAATGCACACATCATTTGGAATCTATGACTTTGACTGCCGAACCCTCTTCCTCTTTCCTTTACCTCCGCCCAGTAGTGTAACAGGATCACTCGAAGTGCTAGCAGCAGCTGATGTTATCTTAGTTTTCTTCCTCTTCAAGCGTCCGACACCCTTGCCTTTCGCTTCTGAGGTCGAAGCCTCTCCTACTAGTACCCCTGGCGCAGATTTTTCAAAAATCGTTGCCTCGTATCGGACCAACATATTTATCAAGTCGATAATAAATTAGTCGAAGGAGGTAGAAAGAGACTGAAGGATCACGTTGATGTATGTCTCTTTTTCAATATTAGCTTTGAGTTCTTTGAGCTTCTTCGCAAGGGATAGCATCATCTTTCCATGCTCTTGTATAGACGACCCTTCTGTCATCTTAGCTCCAAAGAATGCCTTCGTTGCAGCGTATCTAACATGTCGGTCCGAGACTGCATAGATATCTTGCAAACGAAGCATAATCGAGCCAACATCGTCTAGCCTATTGTAGTGGTTCTAGATCTCGTTAGTCATCGAGGCCAGTACGATGTTGCGGACCTGTCGGTGGTCAATATGCATCTTCTCGAACACCAAGCGTTCTTGAGGCATTAACCCATCCGGCAAGGCCTGAGGAAGATCCTTATCCAGATTGTAAATGTGGTTCTCGAAATCTAAGACTATCTTAAGATTTCACAGCCAATCGTTGTAGTTTATTCCATTAAAATTATTAGCCTCTAGTATTGGCGTTAGTGGATTCTTAGACATATACATTCAAAATGTAAACAGAAAAACATTAAGTAGATTATAGTAATATTATGTTCAAGTTAAGACTTGGTCTTTAGTCTCTAACCCCTCCCACTATTTCTGCGAAAGCCCATCACTCTCAAATGGGGTTCCGGAAAACCGTTTCCTAGTGGGCTTGAATTCTACAAGCGCAATTGTCCATGCCCCGCTTTTACGATTCACACGAAAAAAGGTTTTGTGGGAGGTAACCTATACCATTCTCATCCAATGAGATACCCAAGTTATTTTGCCTCACCTCTTCACATTATCCTGAGGAGTCCAAGCGAATCATGTTACTCAGCGTTAGGCCCAACCCATCAACCAAATGAATATCTCAACTATCGCCCCCCACGACTCATGTGACAGGGAAATAGGAGCATATCCCTTTGTTCATAACAATAGCGCAGCTTTCATCCATTCCCAACGTGCCACGACTCGTGAGACCACAAATGGGTAAAAGTAGCTTCCTCACTACATTGCTATGGATGGAAGGCTTGGATTTAAATCAAACCATTTGACCTTTTTATCCATTAATGGGCCTAATATTACGTGGACCATCCAAGTGAGAGTTAAGTTTATTATTGACCGAGACCTCATCATCAAGAATGTTTTGCCTGCTCCAATTTTAACATTGAATATAAAGAGATGCATTCCAAACACATCATACATCAAATATTAAAACATACACCACATGCAAAATAAGCCTAGCACGCCCCTGTTGGATAATCACAAGCCCAATCCTATGTGATCCACTGAGCCCGCAGTGGATCTATGGTCAATCTAGGGTGGCCTAGACTATTACAAAATTATAACCCATTATCATTCTAATGGGCCTTGTAACACCTCTTCGTTCTTTTGGACTCTCCATCGTGGGCTCCGTCCAACGGGCCTCTTCTTGGGCCTCCATCGCCATGGAAGTGCTTCCTTACGATTTATTACAAAAAATAAATCCTCACCAACCTAACTACATTCATTACAACTTTAAGTGAGAAACCCCAATCATAAGTTGGGGGGGGGGGGTACAAAAGGAGGGAGAAAGCAAGCCTTATTATTTAAAGGCTAAAAATGAGAGAGAGAGAGAGAGAGAGAGAGAGAGAGAGAGAGGGAATAATAAAACAAAGAGGCACGCAGGCCTCACCCAAAAAAAATAAAAAATAAAACCATACATAAGGGCCATGGGGTTTGTGATCATCCCCATTGTTTATCCAATAAACAATTAATACACATTTATATAATATATAAACATGCACAACAAATAAATACATCCAATGCATTTATAAAAATGATATCCAATATCATAAAAAACAACATAATTATATGCAGAAATATATATATTTATAATGCAATTAAAAATGGATATCAAGTATCATACATCCAATGTACCGAAAAATATTTTTTGTTTGGAAACCATTTCCAAATTAATCTAAAGCACAATTTAATTTTAGAAAAATCCAATTTAACTAAAATAAAAAATTAGCCAAAATTAATCATTTCAGAAAATATGAAGAAATGTGAAAAATCTAATTTTCTAGGTAAAAACGGCCCAACCATTCCAAACCGGCCGGCCGGCAGCACTGCCAGCCCTGCGCTCGCGGCGCCCGGCCAGTGCCAGAGCGCGCCTGCACACGCGCTGGCACTGTGCGGCCGGCAGCTCCTGCCGGCTGCACTGTTTTGAACCCAATTTTTGTTTTAAATTTCTACATTAAAACTAAAAGAAAAACATGCATTTACAGAAAATCCAATTTTCAAAAATACATGGATATCCATAATTAAAAGCAAAATTAACACATATTCTTCTAAATACATAATCATGCTTAAAACCATAAAACATGCTTTCCAAAAGCAAATTAAACATGTTGAATATGCTCATCACATAAAAACATGTTGTTCCTAAAGCCACAATAGCAAACCGGGCTCCGATACCACTGAAAGAATCGGTACGGCCCGGGAATGCAGCGGAAGCGTAAAATAAAAGAAATTTAAAACAATTTCAAAGGGGTGTTCCCTTCGAATTCCCGGGTGTTCGGTGTATTCAAAAGCATTATAATATACAGAAAAATATGCTTGAACATGTGGCTAGAGGAGGAAACAAAAATGCAATAATACAAATCGGAACATTGCCTTTTTTTTCGTTTCACATGTAGAACGACAACAAGCGTTGATTCCCTTTTCGTTTCTTTTCCGTTCACTTTAGGACTCAACATAGAATCCCTCTAAAGATGATCCACATCACACTAGGAAAGTAAAATCTCAATCCATTGCTACATGGAAAATGAGATAAGTGGAAGAAAATCCGAATAACACTATCATATTAGTGTATTCAAATTCCTCTTTGTTCTTAACTTGAATAGACTTCAAGAAGAACACAAAAAGAGTACTTTGGAAACAGAATTTCGTGGCTTGTATGCAACAGAGGAGTTAGAAGACTATGTGTGTAGTTGTGTAGTTGTAGGTAGTTTCCAAAACCACCTACACACTAATGCCCAACTTGTGCTCAACCTCCAACCATGTTAGCACAATATGTGGACTACCTAACCATCATGACAAGCTACATCACTGCTAACATGGAGCCACATCATTGCTTACATGGAGGATTTTCAACTTCTCTTCAACTTGCATCAAACATTTGAGCTTGAATTTCAAGTCATGGACTGATTTTGACCGGCCTTGATTTAATCAAATTAAATCAACTCCAATCAAGACCCATGGATTCCATATTAATCTAATTAATATTAAACCTTATTGAACTTCAAAAGTTTATTTACTCCAATTAAATAAACATAAGCTCAAACACTAATTAATTGATCCAATCAATTAATTAAACGAAACCCAATAAATTAATCCAATTAATTTAAAGGTATTAAGCCCAAAATTAATTAATCCAATTAATTAATTCTTTGTCCATCCATCCAATGGATTTTCACAATAAATGATCCAATCATTAATTAATTATTTCTAATTAACCATTAATCAGAAACGCCCGTTTCCATGGGTGGCCGTCTAGCAACGGTCCATGGCACTAGAGATTAGGTGAATGTTGGCGTGCACACTTAGGCTCCAAATTTCATACATGTACAGTCCTTCCGTCGACCATCTCCCGGCCTTAGTCTAGGGCATGGAATTGGGCGTCGGTTCCCATCCTGGACAATGCAACTATGCTTCAAACTTGGGACGGGTTTACTCTATTGATTGACCTAGGGAACCATTCCCTACTCGACGAATTGCTATGGTCGTAGACTTGAAAAGTCTAAACCATCTCAGAGCGCATAGGAGACATAGCTGTCAAATATTGACAGGGGACAGATTCTTTCTTGGAATCGACCATCCTTACTACCTACTCCGACTGCACTGGACAAGGCTTATAATGACCATATCAAAGACACGGTCACCTCTCGCCAGATCCAAGATACAACCTTCATATGCATGCGACTGCCATGATTCCTCAAGTCTGAGGACTAATCCTGTACTATAGGAACCGGGAATTCCAGTCGTACCGACCAAACCTCGAAGGCTTCCGTATGACAATTCCCGCGAGTTGGTTCAGTCAGTCGACTATCTTACCAACTAACCCACTAAAATTGCATAGACAACCTACGTCTGGCACCGACGAAACTCGGCACGTACCTAGTGAATGCAATACTTAGTGCAAGTCTCTATAGGGCACTCAAGGCCCAATCTCGAGGTCCTCGACTTGGAACGTTTCAGACCGACCCTCAAGGAGTTGGTTTCATAGCCTCCAACATATGCAGCTCAACTCAATGGGTTTAACCGATCAGTCTATGGGCATATGTTGTGACATTGAAACGCCATTCAATGTAAGTAGTAAGCACAACAAACACATTTTTGCCAATGATGAATACTTACTTTATCCATCAATTTAATATTACTTTGATAAAGATCGACGAATAGTTCCCAAAACAGCCAATCTAATTGACTTTCTGGTCACCTATTCTAACAGTTAGAACCCTGTTCAGATATACACAAAATTTGTCAACTATACTTTTAGAAACTTGAATAGCTTATCTACCTAGAGACAAGTCCTCCTAACTATTTAGTAACTACACACTTTCTGCACTTGTGTACATTCTAATGTTGTATTAGATCACATTCCCTTAAGCATTTCTGGAATCCAAATTTAAAATAACATATTATATCTCGCTACATAGAAGATATTCTCCATACAACAGACTCATAGCTTAGCAGGTAGTAAAAACATAGCCAACAGGATTTAAATACTCTATCGGTAACCAAACTTGGTGCCGACTAGATTTATCAAACTGTAGTATCTCAAAGATAATGATGCACCTCTGTGAAAGATAATGGAATTCATTAACAACACTGAACTTCGAACAACTAGGATGTGATGCACCTCTGTGAAAGATAGTACGTGGTCCAAAAAATTTCAAAACAACGCTTTCTACACTAAGTTGCACACTCTCACTGTTCTTCCCGTAGGTGATTTGATCAAACACTCCATAGCTTTGCAGAACTAGCGTGCTCAAGTTCTTGAATGTTGGGCAAACACCAAACAATTCATGACCAGTAGCAGTTCGCATCGATTACACACTCATGTACTCACATAGTTCTTGGGATGCTAGCATTGCTAGTACCCCCCACAACTATCTTAGGTTTGCCTTGTTTGAAGAAAGACATTCCGAGATATCGAATACAACCGTTTGACTATTTAGCATGGTTTATGTGCTTCTGGTTTATTCGTCATGGCTTGGAGTTTTACCGAATTAACAATTTAAAATAATTTAATGATTGTGTTTTTAGAACCTCATTTCAATACACTATAACTTCTTCAAGATTGTTGCAAAATCAATATAGGGGCAGTGTATTGAAAATGACTTAATGAAATAAAACTGATTTCTTAAGTCATATAACATTAGCATAAATATGGAATTATTTGACATGCTCAATAAAAGAAAGTCGTAACCTTAGCTCAGTCGGGTTGTACAGCAACAACCCGAGTATACCAAAGGATATACGCTCCATCGATGACACTCCCATTAATGAGTTCATCATCCTCAACAGGAATCCCCATGGTAAACTCCTCTGGTTCCTTAGCATACAGGTCTCGTACTGTTGCAGATTCTCTCTGACCGTAGATACTTCATTCTGAAGCTGATGATTTTCTTCACTAAGTTGTTCTATCTCAACTTCGTGCTCAACGTTCAAATGTTCTGTATCCCACCGAAGTCTATAGAAGTCTTCTCGAAGCTGGTAATTTTGTTGATTGAAATGATCAATCTAATCCTTGTCTCAGGTCTTTAAAGACTCTACCTTCCACTGGAGTTTAGAGTTCTTTTCCTCCAATTCATCGACCCTCCTTTCAGACCAGTCGTAATAATAAGCCTGACGAGACAGATCATTTCTTAGTTCTTCTATCTCATCGTGTCGATCACGCAACTGTTGTTGCAATTCCGCAATGAGACTAGTGTATTGGTCATCTAAGTTGGTAGTCATTGAAGATGATGCCATTTATAACTGAACCGAATCACAGAGAGAATTTCCGCTTGCCTTGAAGAAATTATACGCCCCGTCTGATGTGCACTGGGTACTGCGCAACTTTTTCGAGGATAAGACGGTTCCCATTTGTTCAGTATTGCACTTGTACCGAGAACACCTCGAACAAACACTTAGAAGCCTTACGAAAAACTTGAGCTCAAAGCTCCGATTTTTGGAGTATGAACACAAGATTTTCCGGGTGAAAATCCATGAGTGAGAGAGAGCAACCGAGACGAAGATATTCAGATGTTGTTTTGTGTTGGTGTGTCAACTTTGAAGTGTGATCAGCCTATTTATAGGCTCACACAGCAACAACAACATTAAGTCAAATAAATCTGGTGTTAAACCAGATTTAAATGCATTCATAACAGCCACATAAACAACCATTAATCGGAATTAAGACAGAGTTTAAACATTTGAAAATAATCAAAAAGCAGTTAACAAACGGGCTGATTTTTTAATAAAATGAACAGTTTTCAGTCCAGAATATTTAGGTTTTAAACCTATTTTTTACGGCATTAAAGTTTGAATTTTGGCTAAAAAACTTTAAAACCAATTCCTGCAGAAAGATATATACTGAGACATTCGTCCTAACGTCCAGAACCGGAGCCGGAACTGGGTCGGGCAAGCAGCGGCGCGCGTGTAGGCAACCCCATGTTCACTCTAGTCTCCATAACACTTCAAACTCAACTTGAACATTGAACTTAATACAAGGAGTTCATGTAACACATAAACTTCCAATGTGGGACACCTTTGAGTTGAAAAACACTCACCACTACATACAACTTATATCCTTATCAAAGCTCCACACTTTCCCATCATATTCCTATGTGGGACAAGTGAAATTCCTCTATTTCTGTAACAATCTAATCTATAGATTTAATATATAATTGAACCCATATTTTAAAACATAATTGTTGTTACAAATTAGAATCGAATATGCCAATTACAACATAAGTCATTTGCATTGTCGTCGGCAACCCACCTACATCTTGAATGAATAGTAACTTCTAGGTTTTTCATCTTACTCCCTTTCTTTTCAACTAAAATACCTCTTTTTTATCCCTCTTCCTTTCTTGTTAGATGCCACTAAATCAAGTTTCCTTCTCATAAACTAATTTTCTCAAAACAAAGATAATCAACTCGATACGAAATAACAATATCAATTTATATTGGAGTCAATAGAATGAATATGCATGAAAGTATTTAAATTAAATTATTACAAACCATTACTAGTCGTATCAATTTCTCCCAATCAGTTAATTCGGTTGATTGTTCTTGAGTATTCACTTGTACTTGAGCTTGATCATTTATGTTTTCACTGCCCAAAGATTTGTCCAGAGTTGTACCAAAAGGGAAAAGAAATAATACATTAACAAAATTAGTATAGTAAACAAAAACGCTAACTGAAAACTGTTTTTTTTTTTAAAAAAAAATTTATTACTAAACAAATGAATAAGTTTAAAACAATTCAACCTTTAATTGGATATTATATTACAAACCTTCATTCCTAAAAAGAGTAATGGGTTGTACTATGTGGAGAAACCAAAATAAGTGCAGCACATACAAGAAAAAAGAAAATTCGAAAGGAAGATGCATTTAGTTTGTCGAGAGATTCCTTGATGAGTATCAAAAGTTACAGCCTTGAGTATTTTTCTCAATATCTTTAGTTAGGTATTTTTCTAGTAATTGAGAATTCAAGATTTTAATAAGATAGTCAGATGGAATACGAATGACATGTAAGACGAATTAAGTGTTCAAACAAGACATTTCTCATACAACATACTGTATACACATTGCAACAAGACTATAAATAAGATACCACAACCCAGAACAAACATTATGTGCCAATAAAAGGTATATTTTTTCCTTTTGCATGAAAGAAAGAGAGACAAGTAATTATGACAATTCTTCAAAGAAAAATAGAGGCTAATTTACGTGTCCAATGATTATCAAACTATGGGTATTGAATTGAAAAAACAATATATAGAGGCTACTATTATACTTTGGATCATGAGAAACATATACACCACAGATTAGTTATGAGGTTTTGACCAAAACTTTATTTTTTATATGTTAGAATAGGTGATCAGAAAGCCAATTGGATTGGCGGTTTTGGAAACTATTCTTCAATCTTTATTAATACAATATTATCCTGATGAATAGAGTAAGTATTCATCACTGTCACTATGTTTGTTGTGCTTACTACTAACGTTGAACGACATTTCAATGTCACAACAAATGCCCACAAACCAATTGGATAACCCATGTAGTTGGGTTGCGCATTGGATGGCAGCTGTGAAACCAACTTCTGAGGGTTGGTCTGAAACATTCCAAGTCGAGGACCTCGAGACTGGGCATCGAGTGTCCTATTGAGACTTGCACTAAGTATTGCATTCACTGAGTGAGTGCCGAGTTTCATCGGCAATAGACGAAGGTCGTCTATGCAATTTTAGTGGGTTAGTTGACAAGGTGGTCGACTGACTGTAGTGACTCGCGGGAATCGTCATATGGAAGCCTTGGAGGCTTGGTCGGTATGACTGGAGATCCCGGTTCTGATAGTACGGGATTAGTCCTCGGATTTGAGGAATCATGGCAGTCACGTGCATATGAAGACTGTATCTTGGATCTGCGCGAGAGGTGATCATTCTGTAAGATGGTCATTATAAGCCTTGTCCAGTGCAGTTGGAGTATGTAGCAAGGACGGTGGATTCCAAGATAGGATCTGTCCCCTGTCAGTACATGCGTTGATTCCTCCAAACGTTCATTCACGCGAGGTCCCAACGTAGAGACCCTCTTACGTAGTCCGCACCACACCGGGAGAGATCTCGTTTTTCTTGCTAGAAAAAAATGGATCTAGAGGATGAAATGAAAGAAGAGATTACACTATCAAATTAGTGTTCCTTCTTGATCTTACTTTGTCCTTCTGATCATAGATCAATGAAGCAACAAAGAGGATTTAGGGAGTAGAGAGAGTGAGAGAGTGTATGGAGAGTTTTCATCTTTTTCATAGAAAAAGATGAATAATAAAATACTTTATCAATAGGTGTTAGTATATCATATATATACATAATTAATATGATTATTGGAATGTGTCTAGGTTCATCCAAGGATGTCTAGATACATCCCAATCAATCATCAAGCCTACCATCTTTTAAGGTATGATCAAATCATACCAAAAGGGAAGGGCTTGATTGGAGTTGATTTGTGTCTAACCAAAGGAGACAAGTCAACTAACACCTAGCATCCAACATAGTCGATTTTTGCTCCCTCCAAGGTGGCGATTCTCAGCCATGCTTATTTAGGGAAGAAGTCCAACTTCTTCCTACTCCATAAATGGAATTAACACATCTCTCGGGTCAAATTTTAACGAACCGGGTTCTACCGTAATCCCATTACGACAAACTCAAAGTTAAATCCAATTTAATATGATGTCCACTTAAATAATTTCCGTTGATCTTTTAATCCAATTAAAAGATCCAACATCTCAACTTTCCATATTAATCGATAAATCCTATTTACCGATTAAACGAGGGCCCGATACAATATCGGCCCGTCCATTCAATGGACAGTCCCTTAAGTAATCCAATTACTTATTATCCTCTGAAATTGACTCCAAGTCAATTCCTTCATCTCCTTGGTAATTTATGTGTGACCCTTTAGGTTCACCCTCAGCTAGACTTGGGCTCGTGTCCAACAGGAGTTCGTCACCATGGGTTGCCATCTAGCAACGGTCCATGGCACTAGAGACTAGGTGAATGTTGGCGTGAACATTTAGGCGTCGATTTCGTACGGGTACGGTCCTACAGTCGACCGTCTCCCGGCCTTAGTCTAGGGTATGGAATTGGGCGTCGGTTCCCATCCTTGACTAGGCAACTATGCTTCATACCCGAGATGCATTTACTCTATCGATCGACGTAGGAAACCCTTTCCTCCTCAATCCATTGCTATGGCCATAGACTTTCAGAGTCTAAACCATCTCATAGTGCATAGGAGACATCACCGTCACGTACTGACAGGGGACAGATCCTATCTTGGAATCCACCGTCCTCGCTACATACTGCAACTGCACTGGACAAGGCTTATAATGACCGTCCTACAGAATGATCACCTCTCGCACAGATCCAAGATACAGTCTTCATATGCACGTGACTGCCATGATTCCTCAAGTCCGAGGACTAATCCCATACTATCGGAACCTGGAATTCCAGTCATACCGACCAAGCCTCCAAGGCTTCCATATGACGATTCCCACGAGTCACTTCAGTCAGTCGACCACCTTGTCAACTAACCCACTAAAATTGCATAGACGACCTTCGTCTGTTGTCGATGAAACTCGGCACTCACCCAATGAATGAAATACTTAGTGCAAGTCTCAATAGGACACTCGATGCCCAGTCTCAAGGTCCTCGACTGGGAATGTTTCAGACCAACCCTCATAAGTTGGTTTCATAGCCGCCATCCAATGCGCAACCCAACTATATGGGTTATCCAATTGGTCTGTGGGCATTTGTTGTGACGTTGAAACGCCGTTCGACGTTAGTAGTAAGCACAACAAATATAGTGCCAATGATGAATACTTACTCTATTCATCAGGATAATATTGTATTAATAAAGATTGACGAAGTGTCCAAAACCGCCAATCCAATTGGCTTTCTGGTCACCTATTCTAACACTCTCGCACTTGACCTCAAAGCCAATTACCCATGTAACCCAGAACCTTTTGAGAATGAGTAATCTGGGATACCGGCTCAGTCTCGCAGGTCTACTTTATTTTTCTGCCGAGGTAATACGGTCCAACCGTATCTCGCCTCTTTCTACCATCACTACCTGCCGATGGTGGCTGTCTAAGAATTTTCCATGGATCTTGTGATCAGATCTCGGGCCCAAAAGGCTTTAGCCATAGCCTAGTTGTCAACCTCAAGGCAACTACTGGCTCGGCCGTGCTAGGCACTACATCCATCCAATGGGTGCTATTTTCATCCAAACCACTTTCCAGAAACAACTTCCAAAGTTGGCATATATTCGACCTTCATGATGAAATGTCGTGGTATCCTGCTTGGAACCTTTCCAAGCTACCACACTCACCATTAAGCCCGGACATACATAGGTATTGAGACTAAATATTATTCACATGATTCTAGAAGCTAGTATCGCTATAGCCTTCTAGAATCAACTCTGCATAAACCGTGCATCGAGAACACTTCTCTAATCCTTATTCAGGTCTTAAAGACTGCTCTCAACTGCTGTCTATTGCCTCGTCGGTACACACCCGATATCCGTTGTTATGTACGATGCATAAACGACATCAGGCCTTGTGCACCGAACAGCATACCCATGCTGCGCACGGCAAAGACATAGGGGATGTAAACATCTAAGCTTCCTCATTAGTCAATAGTGACTAAGTTTTGGACAGCTTGGCCCTATTCATGGAGAATTGCATGAACAATGCTCGTGTTTCTAGTGTTTCTTAACATCTTAATTTCATTCCATATGAATAAGACGTTACACACTTAACACTTGAAAGACTACCACACTCCCACTGACACCAATGCTCGTTATTGACCGAGTCATACATCGTATGGATTCGTCAAAACGAATATTCCAATTACATGAAATCTCAAACCCAGTTTGAATTTCAAGACAAATCCCACGCTTCCAAGCCATTGATCCATTCCCGATGTCCAACATCGCTTCTCCATATATCCTTTGGATCATGCTCCAACTGACCGGTCGGACCCAGAAACCTATACTTATCAGGTATCTAAGGTATTATAGTCGTCCCTGGGAGGACTGGAATATAGTTAGTGGGGGATAACCTGATGTTTGCATTTATTTTGCACTAGACCTGCACAAATCAAACACCGGGTCTAGTCTGTCTTCCTACTAGTCCTTTGACGTATGCAGGACCATCCCATATACTAAAGAACTTTGTAGGATACAGGTTTTCCAAACCATATCCAATATGGTAACTAGATCATGACTTTAAGAAAGTGCATGTTTCTCAACCTAGCAACTTTCAAGTCCATGTTTAGATGGGCTAACGTAACTTCAGTGAAATACCCAGCGAACCAAGTCCAACAGGATTTTTTTTCTCCCTTATTAGAGACCATTCATCCATGGCCGCTTCAAGAAGAATTTCACTGATTGAGAATTCCATTCTCATTCGGATATTCGAGAACTCCCACCGAATACACATCCTCTCGATCTAATTAAAAGGTAACAAATTTGATTCACCACTCCAAGTCTAATACCCCGAACCTACCAAAGGTTCTTAGACTTGTGAATCCTCTTTTAGTCTTGTGTATTCAGTAACCTTTTGGATATCCTTTTTGGATCCAATCCAATAGGGTATTTGCGCTCCCACTAAATACACACTCTCTCGATGTAATCGAAAAGAGACCAGTTTGGTTCACCACTCCAAGTCTAATTCCCGAACCTACCAAAGGTTCTTAGACTTGTGAACCCTCTTCTGGTCCTATGTATTCAGTAATCCACAGAAGTCCTTTTTGGATCCAATCCAATAGATTATCGGCAAGTCCACTTTGTCTTACAAAATGGCTCTTTAGTCATTTCCTCTTCAGAGAAGATTTGCAAGCTAGCAGATCCAAATCATCTATTGCTAGACTCTTTGGATCTTCCAACTTCCTCATCCTTAACTAAAGGAAACTGACCTAGCCATGGATGCCAAATCCGTAAGTTCATCTTGATTATATCCATTTTTAGTCATTTGTTTTGAGTACTCATAATCGAATTATGGGACAGTGTCAAGTGTTTATGTACCAAACCTAGCAGATAAGAATCGCCATTCTTTGTCAAATAAAAGTAATTTTATTGATCAAATTATTGTATCCAAAATTGTCCAACAATAAATGGAACATATTTTGATCATGCTAGGTTACTTAATTCCCGCAGACACAATCTTAACATGATCACTACTAAGCCTAACTAGTCCTTAGTCTTTGCAGCAACAGTTTCGCCATTGCTAGACCTTAGGATCGTCTGTCTTAGCTTTCTATTCCTTATCATCACCTATGAACCATTCACAGGTTATGAACGACTGGTATCCAACACCAAAGAACAAAAAAGTGATCATGTTGATACTCAATTCAAATGTCACCTTCATTGAGAGGGGCTTTAGGAAACTCCCTCTTCCAATGTCCCGTTTTTTGCAATTAATGCAAACATCATTTGGAACCTCTGACTGCCGAACCCTTTTCCTCTTTCCTTTACCCCGCCCAGTGGTGTAATAGGAGCACTCAAAGTGCTGGCAGCGGCTGATATTATCTGAGCCTTCTTCCTCTTCCTGCGTCCGGCACCCTTGCCTTTCACTTTAGAGGTCGAAGCCTCCTCACTAGTACCGTCGGCGCAGATTTTTCAATCGTTGCCTTGTACTGGACCAACATTTTTATCAACTCATGAAGGTCTTTCTCAAGCCCACTCATGTTGTAGTTGACTATAAATGGGTCGAGTGAGGGGAGAAGAGACTGAAGGATCGCGTCGATGTACACCTCTCTTTCGAGATCAACTTGGAGGTCTTTGAGATTTCCACAAGGGATAGTATCATCACTCCATGCTATTGTACCAACGGTCCTTCTATCGTCTTTGCTCCGAAGAAGGCCTTCATTGCAGCATATCTAACATGCCGGTCTGGGACCGCATAGACTTGCTACAATCGAAACATAATCAAGCCAACATCCTGCAGCCTATCATACTGCTTCGGCATCTCATTATCAATGGATGCTAGTATGATGCTGCAGACCTTCTAGTTGTCATCAAGCCTCTTCTTGAACGTCAAACGTTCTTTGGGCGATGACCCTTCCGGCAAGGTCTGAGGAAAAACCTCATCCAAAATATAAGTTTGGTTCTTTGAAATCTACGACCATCTTAAGATTTCACAGCCAAGCGTGGTAATACGTTCCATTAGACTTTATTAGTTTCAAGTATAAGGGTTAGTGGATTCTTATACATCAACAGTTAAATAGAAAAACATTAAGTAGATTATAACAATATTATGTTCAAGTTAAGACTTGGTCCTTTAGTCATTAACCCCTCCCACTATTTCTACGAAAGCCCATCACTCTCAAATGGGGTTTTGGGAAACTGTTTCCTAGTGGGCTTGGGATCTACAAGCGCAATTCTCCATGCCCCGCTTTTACGATTCACATGAAAAAAAAGTCTCGTGGGAGGTATCTAATACCATTCTCAAACGATAAGATTCCCAAGATATTCTGCCTCACCTCTTCACATGATCCTGAGGACTCCAAGCGAATCATGCTACTCGATGTTAGGCCCGACCTATCAACCAAATCATACCTCAACTGTCACCCCCCACGACTCGTGAGATAGGGAAACAGTGAGCATACTCTTTGTTCACAACAACGGTGTAGCTTTCCTCTATTCCAAATGTGCCACGACTCGTGAGACCACACTTGGATAGCGGTAGCTTCCTTACGACATTGCTATGGATGGAAGGCTTGGACAGATCAAAATTATTTTTGATCCAAGTCCATCATGGGCCTAATATTTTAACTTGGTCCAACCAAGTGAGAGTTCGAAATTATTGACTGAGACCTCATCACATTAATATTTTGTATGCATAAATATCCAATATTACAAAGCATTTAAATAAATGCATCGCATGCAAGTAAATCTAGCATACCCCTGTTGGATAATCACGGGCCCAACCTATGCCACTGAGCCCGCAGTGAGTCTATAGTCTGTCTAGGGTGGTCCTACACTATTACAACAAATTAACCCAATGTCAAGTCAATGGGCCTTGTACTCTATTTGTTTCGCATTGATGTCTTCCCTTGGGCCTCCGTCCAACGTACGCTTCCTTTTTCTCCGTGGTCTTGCTTTATTATACATAAAATGTAAAACCTCACCGAAAAATTCCTAACTACTCTCATTACAAGAGTAATAAAATACACTGGAAATAAAAGAAAAAAGACAAGCCTTAACATCATGAGGCGAAAGTGGGAGATAATAGTCCCAAAACAAGAGACACGCAGGCCCCACCCAAAAGGAATTTAAAACCATACACAGGTCAATGGGCTTCGTGATCATCCCTTGTTAATCCAATTAACAAAACACAACATAATTACACATCCAATATAATTATGCTCCAAATAATACAAACCATGTATTGAGAAAATGATATCCAATATCATTCCATAACATAATTAAATGCAGAAAAATACATGTAAAAAATGCTATTAAAAATGGATATTGGAAACCTTGTACAACCTATGTACATTTTTTTTAAATTAAATTATGCACATAAAAAATTGAAATAAATACCCAGATTTCAGAAAATCCAATTTTCTAAAATCACCCAAATATCCATGATTAATCACATAATTAAACATGCAAATTTCAACAAATAATTATGAAAATTAAAAGTAATAAGTACATACTTTTAAAGCCGATCTAAACACGTTGAACATGCTTGCACACATAAAACATGTAATCCATAGCCACATACACCGATCCGGACTCTGATACCACTTGACGGAAAGCAGATTGGTCCAGGAACGCGGCGGAAGCGCGGTGGAGATTTAACCGCTTTCCTTCATTATATCATTAAGAATCAGTTTTCGACTACTTTAAATCGCAGAAATTAACTTAGGCTGGATAAATTAAAATAACAGAAAGTAGACCATACCTCGTGCACGCATCTGATTGCGAGTAAACATTGAAACAAGAGGAAAAGAATCGCTGGACGAAAACTACAAGAATTATTTTTCTGAAAAGAGATTGAACGGACTATTATAGGCGAAGAAGAATGAAAGCTTGGAGATGAAGAACTTAAGTTCTTTTGATGATTAGATATAAGAGTAGTTTTCCATAGAAATGGGAGGGGATCGTAACCATTTTTTTTTTGTAGATCATTTGGCAGAGAATCATGCCCACACCAAAATAGTTTGACTCTTGATTTTTACTCCTTGTTTTTGCTAATTAATATTATTATTTGTTTATATTAGTTATTTATCGTTCATCATGTATATAGTTCTTTAATTAGAATAATTATTAAATTAATACATTTAACAAAAGAACAAAAAATTAATATTAGTTTATACATAATATTTGGTCTATTTTGAGGTTAAAACTTTACAAACACTAACAGTCGAACATTCTTGATGAGTGTGCGGAATTAAAAAAAAAGGCAACATCTATGAGTTTATTGAAAAAGATTATTAATTACAACACTTTCTTTCTCATAATAAAATCAAAAACTAATTTTGTATTAATGATTGAAACACACACGATATGTATATATAATTTAAAATTTATTACTTTTTGACAAATAAAATAATTTTTTTTAAAATTAAATAAATAATTGATCAAAATTGATAACATAAACTAATATTAGATATGCATGAATAAAACATTATTAAGAGATTTAAATTATCAAAAAAATTAATATCTTGTGAATGAATAAATATGTTTATAGGGTACTTTTATCAGTAAATATTTTTCCAACCAAATTCATTACTCTGAGACCACATCTTTAATAATCTATACTCTATATAAATGTGTGAATACTCAAGTTGTTTGTTCCCCATTATGAAAAGATAAATATATACTCATTTAAATATTATTTATTATTATATTACAGACTTTAGAACTTTTAACAATTTACAATTCTAAATATTCTATACATTCTCCATATAAATTTAGGATAAAAAACCTAAATCGTTAATCATGAATGAATCTAATTATAGAATTTTCTATACTCTTATATAAATGTGTGAATACTCAAGTTTTTTGTTCCCCATTGTGAAAAGACCAATATATTCTCATTTAAATATTATTTATTATTATATTACAGACTTTAGAACTTTTAACAATTTACAATTCTAAATATTCTAAACATCCTCCATATAAATTCAGGATAAAAAACCTAAACCGTTAATCATGAATGAATCCAATTACAAAATTTTAATAACCTGCTTCTAATTGTGAATCATGAATGAGCCCAATTACACAGACCTATCACGCATTAAATTTTAATAACATTCACAAAAAATTATATTATAAAATTAGTTATAGTAAAAATAAAATTCTATAAGAAAAATATTTAAGAATCTTAATTGCTCTAAACTACTTGGAGAATGAATAACATATTCAACTAAAAAAAATTAATATGACAAATAATATTTCAACACAATTACTTTGGTAGATGAAATCTTAATTATATTAAGAAAGTTTTAATCTACCATGACACGTTAAAATTTGAAATAAACAACACACAAATAATATATAAAATACTAATCTAAACTTGAATACATACATATATATATATATGCTAACGAATAAATATCAAAATTTAATTATAAATTAAAATTGATATATGGATATGATATTATTAAATTGAAATTGCTTGTGAAACTTCAACTATTGAGTTAATCTCTTATTACTTGATTTTTTTAGTATTAGATAATCTTGAATGCATTACTTTTATATCTATTTTTTTATATTAATTAATAGAATAAAAGTATTACAAGAACAAATGTGACATAAAAAATTAAGTTGAACATAAAATATTATTAAATAAGAAATAGATTATACGAATCGGTGCATATGAAAATAAGATTAAGAAGTTAAACTAAAAACATATAGAATTAAAAATTGCAATATAAAGCCAAAAAAAAAAAAATTATACAACAACATTTCAAAATTTAGAAGGTAATAAAGCATGTAAATAATACTTTGACAGTATTTAAAAGTTGGTACTGAAATATAATTAACATTAGGATCTTATAATACAAAATATTGGTAATATTGTCCAATTAAATTATATTTTTATAATAATAGTCAATAAATAATCAGTTTGTAATCATTTAGTGTCAAAAAATTAAAAATCAACGACATTCAAAATATTGTAAAAGAAAACATATTACATACACAGACATAATATAGCAAAATCAAACAATAACAAAGAGACACAATACAACGTACGAATAAAAATTGACCAATTTTATTAAAATAGAATTTCTTCTAAAATGGAATATGAATAAGTATCACAATTTAATTACAAATACAAATTATCAATCTGATAAAATTAGAAGTGCTATTGAAAATTTTAAAAAGAGTTAACTAATTGATTTTATTTTAATATTAATAGGCTAAAAAACACCATGTCCCCCTCCCCCTGCACCCCCAAGATATTGACATTGAAGAAGAGTATAAATAGTAATATAATAAATAATTTAATTTAAAACCTTATCTTATTGAGTACTAAATTAACTAACATAATTGTAGGTCCTAACGAGACATATATAACTATTTTTATGCTTTAAAAGGTACATAAAAGTTGTAATATTTGGTCCCCTTGTATTATTATACACTTTACGCCCACGTGGCATTTTCTTTGGAATATCCAGAGGGAAAGGTGTTATGGAACCAAAAATTGCTACTTTTTAATATTTACAGGATTGAAAGTGAGAATCCCAAAATCAATGGACCAAATTAAAATTGAAAGGACCTAAGTTACGGGTTGAAAAATGCTATTCCCCCTTATAAAGGTAAGAAAAGTCGAATGGTGAGTAAATATTAACACAATAACAATTAAAAGTATCAAATTTTAAAATAATTATATACTAACACATTAGTACAATTACATTTTCATATTAAGAAAATTAATAAATTTTGAGAATAAACTTAGTACACTAAAATAACAAAAAAAAAATTGAGTTAATTATGTTAAAATTAGAAAAAAAAAGACGATAAATAAATAAGCCAATGAGATTAATATATTTTTTCAGTAATAAATTTATAAAAATAACTTCAAAGTTTAAAAAGCATGAGTACTAAAAATAATAAAAATTGATATATGAATAGGATATTATAAAATTGAAATTACTTATAAAAATTCAACTATTGATTGAATCTCTTAGCACTTGATTTTTTTAGTATTAGATAATTCTGAACGTTTTACTTTTACATCTATTGTTTCTTTTATAAAGGTGAAAAATAAAATTTTATACAATAATATTTCAAAACTTAGAAGCTAATAAAGCATGTAAATAATGCTTTGACGATATAAAAGAGTTGATACTGAAATATGATTAACATACATTATAGAATCTTACAATACAAATATTGGTACTATAGTCCAATTTGATTATAGTTTTATAATAATAGTAAATAAATAATTAGTTTGTAATAGTGTCAATAAATTAAAAATAAATTACATTCAAATATAATAGTAAAAGAAAACATACAACACACACATACAAAATGTAACAAAAAATAAAACAAAATTAAACAATAGAAAATAGGCATAATAAAACCTACAAATAAAATTGATCAATTTATTTTATTAAATTGGAATTTCTTCTATCCAAGATAAGGAGCTTTGACTAATTATTTTTACTTTAATATTAATTTTTCGAATATCACTATTTTATATTTTCATATTAATTGGTTTGATACATAATAATGAAATAATCATTAGGGAATATACGAAATACAAAATTTTAATTTTGGGGACTATCTTTTTAGTCAATAATACCAATTAAATTTAGAAAGTGAATTACAAATAATAGAATTGAATAGTTTTCTTATCAATTTAAGTAATTATTATCAATTTGTTTGAAGATATAATTGTATAATACTAATGTTTCAATAAAAAAATATGAATAATATCATGAACTTAACATAAATGGTATATTTACTTCTAAAAACATATTTGTACACGTGCATCGCATGTCATACTTTCTAGTTATTATAAATTTCTTAACATGTGAATTGATGATAATAATGTTCGCAACATATGTAAATATGGATTAATTGTCCAATAATTTGTTTACCACTTACTATACTATTTATTTAAATATAAACTTAATTGAACCTAAAGTTCAAATCACGAACAATCATTTATGAACTAAATGTACCAGAAAGGCTGTTTACACTCTTTTATAATTGAATAGATAGATGTTAATTGGTATCATCTCACACATTTGGTCTGCATTAACGGGTATACTCATTAGTAGACATAGATGTACCAGTATTTCAATTTTCATAGTTTTTGTATTTATCTAATCACTCTATTTCACTTTGCAATTTCTTTTAATCATATTATATACATTCTTTAATCATAATCACTTTCCACTTTACCACACGATTAAAATAAATTTAAGAAAAAAATGCAATTTTGGTCCAGTAATATAGGGGTAGTGGCACTTTTGGTCTAGGGCCTTTCTAAAATAGCGTTTTAGTACTTTAATTTGAAAAAAAAATAACAATTTTAGTCCACTAAGTCCTAATTTCGCCGGAAATAGTCATATGGGGAGCATGTGTCCTGATAAATTTGGGGATCTTTCACAATCCCGCAACCAACGCTCACGTGGATTAAAAAATTCCGACCACACCTTACGTGGCACTGCTGACGTGGTTAAAAATATCCCGTCACCTGCCACACCATCCATCCACCCCATGTCACTCAAATTTTTGGAGGGTAAAAAGGAGACACACGTCGTCTCTATAATTAGCCCCAATTCTGGTCAAACAAGAAACCCAGTTCTTGATTTCACTTCCGAACCACCATTAAAATCTCCTCCAGCAACAAATAGAAGATGAGTAGTCTTACCGGCCTCGTGGAGTGCTTTTGTGGGAGAAGAGTAGTGATTCGAACCTCTTGGACTGAGGTGAATCCGTGAAGGAGGTTCCATGCATGTAGGAACTACAATGTAAGCTTGTTCTCATGTTTTTGTTTTTGGATCAATTTCATTGGCAAGGGCCGGCCTATTTTTTTTTTAATTTTTTTTAATAGATGTTCAATTTGCTTCATTTTTCTCCTAATTGTACAGGGGTGGGTGTCATTTCTTTGATTCGGAGGACCCTCCGATGTGTAGAAGGGCACGTTCAATTATACCCGGTTTATTGAGGAAGAAGAATGAAATGGAGGTAGAGATTTTGAAGCTGAAATGTACTAAACAATGATTGTTGAAGGTTGCTTTTATTTTATTTGTTCTCTGCTTGGTAAGTATTTGGGTGAGCCTTGGAAGCTGGTTGAGGAAGACTGACGATTGCTGCAAGAGTTTGAAGATGAAGATGGTTGCTGGCAGAGTGGATTTGTGAAGATTATGTATTGATATTAAGGATCTTTTGTATGTACTTGGTTGCTGGCGAAGTGTGTATTGGTATTAGGATAGTTTTGTTTAATTAGATGTTTGCTGGAAAAGTTAAGTACTTTTTTTTAAGTTCACCTTATGTATTTCATTAACATTTCTGTTGACTTTGTGCATTGTAATATTATAATGTTATGCAGTTTCCTTATCCTTATACAATATAACTCTTTCAATACAAGTTAAAAATAGTAAAGTACATTAGACTGAAAGATAAAAAATTCACTACAATTAAAATTCACCAAAAAGACAAAATATTAAGTGTATGTATATCCACAAAACAACCAAAAAGCATTAAGACATATGCACACTTTCATTGTTCCAATATACCGCAACATTCTAATTCAATCAAAGTTGATTCACAAAAACAATCAAGTCACCGAAAGTCTACACTATTCTACTTTTTCCCATGAAGTTCAAATGATTGACTTGGACACTTTGAAAGGTCAACCAACTTTTGCCCATGCTACTTTATGATTAGTTTTTGAACTTGAGTTGCTGGCCTACTTGAGAAAAGGGGTGTGAATCCTACTCCAGTTATTGGGGGAGGTGGCCTGATGTTCATTCTTGGATGCAAGGTCATTTGAGGCTGGACAGGTAGGCTTGTATGGGCCATCTGCAGCTGTTCAAACATAGTAGGACCCTGTACTAATGGTTGAGTCATTAAAGGCCCATGCACTGTTTGAATTGAAGGGCTCAGTGTTGGTGGTGCAACCTCTGCTTGGATTGAGTTCTTCTCTTCAATAACTGGAGGTAAAATAAGTGGTGTGGCATTTATCCCAAATTCTGAAGCATTCACAGTCACCTAAACCAAAGAAGAAAAAAAGAAATCAACATGTCAGTTTTATACTTATAAATCAAAGTCACTGTAATAGATTAACTTACCCTGCACTACAAAAAAATGGGAGAATTGAAACGGTAACAGGAACGGGTTTTTAAACTTTTGGAACGGTAAATAGTTCACTGGATCCTTTTGGGCTGTTATAGGAACGTTTAGGAACGGGAGGTAATCCGTGGCAATAAGAGGCGATCCTAATACCTAGGAACGGTAACGTAGCGATCGTTCCTATTTGGGAACGGTTTTTGGCATACATTTTCTATACCGTTCCTAATTACCTTTGTATGTATGAATTTATAATTTTTGCATTTGGAACACCTTATAAATTTTCGGAACAACCACATCGAAATTAAATCCCGCAGTTAGGAACGGTAGTTAGAACACATTTTGGAATTGTCAGCATAAGTTCTAGATACATTTTAGCACGGTTTCTGGAATACGAGTTGGAACGGTTTGTCCAGAATTTGGAATTCATTTTTACCCACATTTAGGAACGGTTGTCCTCTAAATTTGTTTTGGTGTTTTCCTCGGTATTGGGAACGGTAACTGATTTAAAACAGTCAAATATTGGAATGATTTTTAGCGCTCAAAAGCCGTATAAAGTACCGTTCTTAACTAATGAATTATTAATATAAATTAAATTATTATTAATATTTTTCATTTTGATTTTATAATTAATATTTAAATATGAAAAAATGCATAATTTAGAAATAAAAATTATATTAAATACGAGTATTATCTAATTTAATTACAAAAAAAATAATAAAAAAATACATTATCTACTCCTCGTCCCCATCGGCCTCGTCCATCTCGTCAATGTCTGAAGGGGGGGTCTCTAGGAGGCTGTGACGGGCCGGCGCCGGAGTGACTTGTCTGCATGGCCTTCATCATGCCCATCAGGTCCATCATCATCTCCTCGAGGTGGACCATCCGACCCTCCATGTTTAACGAAGGCGGTGGCGGTGGCGGTGGCGGTGGCGAGGTAACGGTCTGGCTGAGACCCAGGGCCTCAGAACCAAGACCGAATGCTCGGCCCTTGTTCTTGCCCCAAGCCAGCCACGTCTTCTGCTCGGTCTGCGCCACCGAGCCCTCTGATTCGGCCGGAGGATCCCCAGGATTGGCCGTGGCCTGAGACTGATGATCCTCCATCATTTTCTGGAACGTCTCCTCCAAAAATAGTTAGAATAAATTACAATATTTGAATGCATTAAAAAAAATAAATTAGAATTATTAAAGTACAACTGCCCGCCACCTCCGCTGCCCTCGGCCCGCTCTATTCGCTGTCGGCCCTTCTTTTTGTAGCATCTGGAGAATAACTCCATCTACTTCACTGGCCGGTCGAGCTGCTCCTCTTGTAAAAAGAAATGGAAAACAATTATTACCATTTTAATTTAATAATAATAAATACTTGAACTCCAGTTCGCCTTGTTCTTCGCACTCCTCCTTGAACTCCGGGACTACCAATACAAGAGGAGCTGCCGTCAGACCTTGTTCACCAGTCATAGAGGCTTCTGCAGGGACTGTGTGGCGAGGACGAACTTCTTTCTGAGGAACTTCCCCGCTCAAACATGGAAGATCTTGAACATCGCCTCGTTGTCGGCATCCCACCAGTACGTCATCTGTATTATATATATATATATATATATATATCAGAACTTAGATTGTTAAAATATTTTTTTAAAAAAAAAAATTGTCGTTACCATCAAACTCTCAAACCAGAAATGCTGGTGCTTTGGCGGCACCTTGTTCAAACTGCCCCAAGGATGGGGATAGTGTACTCGCACGACAGCGTACATGCGCTCGTGGATCTTCCGATCACTCTTGAAATTATAAAATAATTAGTATGACATAAAAATAATAATTTGAATTACTAAAAAATTTTAAAAAATGTAAAATATACCTCGCGTCGACGAGTGTGATGTACTGGCACGTGGAAGGTGGTGGGAGTGGTGGTGTAGGGGCAGCCCATGGATGGGCCGGATCGACCGCCGGTGCGGTAGTGGATGGTCCGCCACCCTCCTCGACGGGTGCAACGGTAGACGTACCGGGTTGCTGATCCGGCGCAGGTGGTGCGGGTGCCTGCTCTGCTGGTGGTGTTGGTGGTGGTGGTGGTCGGAACACTGCTTCCCCATCCTGTGAAGCAACACCGGCTGGCGGTATGGCCGGTGAGCCGCGACCACGGCCACGACCACGACGGCGGCCACGTCCACCTCCTCGAGGTGGGAAATTCTGACCAGACATGATCTACAACTTTTTTAAAAATATTAGTCGTATGAATTTGAAAAATACGACTGCAAACTAAATCCTAAAATTATATACTAAGTCCCAAAATTAATACTAAAAATTTTCCTACAATATTGACTAAATCCTAAAATTATTTCCTAACACATAAAATTGACGCTTAATTATATTAAATCCTTCTATTTTTCGTATATATCTAATACTAAATCCAATATTTGACCCTAAAATTGCACTAATTCTTCTATTTTTTTTATATATTTATACTAAATTCCAAAATTTGACCCTAAAAATTGCACTAAATCCTTGTATTTTCCTATATATTTATACTAAATACTAATATTTGCCTATATCCTTGCAGAATATTATAGAAAATTACCCAAATTTTATAAAATTTCAGAAAATTAACAAAGTTCATATATTATGAGTAAATTTTGATTTAAAATTTTGTTAAAAATACATAATTTTTAAAAATTACATAAAATTCTGAAAATATTTTAAATTTATAGAAAATGACATAAAAAATTTTAAAAATTCAGAAAATTATCAGAAAAATTTTAAAATTCCAGAAACTTTTCTGAAAATTTTTGAATTTTCATAATTTCAAAAAATTTACATTAAAATTCTGGGATTTTTTTAAATTTACAGAAAATGACATAAAATTGTAAGAAAATTTTCAGATTTTCATATTTTCAAATTAAAATTCTGGAATTTTTTCAAATTTTCAGATTTTCAAATTTTGAAAACTACAAATTTTTAAAAAAATTTAAAACAGAATTTTTTTGAAATTTTTAAAAATCCAGAAAATATTACAGAAATTGCATAAAAATCACAAACTTAACCACAAAATTAATATTTACATGCTTTTTTAGAAATTTACAAAACAGAAAAATACAACATAATTACAATAATTACGACATAATTATAGAAAATACAATATAATTACAAAAATTAATAGGAATTACAGAAAATTATAGAAAATTCACATGAGATACAGAAAAATACAGAAAATTCACATAATTACCATTCCTAATTTTTAGAATATTACAGAAAATTTCCATAATATACAGAATTTATAGATTAATCCTTAACAAAATAAAAATTACAGGTAAATCCCTAACTATAAAAAATTACAGAAAATTCCCAAACTATACAAATTTTACAGAAAATTACCCTAACTATACAAAAATTACACTAAAATTCCAATCATTACATAAATTATAGAAACTGTGCAAAACCAAAATTTACAGAAAGAAGGGATTTTGGGAATTCCTAGTAGGTAGATCAAATTGGTGGACGACGGTTGGGGCGGTGGGCGTCGGTGGCGGTACGGTTTAGGCGGCGGATGGTGGAGGATGAGGGGATAGCGGACGGTTGGAGGATGAGGGGACGGCGGCGTATGGTGGTATGGTTTGGACGCGACGGTGGAGGCAGCGTACGCAGAGAGAGATGAGAGGGAGAGGGAGATTGAGAGTGAGGGAGAGGAGACTGAGGTATAGGGAAGAAAATGAAAGAAAATCGGACAAGGCGAATATATATCGGAAGTTTGGAACAGTCGTGACTTGTATAAACCGTTCCTATGCTCGGTCCAATTAAAGAAAACGACATCGTATTGGCTATAATACGATGTCGTTTTGATACCTTGTACTGATGTTGACCTAAATAGGAACGGTCACTTAGTAGTGAGGCCGTTCCCCAAACCGTTCCCCATTACGACCGTTCCTAAACTACAAACGATCGTTCCCATATCAATTCCAAATACTTAGTACTTGGAATTGTACTAATAGGAACGGTCAATTAATAGAAAATGTGTACCCAACCCCGTTCCTAAAGCAAGAAACGGTGTCGTTTTTGGACATGAACATTTCTACCGTTCCTAATTGCAAGTTCACCCGTTCCTATATGTATTGCAATATTTTTTTATCTTATTAGATAATAAAAAAAAAAACACGTTCCGGACACTCATATGATTGAATAAAAGGTACACAATTAGATATTTACAAAAAATTCAAATTACATAATAATTTCTGCAATATACGCACACATTCAGAATATGAAGTATATTTGTATATTTATTTTTCTAGTATTTCACAGATCTAACTAGCATCCTATGTTGTTGTACTGCATGGCACAATCGGGACCGTCAAAATTCTAATCAGACCGTTAGATATGATGCACCACACAAAATAATACAGTATATGTAGTTTTGAGAAATTTTGGTGTGCGGTTCTCGAGATATCGTATCCGGTCAGTATTGAACGTAATAAAAACAGATGCATTTGGAAATTCGGGTTGCTGATTGAAAATCACACCATTGGATATCAATTTATATTCATAATCTTGCATGTATTTAAAAATTGTGTCGATCCGGCTTACGGATGTTGAGATATCGGACAAATTAGTTGAAATTCAAATAATAGGAACAGTCACCTAATAGAGCTAGTGTTCCCATTACTGTTCCTAAAGAAAAGAACGATGTCATTTTAGACACACATGTAATTTACCGTTCAGAATTACAGTAGGAATGGTCGTATATAAATTGACCGTTCTAATTGTTGATTTTCTCACCAATTTTTCATTGGGCGCCAAAACAAAACATTGGACTCGGTTTGGAACGGTAGATCAATTTGTATTACCATTCCTAATTCGAAAATGGAGCCATTTATTTAGCAGGCGCCATTCGAAAAACTGTACCAAGATTAGGAATGGTCGTAAGTTTTCACTGACCGTTCCTAATTCAAATTTTCCTCATTTTTTTTAATTTGCTGCCATATTTGAAAAATTGTACCTGTAGTAGGAACGCGTCCTTATAAATTTTGACTGGTCCTAATTCAAATTTCCCCTTTTTTTCTGTTTGGCGTCTATTAAAAAATTTGTACCTGTATTAGAAACGATTGTAGTATATAATATTCATTCCTATTTTTATAATTAGGAATAATTTCGTAAAATAATCAAAATACATATATCGAATACAATTTTGACAATAAGGTTAATGAAAAAATTACAGAAAAATTTATGAAAATTCAATAAGTCTCTTCATCGGACTCACACTCGTCAAAGCTATCTTCATCTTCGGATTCACTGTTTGGCGAGCACGATGGCCCTGCTCCACGATCAACGACCAACTGTATTCCCATTGGGTCATGCAGTTCAAAGGTTTGGTTATCTATTACAACATCTGGATTAGGTACGACTTCATCCATCTGATACGCAACCTCGGTCCATCGCGAGTCATCGATTACTCTTCGAGCCTTGATTTTGCAAACAACTTTGCATTCGACTTTGTCTCTCTTCATGCTTGGGTAATCCGCGTCGTAGATTTGTACTACTTGTTGAGCCAGTATGAATGGTTCATTCTTTTGGTAGAGCTTTTTGAAGTTGACATCAACGATGTGATAACGAGGGTGTATCTTCATGCCTCTGATCGGATCGAACCAACGACAATTAAACAGTACAATGTGCATGTTAGGAATTAGTGGGTAATCTAACTGAATTATCTCTTCCAAAATTCCGTAGAAGTCAGAATCCGTGTCTGTATATGATGAGCTTTTCACACAAACACCACAATTCATTGTTGACTTCCCGACATTGTGACGTTCAGTGTGGAAATTGAAGCCATTGACGAAGTAAGACGGGTATGTCGTCACTTCTGCTCTAGGCCCCCAATAATGCAACTTCAATAATTCGTCGTTCGTTTGATTCAATTCGGGTTTCACCTGCAATTCATCATATATATATAGCAATTGAAATAATTGATTACAAATTAATGCCGCAGATCGCATTTACAAGAAATCGATGACACTTACACGAGCCTTGAACCAATCCTTGAATTGTGTCACCACTAGTTGATCAATTATCGGGTCATCCGAATTGTGTTGCTCGAACAGTTCATTCAAGAATGACCTATACAGTGAAACTGATAGTTATAAATATACATGTAATTGAAATTGAAATGGAGGCTTGAGATAATTACATTTGTATAAGACACTTACTCGTAGTACAGTGCAACTACTTCACAATTACACAAGGCGTATGTCTTGATAACATGAAGTTCCTCACCGCTCAGCCATCTCTTCTTCGAGGAGCCACTTGCTCGGCCCGGGTAATAAAAAATGGACCGAACTATTCGATCGTCTTTGCTCGTGAGATCATTGTTCCAACTGGGTCTGTGGTTTGAAGTAGTGAGAGGAGAAAAGCCCAATTTCTTATAAGGCTCTACAATTGACGCCTCGACGTGTGCTTTGTTTTTCACCTTTTTCTTCAAATCGCGTAGGAATTTATTCATATGAGTATTTATTAAAATGAAAATATATTGCTACTTAAAAATAATATATATATTTAACAGTATTTATTTAATTACCTTTCAAATGAGTACATCCACCTATATTGCACGGGCCCCCAAAGCGCGCCTCATATGGAAGGTGAACAATTAGATGCTCCATTGAGTTGAAAAAATAAGGAGGAAAAATTTTCTCGAGGTTGCACAGGATGACGGCTACACTATCTTCCAATTCTTTTACCTTGGCCACATCTAGTGTTGTTGAGCATAGGACCTGGAATAGAAGGCTCACTTCCGTCAAGGCCCCCCATACGTGCTCTGGAAGCATTTCACGGAAGGCAACCGGAATCAATTTCTGCATGAATACATGACAATCATGGCTCTTCATGCCGTGCATCTCAACTCCTTCATGTCGACGCAACGGGCCAAGTTAGAGGCATACCCATCAGGAAACCTAAGACAATGAATCCACTCATATATCTTTTTCTTTTGCTCCTTCGTTAGTGTATGTACCGCCTTGGGCATCACGTTCGGT
The DNA here is from genome assembly GCA_034509735.1 of Sesamum alatum. Taxonomy (NCBI): domain Eukaryota; kingdom Viridiplantae; phylum Streptophyta; class Magnoliopsida; order Lamiales; family Pedaliaceae; genus Sesamum; species Sesamum alatum. The sequence goes on along the minus strand of JACGWO010000001.1, from coordinate 24,227,602 downwards.
CTCATTTCATCCACCTCAAGCTCCGACCGATTACATATGATCTTCAAAATCCTTCCTTGCATTCAGATTGTCTTTCGTTTTTCCCCTTGATGTCCATTACAGTATTGGATATATTATGGAAGACATTCTTTTCAATATGCATGACATCAAAATTTTGTCGTATCAGATGTGCCCCTCAGTATTCAAGCTCCCAGAATATGCTTTTCTTCGTCCACTTACAGTCGACACCGTAGCCTTCCGGTTTCAACGGTTCTTCGATAGCCACCCGAAATGCATCCACACGGGTTCGGATCTGTTCTCCAGTCAGCCTCGGACGTGCAACCTTCCTCTCCATTCGATTTTTAGTCAAAGCATTCTTGTTCCTGTGATTTGGATGAACCAATGGTCGGAATTGTCTGTGGCAGTCACAATAGCAAGCCTTCCGACCATGTTGTAAATAGAATGCCCGTGTGTCCTCCATATAAACTGGACACCCCATAAACACCGGCGGTACTTCCATCCAGACACCATCCCATAAGCAGGAAAGTCGTTCACTGTCCACATCAATGCGGCATGCATCATGAATGCCTGGTTTGTCGCAGTATCATGCGTACGTACACCCACATGCCATAAATTCTGCAACTCCTCGATCAACGGCTCCAAGTATACATCGATTAGACGTTTCGGATTCGATGGGCCAGGGATCACCATCGTTTAGGAACATATACTCAGACTTCATGCACATTCCTGGTGGGAGATTGTATGGTGTAAGTATCACGGGCCAACATGAGTAAGTTTTACCATAGTGGCCGTGTGGTGCAAACCTATCCGTGCACAACCCAAGTCTAACACTACGAGGCTCAGCTGCAAAATCAGGATACATCCGGTCAAAATGCTTCCAAGTCTCTGCATTGGACGGATGATACATGGATCCTTCTTCCGTCTGATGGCTCGCATGTCAAGTCATATGCTCTGTTGTGGTCTCCGATGCATACAACCTCTGCAGCCGAGGGTTAATCGGCAGATACCCTAAGAATGGCATACGGGGACTTCTTACGTTTAGGATTTCTGTCCCTGGTGGGCTTGTACCTAGCGTCTGCACAGAACTTGCAATATTCCAAATCAATATCGTCCTTCCAGTACAACATGCAACCGTTTTTTGCAAGCATCAATCTTTTGAACTGGTAAACCGAATTTCCTTATCAATGCTTCGTATTGTAATAATCGGCGGGAAAAGTGTGATCGTGGGGGTATTACAGTATCAACCCACTAGCATAACCGATCATATGTATGCTCGAAAAAATCCCTTTCGGCCTTGGTATTCACCAAAGAGGCAGTTGACGCCAATTGAGAGGTGGTGCAGCCGTTCCACAACGGTTGGTCTGCAGCACGAACTACATCAAAAAAACGGTCTGACAAGCTAGACCCGTAATCATAGGGCCCCGAATCGTAATATGAACTAGGACCCACATCAGATGGACAATACCGAGTACCATCATCAGTCGGTCCCTCCTGGTTGTACAAAGACCAGAAAGATGGCCCGGCGGCATCGAATACCATCCTCTGTGCCCAATCCATCTGAGTCGCATCACCCCAATGGGAAGTACCCTCCTCCTGAACGGGTGGTGTTTGCTGCTGCTGCGCAGGGGGCACTGTCAATGCTTCAAAGTATTCCTACACCCTCTCCTCACCATGCGAAGTCCAATTATAATACTCTGGCATAAACCCTTTCATACACAAATCACAATTTACCTCGTCTGGTGTTTTGAACCATTCGTTTTTGCATTTTCTGGCAGGGATACTTAATCTTGTCCCTGTCCATATATGCACGCTGAGACTGGGCCCATTCTAAAAATATTGTAACACCATCCTCAAAACTCCAGCATCATACCTAGGACGTCTCGATCTTACATCCATTTCCTCAACTATCTTAACATGATTGGTCCTACGTATAATTCACAACAATACGCAATTAAATGACGAGAGTATATTATATAGATATATATATATAACTAACAATTACAGAATTTTGCATACTTATCTGAGCAAAACACCTATCAATATCAATGCAAAATTCACGCCCGGTAATTGATATATTCGATTTTCTGTATAAAGAATCAAGGGGGGGGGGGGAGTCACAACAAAATGAGTTGGAGAGTAATTATAAGAACAATGAGAAAGAAGGGGGACATATATATATATATAAATATTGGAAGGGGCATTGAAATATTATTTGGAACACAAAACTAGCCGTTGAAATATAGCCGTTGTTCCAGCTTTAGGAACGGTCGCAGGTGGAGTGACAGGAACGGTAATATTACCATTGTAATATAGTCGTTAGGGCATATTAGGAATGGTAAGAGGCACACGCAACCGGACCGTTCCTAATTGGAGCACAATTGGGAACGGCAATTGTAACAATATTGCACTTTCTATATACCCATAATTTCGAACGGTAATTGCATTATATTTTTGCCCATGGCGTAAAAGGGTCTTATGTAGAACTATATGTTGGAACGATCAGCTGACCAGTCTAAATAGACACGACCATAGGAACTTTTATAGGAATGGTAAGTGTTTCTCGGTCGACTAACCGTTCGCAATTTCACACATGTGTTCCAAATTGAAGTCCAAAATATATCAAGTCCCTTTTAGGAATGGTAATAGGTGTACAAATTGGCACACATAGATTGACACTCGAATAAGAACGGTTGTGTCGTTCCTATTAATTTGTATTACAATTACCACGATAGTGACATCATCAACGGTTTTTCGTTCCACAACAGTTCCATTAACCGTTCCTATTTGGAATGGTAGTTGGAACGGGCGTCTGTGTCCGTTCCTATTCCCGCATTTTTATATAGTGCTGCTTGGGTCTTGGAAAATACAGTGTTTTCTTTTTCTAACATTGCAAGATGAAGCCCCTCGTTGTCCCTAATTGTTTGCAAAATAAAAAAATAAAAAAGAGACACATGTCAGTAAGATAATGATCCAGGCTGCAATATACATGAAATCTGTAGTCACACAAATGTGAGATACCTTTGCATTTTGGTCCGAGAGAGACTATCCATTAATATATCATCAAGTCTAAGTTCTTGCATATCTTTCCACAATGCACAACCCTTTCCACTGAAAGAATTGGGTACGGCCTGGGAACGCAATGGAAGTGAAAAAAACTAGAATTTAAAGCATAATTTAAAATGGATTCAAAGGGGTGTTCCCTTTGAAGTTTCCGGGCGTTTGGTGTATGTCAGAGCATGAATTAAAGAGGAGACGATGCGGGACAAGTGGCTAAAGGAAGAAAATAAAAAGGTATATGTAACGTAAATGAAAACCAACCTTATATTCGTTGTATGTAGAACCGGTTTCTAGCATTGTTCCCTTTTCGTTTCTCCTTCGTTCGCTTGAGGATCCAAATTAGGATCCCTCTAATTTGTCCACACCACACTATAGAATGTATATAGTCTAATCTATTGCTAGATAGAAGTAGAGAAAAGAAGAAGAAACACTTCCAAAAAAACACTATTCTTTAGTGCCTTTTCAAATATTTTTAAGTTCAACCTTTCCAAAAGGTATGACCACAAAAAGGAGAGTTTTTCAGAGAATTTTCTAGAGTATTTTGATGGAAAAATTTGTGCAAGACAAGGCCATTTTAGTTATGTGAATAGTTTTGTGTATGTAGAGTTGTTGAATTCAAAATTCAACTTCTCTTGTCAACTTCCAAAGCAACCTACCACACACCACTATCTACATAACCATGCACCATTATAGCAAATAAAACCACCCACCAAACCATATAAAGGCTGGTCACATGTGCCTCACATGTGGAAGATTTTAATTCTTCCTTCACTTGCTATAAATTAAAATTTTTCCATGGACTACGACTATTAGCCTTGGACTTTTATTTAATCTAATTAAATTAATTCCAAACAAAGTCAATTGGGCATTTAACAATCCAATTGAAACCCATAAGCTTATTTAATCCAATTAAATAAACATAAGTCCAAACTCTAATTAATTGATCCAATCAATGAATTAATCCAAACCCGATAAATTAATCATATTAATTTATAGGTTCTAAGTCAGAAAATTAACTAATCCAATTAATTAATTCTTGGACCATCCATCAAATGAATTTACCAATAAATGATCCAATCATTTATTTTTCTCCTTGAATTAATTTAAATCCAATTAAATTAATTTGCTTCTTCTAGAATTAATTCCAAATTAATTCTACCAATTCCATAGTGATTTGTGTGTGACTCTTTAGATTCACCTCAGCTGGACTTGGGCTTGTGTCCAACACAAATTGGTCAATTAAATCCAATTAATTAACTATTTTCCAATTAACCATTAATCGAAAAATGCCCGTCACCATGGGTGGCCGTCTAGCAACGGTCCATGGCACTAGACACTAGGCGAATGTTGTAGTGAACATTTAGGCTCCCGAGTTCCTTACGAGTACGGTCCTTCCATCATCCATCTCCGGTCTAAGTCTAGGGCATGAAATTTGGCGTCGGTTCCCATCCTGGACTAGACAACTATGCTCAATAACTCGAGACACGTTTGCTCTATTGATCGACGTAGGAAACCATTCCATACTCGACCAATCGCTTTGGCCACAGACTTAAAGAGATTAAACCGTCTCAGAGTGCATAGGACACTCGACTATCATATTCTGACAGGTGACGGATCCTATCTTGGAATCCACCGTCCTCAATACATATTCCGACTGCACTGGATAAGGCTTATAATGAACGTATCCCAGATACGGACATCTCTTGCCAGATCCCAGATACATCCATCATATGCATGAGATTGCCATGATTCCTCAAGTTCGAGAACTAATCTCGTACTACCGGAGCAGGGAATTCCAGTTATACCGATCAAGCCTCCAAGGCTTCCATATGACGATTCCCGCGAGTCAGTTCAGTTAGCTGACACCCTTGTCAACTAACCCACTAATATTGCATAGACGTCCAACGTCTGTCACCGATGAAACACGACACTCATCCAATGAATGCAATCCGTAGTGCAAGTTTCTATAGGACCCTCGATGCCCTGTCCCGAGGTCCTCGACTTCGAACGCTTTATACCAACCCTCAGAAGTCGGTTTCACAGCTGCCATCCAATACGTAGCCCAACTATATGGATTATCCAATTGATCAGTAGGCATTTGTTGTAACGTTAAAACGCCATTTAACGTAATCAGTAAGCACAAAAAACACATAGTACCAAGGATGAATACTTACTATATTCATCAAGTCAATATTACTTTAATAAAGATTGCTAAATGGTACCTAAACTGCCAATCCAATTGGCTTTCTGGTCACCTATTCTAACAATCTCCCACTTGACCTAAAGCCAATCACCCATGTCGCTCAGACTTATCTGAGCATGAGTAATCTACGATATTCGGCTCAGTCTCACGAGTCTACCTCATTTCTGCCAAGATGATGCGATCCAACCGCATGTTACCTCTTCATACCATTGCTCCAAGCAGATGGTACTGTCTAAGAATTTTCCTGGATCTGTGATGAGATCTCGGTCCTTTAGCTTGCGCTACAGCCATGTTGTTATCCTCCAAGGTAACTACTGGCTAGCCCATGCTAGGCACCACACCCAACAATTGGATGTGGTTTTTCATCCAAATCACTCTCCGGAGCAACTTCTAAAGTTGCCATACGTTCAAATTTTATGGTCCGTCGTGGTGTCCCGCTTGAAACCTTTCCAAGACACCACATTACCATTAAGCCTGAATATATGTTCATACTGAGACTAGATATTATTCACATGATCCTGGAAGCTAGTATCGCTATAGCCTTCTAAAATCAACTCTCTATAGAACGTGCATCAAGAACACTTCTTTAACCCTTATTCAGGTATTAAAGACTGTTCTCAACAGCAGTCTACTGCCTCCTTGGTATACACCCGATTTTCGTTGTTATGCCAAAAGCATACACAACAACAAGTCTAATGCACAAAACAACATACCCATTCTGCCTATGGCAAAGACGTAGGGGATGTCAAACATATAAGCTTCCTCATCAGTCAACCCTGACTGAATCTTGGACAGCTTTAACCCTATATATAGGAATCTAATTCCTTTCATAGAGAATTGCGCGCGAACAACGTTCGTGTTTTAGTGTTTTTTAAAATCTTAAATTCAATCCAAATGAATAAGACGTTACACAGTTTAAATACTAGGAACACAACCAAACTCCCACTAACCCTCAAGCTCGTTACTAATCGAGTCATACCCCGCATGAACTCATAAAAATGAATATTCCAGTTACATGGAGTTTCAAACCTAGTTTGAATTCCATGTTGAATCACACGGCTCCAAGCTATTGATTCGATCCAATGTCCAAGATTGCTTCTCCTTATGTCTTTTGGATTATAATCCAATTGACCGGACTGACCCAAAAACCTGTACCTCTTAGGTATCTAAGACATTTTGGTTATCCTCAGGAGAACTGGAATATAGTCAGTGAGCACACTTGATTTCAAATGATGTTTGTAATATCGTACTGAGGTGTCGTTCTACTTGATTCCTCAAGGAGCTACTCCTCACACCGGTTATCCTCTGAAATACAAGTTCCCTTAGGACAACACTTGAACTTGTGGAAACTAGTTTGCCTCCTACTAGTCCCTTGATGTATGCAAGACCATCCCACATAATCAAGTACTTTGTAGGATACAGGCTTGCCATGCCTTATCCAATATGGCGTCTGGGCCACGATCTTTAGAAAGTTCCATGTTTTACAACTTGGTTACTGTCTTAAGAACATGCCCAGATGGGCCAAGGTAGTTCAGTGAAAGACCGATCGAACCATGTCCAACAAGGTTCGATTCCTCTCTTATCAGAGACGCCGTTCGATTGTGGCGTTTCAGGAAGAATTCCACTGAGTGAGAATTCCATTCCCATTTATATAGATCAAGAGCTCCCACTAAATACACATCACTCGATTCAATCGAATGTTAATTTTGCAACCAGTTTGGTTCCACTTCAAATCTAATTCCCCGAGCCTTCCAAAAGCCCTTAGACTTTGTGAACCCTCTTCTGGTCTTATGTATTCAGTGACCCACAGATGTCTGACTAGATCTAATCCGACATACCACTAGCAAGCATACTTTGTCCTACAAAGAGCTTCTTGGCCATCTTCCTGCTTAGGAAGGGCTTGCAAGCTAGCAGGCTCAAATTGTCTATTTATAGACTCCTTGAATCTACTAACCTCCTTATCCTATCTAGAGGAATGTGACCTAGCTTCGCATGCCAAATCTGTGAGTTTATCTTGATTATCCATTTTATCATTTGTTTTGAGCATTCATAATCTAATTATGGGATAGTATTGAAACAATTATGACAACAACCTAACAGACAAGAATAACCATTCTTTGTCAAATAAAAGAAACTTTCATTGATAAAAAACATGTAATCCTTATTGTCCAACAATAGAAAAACATAATTTGATCATGCTAGGTTACATAATTGTGACCTATCAACTCTATCCTAACATGATCACTAATAGTTAAGCCTTACTAGTCCTATAGCTTCTATGGCAATAGCCCAGCCATTGCCTAGCTTTAGAACCATATCCTTCTTAGCCTTCTACTCCTTTCCATCACCTACAAACCATTTGCAAGTATGAGTTCTACAGCTGGTATCCAATACCTAAGAAAAAGAATAGTAATCATGTTAAAGCTCAACAAATGTACCTTGGTTGGAGAGGAGTTGAGGACACTCCCTCTTCCAATGCCCCTTTTCACGGCAATATATGCAAACATCTTTTGCAATCCTTGACTGTCGAACCACCTTCCTCTTTCCATTGCCCATGCCCAGCATGGAAACAGGAGCGCTATGAGCGCTTGCAGCGGCTGATTCTGTCTTATCCTTCTTCCCCCTCTAGCGTCCAGCCCCTTTGCCTTTCGCTCTAGAGATTGAAGCCTCCCCCACAATACAGACGGTGCGGACTTTTCAATCATTGCCTCGTATTGGACCCAACACGTTTATCAACTCATGAAGGTCTTTTTCAAACCCATTCATGTAATAGTTAACGATAAACAGGTCAAAAGATGGAGGAAGAGACTGAAGGATCACGTCGATGTACGTCTATTTTCCAAGATTAGCTCGGAGGTCTTTGAGCTTCTCCACTAGGGATAGCATCATCACTCCATGCTGGTGTACAGACGACCTTTCTGTTATCTTAGCTCTGAAAAATGCCTTTGGCATGGCATATCTAATATGCCGTTTCGGTACCGCGTAAACGCCATTCATGCGGAGCATTATCGAGCTGACATCATCCAGCCGATCATACTGTTTCTGGATCTCATTAGTCATGGATGCCAGTATGATACTGCGGACCTTGCGGTTGTCCTCCTGCCATTCATTGAACGTCAAATGCTCTTCCGACGACGACCCTTCCGGCAAGACCCGAGGAAGAGGCTTATCCAGAACGTAAGTCTGGTTTTTCAAAATTGAGGACAATCCTCAGATTTCGCAGCCAATCATTATAGTTTGTTCCATCAAATTTGTTAGTCTCAAGAATTACAGCAAGTGGATTCTTAGACATCTACATTCAAAATGTAAAACAGAAATTAGTAGATTATTATAGTATTGAATTCAAGTTAAGACTTGGTCTTTAGTCATTAACCTCTCCCACTATTTCTTCAAAAAGCCCACCACTCTCAAGTGGGGTTTTCGGGAAACCATTTCCTAGTGGGCTTGGAGTCCACAAACGCAATTCTCATGCCCCCTTTTACGATTCACATGGAAAAATAATTTGTGGGAGGTAACATATACCATTCTCATCCAATGAGATCCCCAAGATATTTTGCCTCGCCTCTTCACATGATCCCAAGGACTCCAAGAGAATTATGTTACTTAGTGTTAGGCCCGACTCATCAACCAAATGAATATCTCAACTATCGGTCCCCACGACTCGTGAGACAGGGAAATAGGAGTATATTCCATTCGTTCACAACAGTAATGCAGCTTTCTTCCATTCCAAACGTGCCACGATTCGTGCGACCACGAATGGGTTAAAGTAGCTTCCTCACCACATTGCTATGGATGGAAGACTTGGAATAATCAAACTGTTTGATTTTAATTCCATTTTTGGCCTAATATTTACTTGGACCATCCAAGTGAGAGTTATAGTTTATTAAGACCGAGACCTCATCATTATTAGTATTTTGCATGCTCAAGTTTAAAAAATTCAACGTAAATAGATTCATTCCAAACACATCATACATTATACATTAAAATATTAAACACATGCAAAAGAAGCCTAGCACGTCCCTGTAGGATGATCACAAGCCCGTTTCTAAGTGATCCACTGAGCCCGCAGTGGATCAATGGTCAAACTAGGGTAGGCCTACACTATTACAATTCTTTTTTACATCCCATTATCATTCTAATGGGGCCTTGTAAATCCTTCTTTATTCTTCTTGGGCCTTCCATCGTGGGCTCCGTCCAATGGACCTCTTTTGGGCCTTCATTTCCATGAAAGCTTACATTTATTTTCAAAAAATAAATAAAACCTCACATCCTAATCTACACTCATTACAACTGAAATGAAACCCCAATCTGAAGTTGGGGGGAGTACATTTAAAGAGAGAAAACAAGCCTTATTATTCCAAGGCTAAAAACAATAGAAGGAATAAAAACAAAGAGGCACGCATGCCTCACCCAACATAAAATTAAACCATACATAGGCCAAAAAGGGCTAGTGATCATCCTTATTGTTTATCCAATAAACAACAATAAGCACATTTATATAAAATATAAATATTCCAACAAATAAATACATCCCATGCATTTATTACAAGATATCCAATATCTTACATTAAACATAATTAAGTGCAGAAAATAATACATTAATAATGCAATTGAAAAAATGGATATCACCCATACATCCAATGTATAAATAATTTTTTTGTTTGGAAACCATTTCGAAAATAATCTAAGGCATCAAAATAATTTTAGAAAAAATCCAATTTAACTAAAATTAAAATATGCCAAAATTAATCACATTCAGAAAACAGCAGAAATCAGAAAAATTGAAATTAGCACGAAAAATAGTGCAAAACAGCCCAACTGTTCAGGCCGGGCAGACGGCCGCCGCACAGGCGTTGTGCGCCCAGCGTGCAGCACGCTCGTGCGCGCAGGAGCAGGCGCGCGCCTGTTGCTCCTGCCGGCCGGCCGGCACCGTTTTTCACCAATCTTTTTTTTGTTTGTTTTTTAAATTTCTGCTATGAAAATGAAACATAAACATGTATTTACAGAAAATCCAATTCTCATAAATGCATGGATATCCATAATTTCAAAAGCAAAATTAACACATATTTTCATACAATTAATCATGCTAGAAAAATCGTAAAACATGCTTTCCAAAAGCAATTTAAACATATTCTTCATGATCAACACATAATAACATGTAAATCCTTAAGCCACAACACCGAACCGGGCTCTAATACCATTGAAAGTATCGGGTACGGCCCGGGAATGCAACGAAAGTGAAAAAACTAGAATTTAAAGCATAATTTAAAACGGGTTCAAAGGGGTGTTCCCTTTGAAGTTCCTGGGCGTTTGGTGTATGCCAAAGCATGAATTGAAGAGGAGAAGATGCAGGACAAGTGACTAAAGGAAGAAAATAAAAAGGTACATGTAACGTAAATGAAAACCAACCTTATGTTCGTTGCACGTAGAACCGATTTCTAGCATTGTTCCCTTTCCGTTTCTCCTTTGTTCACTTGAGGATCAAAATTAGAATCACTGTAATTCATCCACACCATACTTTGGAATTTATATCCTCTAATCTATTGCTAGATAGAAGTAGAGAAAAGAAGAAGAAACACTTCCAAAACAACACTATTGTTTAGTGCCTTTTGGAATGTTTTTAAGTTCAACGTTTTCAAAATGTATGAACACAAAAAGGAGAGTTTTCAGAGAATTTTGGAGAGTATTTTGATGGAAAAATTCGTGCAAGACAAGGCCATACCAGTTATGTGAATAGTTTTGTGTATGTAGAGTTGTTGAATTCAAAAATTCAACTTCTCTTGTCAACTTTCAAAGCGACCTACATACACACACCACTATTTACATAACCATGCACCATTATAGCAAATTAAACCATCCACCAAACCATATAAAGGTTGGTCACATGTGCCTCACATGTGGAAGATTTTAATTCTTCCTTCACTTGCTATAAATTGAATTTTTCCATGGACTAGGACTATTAGCCTTGGACTTTTATTTAATATAATTAAATTAAGTCAAAACAAAGTCCATTGGGCATTAAATAATCCAATTGAAGCACATAAGTTTATTTAATCCAATTAAATAAACATAAGTTCAAACTCTAATTAATTGATCCAATCAATGAATTAATCCAAACCCGATAAATTAATCCAATTTATTTATAGGTTCTAAGTCCAAAAATTAACTAATCTAATTAATTAGTTCTTGGACCATCCATCAAATGGATTTACCAATAAATGATCCAATCATTTATTTTCTTCTTGAATTAATTTAATCCAATTAAATTATTTTGCTTCTTCTAGAATTAATTCTACCAATTCCATAGTGATTTGTGTGTGACTCTTTAGGTTCACCCTCAGCTGGATTTGGGCTTGTGTCTAGCACAATTGATCAATTAAATCCAATTTAATTAACTATTTTTCAATTAACTATTAATCGAAAAATGTCCCTCACCATGGGTGGCCGTCTAGCAACGGTCCATGGCACTAGACACTAGGCGAATATTGGAATGAACATTTAGGCTCCCGAGTTCCATACGAGTATGGTCCTTCCATCATTCGTCTCCCGTTCTAAGTCTAGGGCATAGAATTTGGCGTCGGTTCTCATCCTGAACTAGACAACTATACTCAAAAACTCGAGACACATTTGCTCTATTGATCGATGTAGGAAACCATTCCGTACTCGACCAATCGTTGTTGCCACAGACTTAAAGAGCTTAAACCGTCTTAGAGTGCATTGGAGACTCGACTATCATATTCTAACAGGTGGCGGATCCTATCTTGAATCCACCATCCTCAATACATATTCCGACTGCACTGGATAAGGCTTATAATGAACGTATCCCAGATACGGACATCTCTTGCTAGATCCTAGATACAACATCATATGTATGCGACTGCCATGATTCCTCAAGTCCGAGGACTAATCTCGCACTATCGGAGCCAGGAATTCCAGTCATACCGACCTAGCCTCCAAGGCTTCCATATGACGATTCTCGCGAGTCAGTTTAGTCAGCTGCCACCCTTGTCAACTAACCCACTAATATTGCATAGACGTCCAACGTCTGTCGCTGATGAAACATGGCACTCATCCGATGAATGCAATCCTTAGTGCAAGTTTCTATAGGACCCTCGATGCCCTGTCTCGAGGTCCTCGACTTCGAACGCTTCAGACCAACCCTCAGAAGTTGGTTTCATAGCTGGCATCCAAAGCGCAACCCAATTACATAGATTATCAAATTGATCTGTAGACATTTGTTGTGACGTTAAAACGCCGTTTAACATAATCAGTAAGGACAACAAACATATAGTACAAAGGATGAATACTTACTATATTCATCAAGTCAATATTACTTTAATAAAGAATTGCTAAATAGTACACAAAACCGCCAATCCAATTGGCTTTCTGGTCACCTATTCTAACATCCACTATGTCCAGCCACTGCAACAGATTCTGCAGTAGTGTTTGGTGTGGTGTCTTTTTAAGCTTGACTGGTTTATTCCCTCTTGTCTTCTTGGTCTTCACAGTTTCTTCATCCGGTTCCCTATTCCTTGCTCCTGCAGGTCTCCCAGGACCCCTTGCAAAGTTTGGAGGCAAGGGTGGGATGAAGTTGGTCTCACTCCACAACATTTCACCACTTATTGGAAGGATAGCAGGTTCATACATTAGGTTGTAGGTCTCCACTGTGATAAGGATGAACCATATCCTCGGGCCATCAGATTTTTGATTAAAGATTACACTACACGCATGCTTGCAAGGTATCCCAGTTAATTGCCAGATCCTACATGTGCATGACCTCTCTTCTCTAAGTCCATAGAGTACTGTCTCCCATCATAGCAAGATATTTGATAGTGTCTATCATTGGCCTTAATGGGGATACAATCACCAATTTTGTCAATCTATTTTTACAGCAACTTTTCAATCTTCGGACACAATGCTCCTTGCCACCTTTTGCTTGCTCTATCTCTATCCTCTTATAGTCTTTTCTTGAGATATTCCCTTATCTATTCAAGCATTGTAAGGATAGGTTTATCTCTTATATCAATTATGTTTGCATTAAAACTTTAACAACAGTTATTGAGCAACCTATCAACTTTGAATGTTCAGTGAAATGTGACTTACTCCATTCATGGGGTGGTTTGTCATGAAACGATTCAAAAGCTTTTTTCATGTAACTATTTCATCTCCTCTATCCTTAGCTTGAACTCACCCACTGTACTAGCCCTTGTTGCCTTCTATTAAACAGTTTTATATGCAAGACCCCTAAAACTGGCTGTTTTGAAGTTATTATATAAATGTCTTATACAATATCTATGTGCAGAATTGGGGAAAATACTATTGCAAGCTCGTATGAGTCCTTTCTATTTATCTGACATCGAAGTATATTCAGAGTTCCTCTGAATATTCAAATCTTGTCTCAACACAGTCAAAAACCACTCTTAATTGTCTCTAGTCTCCCTCTGTACCACTGCGTAGGCTATTGGGTATAAATTGTTATTGGGATCTACCCCAATAGCCGTGAGCAAAATACCCCCATGTGGGCCTTTCATGTGACAACCATCTATTCCCTATTCTGGCTCTGCAGCCCTACCAAATACCCTGTTTAAGTGCACTGAAGCAAACATAGAATTTCTGAAATCTGTTTTCACCATTTCATCACTTGTCCCTAAAATGACAGTGGATCCAAGGTTTGTTTTCCTCAATTCCTCTGCATAATCCCAAAGCTTAGTGAATTGATATTCAGGACTCCCTTCAAGCTTTTTCAAAGCCTGTCTCTTAGCTCTGTATGCCTCATCTCTTGAGACATGGCATCGGAGCTCATTCATAATGTCCACTACTCTCCTCCTTTAACATTTCTTTTAAGGCTAGTTTTGAAATCTTGTAGAATTCTTTCACTTAATCAGCTTGTTTTCACATTCCTGACATTAAACACTTGTGGGCAAGTGTGTTCAGACTTGTACAAATTAATCTGGAAAGTCTGTTCATTCTTAATTTTGTTGGCATGTATTGTCCACTCACACTTTTCCCACCACAAACAACATATACCTTAAAGCCATCATTCTTGGTAAACCTCACACTTCTCTTATGTCTGATTGCACTGTTGTTTTGAACTCTTTTTTGGAACTGAAGATCATCCCCAACTCTAAAGTGGAGTCATACATTTCTAAAGGGTTGACCACTGCATAAGAAGGCCCATCCTCCTCTTCATCTAATAACTTGTGTTCATCGTTCTCACTGGCAACAACATTACATGTTCATATTCTGAGGAAAATTCAGAATCCCCCTGAGCTTAAGTACTGTTTCCATCCACAAAATTGGAAAAAAGGTCATCATCATCAGTACAAGTACCCCTATGTCATATTCATTTTCCATGAAGTCTTCAGAATCATCCTCATCATCTAACTCTACATCACCCTCATCAATCCCAATATCCCGAGTTTCTGGTCCAGCACATCCTGTCTCATCCACCCCCATAGTACATCCTGTCTCATTTACACCCAAAAACTGAAACTCATCATCATCAGACACAAACTATTGTTGCTTACCCTTGCCTTTGCTCTTGGCTTTACTCTTACTATTTTTTGTTTTTTTTTCCTTACAGTTTCCTCCTTGTTTCACCACATTCCAAGCAATTTCTTCATGTGATGGGGGTTTATACTCAACATATATATTATTTTGACTACTCTCCAAATTATTCAAACTCTGTAGCTGAATATCATCATCACTATACAATAACTTAACCCCACCATTAATAATAATAATATAGTACCTAATTTCATCCCCATTTATTCCACAATTTTTAGCCAGGAGATCCAGTTTCTGTTTGTTCATGTGTGTTGCATTGACATAGTCAAACTTTTTTAGTTTTCCACCAATATATCTAGCTACTGCCAACTTTCTACCCTCCCAAATACATAGCTACAGTCATGCTCTGACTTTCAGGGTCTGTCAACCATAAAAATGGAAGACATAAAAAACAAAATTTTCATAACACTACATTCAAACAACAACAATACGAAACAATGTATTACACTATCCCACATGTAGGCCACATTGCAATTATAATAATAGAGCAACATGACAGAAAAGCAAGATTCTCACTTTGGAGGGGGGGGCACAATTCATGGCATTAAACAAATGTAGTTCTCCTTTAAGAAACATAAGGCATCTATTTTCCTTAAAAAGATGTTCTTTTATCACAAAATCCACAAAAAAAAGCACATATAGTAAATCGCTCACGGTAAGCAGGTGGGGGCATGTCAAGGTGCCTTTCACTTTGAAACTTTACCATCGTCATCAACTTCCGTCTTCAAGAGGCGTTGATAAGTCACCTTTCGGATGTGCGAACACCAAAATCGATTACTTCTTCTCTGTCCGCAGCAGCTTAACTTCACAAATTTGGGTTCTTTGGTCCTCTGAACTTCTCTAGGGCTTTTAGGTTGACTTCGACACGTGAGAGACGACGTCGTCTCCTTTTCCCTCCAATGTTCCAAGTGACATGGCATGGATGGATGGTGTGGCAGGTGATAGGATAGTTTAACCACGTCTGCAGTGCCACGTAAGGTGTGGCCAAAATATTTTAATCCACGTCAGTGTTGGTGGCCGGATTGTGAAAAATCCCCAAATTTATCAGGACACGTGCGCCCCATGTGACTATTTCCAATGAAATTAGGGCTTAGTGGACCAAAATTGCCATCTTTTTCAAATTAAAGTACAAAAACGCTATTCTGCAAAGGCTCGGGACCAAAAGTGCCACTACCCCTATATTATTAGACCAAAATTGCATTTTCCCTAAATTTAATTTTAATTATACAAATAGTTAACTCAATATTTTATTTTTTACATTAAAAAATATGCATGTGGGGTAATTGAATCTCAAAATCCCTTGAGTAGGTTTAGTCCTTGCCTTCAACGGAGTCCATACATTGATCAATTACCCAGTAAAAGGGTTGGTGTCAAATGGTGATCATTCAGCATAGGAAAAAAAAAGTAAACATTCAGCTAGATATATTTACATGTTTAGGTTGATACATAAATAGTACTTGTGCATTCAAGTTCTGACTGTTAGCGTGAGATAGTGGGAGAAATCAGAGGAGGACTTACAACCTCGATTTTGTTTAACTATAAATAATAATAATTATTTACTACGATTTTTGTCCATAGCCTATAATAAATTTTCTTCTAGTGACCTTAATCATCACCAACCTTGGATTCTTGATCCTAACAAGAGACCAAATATTAAATAAGTGTGGTCAAGATGTTGTAATGACCTTCCAAATCCAACCACTAGTGCAACATATTTGTAACCGATTAATAAAAACAGTAGCATCAACAAAGCTTCTTGTCAACGAACAAGACACTTGGGATTCTTTCGAATTGAATGCCTCTTTGAAAGGCCTGTTTCATGAAAGATTTTCCCATAAATTCTTCTTATGAAAACACCGGCTCATGTCAAAGATAACCCAGCATTGCTTAAACATGCATATGATACACAACCAAATCGTACAAAGACTAACCACAACATATTCAATAATCAACTTAGAAATCCAGTAAAGTTTATGAAATTTAAAATGGGAAAATTAATTTTTTAGTCTTAAGTATGTCCAATATTAATTTTAGCCTGATAACTATGACCAAATTTTATTTAATTCTTTAAGTTTCAAAATTGATGAAATTTAATCATTCAACGACCGGAGTTTTAATATTTGACCAAAAAACCGACATGGCAAGCCAACTCGATATCTTTCGAGGGATTTTAATCCTGTGTGGATTTAGAAATGAGTTGGAAGACATGTTCAACACAATTATATTATATGTATAATTATAATTATAAAAATAAAATTATTATTTCAAAAAGGAAAAAACCCACCCCACCCACGATTCTCCCCTTCTCTCCCTTCCCCATCCGTGCCCTTCTCACCCATATGCGACGGGCCGCCATCGCCCATTGCAGCGAGAGCAGCCGTCGCCCTCGACCTCTGGGCGACCGTCATCGCCCAAGGGTGGGAAGGGGGGAGGTGGGGTAGGTGGGGGTAGGGTGGATACGTTTTGATTAAAATTTGATTAATTTAATTAAAAATAATTATAAGAAAATTAAATTTTTAAAGAAAGTTAATAAATATTTAAAAAGTTAAGAACATTTTAATTTGATTTTTGAATTTAAATTATAAATTTTATACATTTGTTTTGGAATTTTGATATTTAAATAATGGCCACATATCGATACACGTAGTTTAAGCGTATATAAGTTGCCAGAAATTGAAGAAATTACCTGCCACGTGGCAATTTCCAACTGATTTTCAAAATCTCATTGGAAAATTATGTACAAAACCCCTATTTGGATTAAATTTCATCAATTTTGAAACTTGAAGGACTAAATAAAATTAGACATAGTTATCGACTAAAAATTAATATTGAGCATAATCAGCTGACTAAAAAATTATTTTTTTCATTTACCATCAGAGGGAAAATACAGGTAGTCAAAATTAAAATATAAATCCCAATGACCCAAATCAACTGCAAACAACACGCTTTCGGTTGCCAATGAATCTAAGACACGTAAGTAAACAACAAACAATTAAAATCAACCTGAAAAAAAATAAACTGAAAAGTGTAACTATCAAGTATTTTTACAATTGACATTAATTATTTATTGATTTATTTACCAAACTCATACCAGCTCAGCCACTCCAACAAATCAGTAACTAAAAACTTCTATTTAAGAAACTCAAAATACATGAAACAATCAAGAACTAGTTGTTGGATCACATTTTACTAATTTATTTAAAGTAATATTAGTGATTTGATATTTTGTTATTTTTCTTTCACTCTCAATGATGTCATACCACTTGTGAATATTTCCGCATGCTTGACAGCACTCTAAATTATAGTCACTGGATCTTAAGCATGGAGAATCATAATTTTGTGCATGATAAGACAATATTTTGAAAATATCTCTATGTTATTTTACCTTCGTATTAAACGACAGTGATGGTGGAAAATTAATTCCTGATATATTTATTGCAAATATCATGAGTAAATAATTAAGGTTCATGATGCAATCTTCAGTTAAATAGTCTGAAATAAAACTTTTAACATGATAATGATATCTAACAAAATCGATTCTTCTTAGAAGATAATATGAGAGGGCCGGATAACATATAATTTAACCCCTTGTGATGTGAAAAATATTTAGAAAACTTCCATAAAAAAAAACAAATATAACAAAAAAAACCCCACAATATTTTCAAAATATATCAAAAGACAACGCCCTCCACACTGGCGGTGTGCCACACACGCCCTTCTTTTCACTTGACCTAATCTTTTAATAATAAATTAATTTTGCATTTTAATTTATGAATCGTCTGATTTTGCTTGTTGCCTTTGAAATTTTGCAACAAACAAATGAAATGTTCTTAACTATATTTAATATTAGCATGGACAAATATAAACTAAAATAATAATAATTGATAGGTTACTAATAATTAGTGCTGGAACTATTACAAAACACTATATCCTCCAATCAACTTCATGGTTCTCATGGGAAGGTTGACGATCTTTGTTTCCAGATGATAATGGTCTGTCAATCTTGATCCCAACATGATTAATAGGGTCAACAGCAGTATCATCCTGTTGTAGCGTTCCACCGCCTACTGGTGAGGCCTCCAGCATTTTATTCACTTATATTAATATATCATTGACGGGTTCCAGATTTTCATCATCAGTTTGTTGCTCCTTATCAAATCTAGCCTTTGAGTGGGAAATTTGGAAACATGCTTTATTCGAAAGTTCAATAAAAAATACATGAATTTTCTCTATGAGTTATGTTATAATAAGTACTGAGGTGATACATGCATTAGGAAGGTTATCTCTAGAAGGTCTATGGAATGCATTAAGGCCCGTGCTAGTATGCTTTTTATATCATCAACAGCTGCTTTGGAATAATTGATGTGAACTTCAGCGACTGCGGGCAAAAATGAAGTTAGGTTTTATCGACGGAACGCTACCAAAACCGAATGTAACTGATGTTTATTTTGAACAATGGATCTGTGTAGATAGTATGGTGACTCAATGGATACTGAATTGCATTTCAAAGGAAATAGCTGCAGGTTTTATGTATGCAAAGGCAGCGAGGAGCTTATGGTTGAGCTTGGAAGAACGATATGGAGAATGTAACGGACCGCTGCTATATGAACTCCAAAGAGAGATTTCATCTTCAGTACAAGGGAACGCATCAGTGGTGGACTACTTCTCATGACTGAGCACAGTTTGGGATGAATTAGACGTATTAGCACCTACTCCACAATGCAGCTGTGGAGGATGCACTTGTGGTGTATCCAAGGCAATTGCAGATCAGGCGACATTCACTAAACTCATACAGTTTCTCATGGGACTGAGTGACTACTTGGATCATATGAGAGATCAGCTACTGACAAGGGATCCGGTACCATTCGTAAATAAAGCATACTCCATGATGTTGAGGGTGCAGAAACAAAGAGAAGTTAATCTGGACGGAACAAATAGTGGAGATAACACTGCCATGCAAGTGAGAACAGAAGGGAGAAACGAACAGGCATACATAGGGGGAAACCACCACAGAACACATGTAGACAAGAGAGGAAAACACTGCGATAATTGCAATAAACCGGGCCATACTAGAGACACTTGTTTCAAAATCCATGGGACTCCAGAGTGGTACAAAGAGCTAATTGAAAAGAAAAAGAGGGAAAGAGGCACAATGAGAGGATATGTTGCGGAGACTGAAGAAAAAAGACAATCACAGCACCACAAGGTGGAAACAAAAGAAGCACTGCTGCAGGAGTTGGTGAAGCTAATTAAGGGAGGTGCCAACCTGCAGTTACAGGATGATCCATTGCAGACAGCACAATTCGCACAATTGGATGGATTTGCTGGTAAGAATTGCATTTTTATTGGTTTTGCTGATAGTTAATTGGATTCTTGGATAGTTGACACCGGTGCCACAAATCATATGTGTGCACACAAACATATTCTCCAACACCTTATTCTCGTGCCATTTCTGTCCACCTCCCTGATGGGAACACACAATCAGTAACTCAAACTGGAAATATAGCTTTGCACAAACACCTTAAACTATCAGATGTTATGTATGTGCCAAGCTTCAAATGCAATTTGTTATCTGTGTCAAAGTTATGTTTCACTTCCTCTGTTGGTGTATCTTTTCACTCTACCTACTGTCTATTTCAGGACCTGAAGACTAAGAGGGTCATAGCCGTAGGAAAGCTACACAGGAACATCTATATACTGGATAAATCATCTTTTGATTCTGATGTAATTGCTCCTCTTCTTGTAACTAAACTTGTTTCTTGTTTCCAATCTATGGTCTGTAATAATGTCTTGTGGCATAGAAGGCTTGGACACCCTTCTATGCCAGTCCTTAAACACATTCTTGTACTTACTCCTTCTAAACCAATGGATGACTGTTTGATATGTCCTATGGCAAAGAAGCACCGCCTACCTTTCCCCACAAACATTATACAATCCACACAAGCATTTGAGCTCATACATATTGATCTTTGGGGTCCGTATAGAACTCCTACCCTTAGTAGTTGTGTTTACTTTCTCACAATCGTCGACGATTTTAGTAGAGCTACCTCGACGTATCTGCTCAAATAGAAGTCCCAAGTTTGCCACACCCTTGATACTTACTTCAAAATGGTTCACACTCAATTCGATTCCAAAGTTAGGAGAGTGAGGTCCGATAATGGATCCGAATTTGTAAATACACAATGTCAGTCCTTGTTCAAATCACTTGGGATCATCCATCATCATTCTTGTCCTCACACACCACAACAAAATGGTGTGGTCGAAAGAAAACATCGGCACATACTTAACATAGCTCGAGCTCTTATTTTCCAGTCCCACATTCCAAACAAATTCTGGGGGGAATCAATCCTTGCAGCCACATACCTTCTAAACAGATTACCATCTTCTCTCCTTAACTGGAAATCACCCTACGAAGTCTTATACAATCATCGTCTATCATACTCCAACCTACGGGTTTTTGGGTGTTTATGTTTCGCTTGGAATGTCTCTCCTTCTAAGACAAAGTTCGACATCCATGCACACAAGTGCACATTTTTGGGGTACAACCATCTTCATATGGGGTACAAGGTTCTAGACATGACTACAAACAACATCTTCCACTCTAGGGATGCGGTCTTCTACGAAAATGTATTTCCCTTTGCCATTGATTCAGTGTCACCTTTCTTAGAGCCTCTTTCTTCTCCTACAATTTACAGTGATGATCCTCCACAAACTATCCTACATGAGTCCTCTTCTCCTACAGCATCTATTCCAGAAAATGATCCAAGTACATCTCCAGCCACACCTCCCACTACTTTCTCTACACATAGCCTTCCTCCTAATCCACTACCTACATCAGTAACTCCTTATGCACCTCCACCCGAAGATCTCATAGGAATATCCATAAACCGGCCTAGATGGATGACTATGTCTGCCACTGTACTTCTCATACTGATTCTACTTGCATCCCCACATCCTTTAGTCTTGCACATATATCCTTTGTGGCACTCTTGTCTTCTATGCAGGAACCAAGAAATTATTTGCAGGCTCGTAAGGATGCCAAGTGGGTTGAAGCCATGAACCAGGAATTCACTGCACTAGACAAGAATGACACTTGGGATCTTGTGACTTTACCCCCGGGTAGAAAGACTATTGGGTGCCGTTGGGTATATAAGCTTAAGTTGAAACCTGACGGCAGCATTTAGAGGCATAAGTCCAAGTTAGTGGCCAAGGGTAAAACCAGATTGAAGGCGTCAACTAATTTGACAGCTTTTCTCCGGTGGCAAAATTAGCTACTGTTCGAATTTTTATGGTTGTGGCAGTGGGTAGAGGCTGGCTTTTGATGCAATTGGACGTGAACAACACCTTCCTCCATGGTCACTTAGATGAGGGGGTGTTCATGCTTCCCCCTGAAGGATATACCGTACAAACACCTAGCCAAGTTTGTCGTCTGAAACGATCTCTATATGGCCTAAAACAGGCGTCTCGACAGTGGAACATCAAGCTCACGAATAGGCTCCACGCTTTTGGTTTTCGTCAATGCCCTCATGATATTGCTTTTTCTTGAAGGTTACTTCCACGTGTTTCGTTTCTCTATTGGTGTACGTTGACGACATATTATTAACTGGTAATTCTAAGGATGAGATTGCAGCTGTGAAGTCTCATTTGGATGCCTTATTCACTATCAAAGACTTGGGACATGCCAAGTACTTTCTCGGTTTGGAATTAGCCCGCTCTGCACATGGTTTGCTCGTCACTCAACAAAAGTACCTCCATGACATTCTTCAGGATGCACACATGATGGAGGCCAAGCCAACCCGTACTCCTTTGCCTCCAGGTCTGAAACTGATCTCTGATGATGGTTCTCTCATATCTAATCCCGGTTCTTATCGTCGCCTCATGGCACGCCTCCTCTATTTGGGGTTTACGCGTCCCGACATTGCTTTCGTCGTGCTGCAACTTAGTCAGTTCTTGCAGCATCCCCAGACTTCTCATTGGGATGCTGCAATACACGTCCTCCATTACTTGAAAGGCTCCTCCTCTCTGGGCCTTTTCTTCCCGTCCGACAACATCTTCCAGTTATCCGTTTTCTCTATTGCCTCTTGGGCCTCCTATCCTGATTCACGACGCTCTGTCACAGGCTTCTGCATCTTCTTGGCTCCACTCTCGTCTCTTGGAAGGCAAAGAACCAGGCTACTATCTCTCGTTCCTCCGCCGAAGCCGAATATCGCAGCATGGGCCTGCTGTTTGTGAATTACTGTGGCTCTCTTTTCTGCTTCGTGATCTGCACATCTCCTTCCCTACTCCAGTTCCCTTTTGGTGTGACAACCAGGCGGCGATCCATATCACGGCTAACCCCGTATTTCACGAGCGCACCAAACACTTGGACATCGATTGTCATATCGTTCGTGATCAATTCAAGTCGGGGTTCATTCCTCCTGCTCACATTCCTGGGCATGAATCGCAGACCTCTTCACCAAGTCTCCCTCCACTAGTGATTTTGCTCCTCTCTTCGTCAAGTTGGGCTTGATCCCAAGCTCCACCTTGAGGGGGGTGGGGGTGGGGGGGGTGGTGTAGCAGATTGATGCAGCACAGCTCTGCACAGCACAGCTAAATGTATTTATTTGCTCTTTTTGCATTTCTTCTACATTAGTCGCACTTTTCCCTTTTACGTTTCTATTAGTAGGAGTCATGTTTCTTACGTCAGCAGAGCAGTTGAGGTAGTTAGCAGGTAGTTACACAAAACTGTATATATAAACTCTATATACTCATTTTCCAGAAGAATGAATAGGTGAATACTAATCTTCAAAGTACCTTCAATGGCTTCCGTGAGCTTCCAGAGTTTGTTAGATTTCTTACATGAACTAAATGTACAAGAAAGGCTATTTATATTCTTTTATATATAAAGCAAACTCGCTCCCAATTTTTTTGGTTATATCAATAATACCCCTAAATTAGTTTTTATTTTTTTACTTTCTTTCTTTCTTTCTTTTTTTTTTAAATACAATGTGTTGATTAATATGTATATGTTCTTATTTATAATTATTTTAAAATATGTAATATTATTTTATATGTATGCCAGAACGATGTGCCACGACGGCTAGTATTCTTTTATAATTGAATAGATGGTAATTGGTGATCTCACAAATGTAGTTTGCAGTGACTGGTACCCTCATTTGTAGACATATATGTACCAGTATTTCATTTTTCATATTATTTGTATTTATCTAATCACTCTATTTCACTTTGCAATTTCTTTTAATTATATTATATGCGTTCTTAAATCATAATTACTTTTCATGATTAAATATATTTTTAGTCCTGTAATTTAGACTATTTAGCGTTTTCATCTTTTAACTTTCTAGGGTAGCATTTTAGTCATACAACTTTATAATTTTTTGCAATTTCAGTCCTTTAATTCGCCGGAGTTCACCTCCACTGGCGAGAAAAAGGATTTGAATCACGAAAATAATAAAGTTGCAGGATCAAAATGTTACTTTAGAAAGTTAAAGGACAAAAATGCTAATAGAAAAAGGCCAATAGGAACACAATTCCCAATTTTAAAATGTCACGTGAGAGGCACATATATTTTCTCGACAAAAAGGGTGAACTCCAGCGAAAAAAGGACTATAATCACGAAAATTAAAAGGTATAGGACCAAAATGCTACCCTTAAAAGTTAAGTGACGAAAACGCCAAATGACCTAAGTTGCGAGACCAAAAATGCATTTAAGCCCTACTTTCTACTTTAGCACACAAATTTATAAATATATTTTTTTTAATTTTAATTATTCAAATAGTTAACTCAATATTTTATCTTTTACATTAAAAAATGTGCATGTGGGGTAATTGAATCTTAAAATCCATTAAGCAGGTTTAGTTCTTGCCTTGAACGGAGTCGACAAATTAATCAATTAACCAGCAAAAAGGTTGATGCCAACTGGCAACTGGTGATCATTCAGTATAGAAAAAAAAAAGTAAGTAAACATTCAGCTAAATAAATTTACATGTTTAGGTTGATACCCCAATAGCACTTGAGCATGCAAGCTCTGACTGTTACCATTAGATAGTGAGGAAGAGAAATCAGGGGATGACTTACAACCTTGAAATCCCTTGTGCAAATCCCAGAGCAAATTCTGCACCCACAGGTAGAAACTTAATACTTAACCATGGTAAAAAGTAAATAGTTCTAATAATAGTTATTGATCACGGTCACGCAATTATTGCTAGTTGTGGTTTTTCTGAGTATGGCTAAAATATTTATAATGGTCAAAAACTATGGGAAAAACATTACCATGACTCATAGCCATAGCACAAATAATTTTCATGGTGGATAATTAAGTTTTTTACATCGATTTTGTTTAACTATGATTAATAATAATTATTTATTACGATTTTAGTCCATAGTCAATATTAAATTTTCTTCTAGTGACCCTAATCATCACCAACAAGAGACCAGGTGTTGTAATGATCTTCAAAATCCAAGCACTGGTGCAACTGTTTTGCAACCGATTCAATAGAAACAGTAGCATCAACAAAGCTTCTTGTCCACGAACAGGACACTTGGGATTCTTTCAAATTGAATCCCTCTTTGAAAGACCTGTTTCATGAAAGAATTTTCCATAAATTCTTCTTATGAAAACCCCTATTTTCGGCCCATGTCAAAGATAACCTAGCATTGCTAAAACTTGCACATGATACACATCCGAACCGTATAAATACTAACCACAACACACTCAATAATCAACTTAGAAATCCAGTAAAGTTATGAAATTTAAAATGGGAAAATTATTTTTTTAGTCTTAAGTATGTTCAATATTAATTTTAGTCCAATAACTATGATCATTTTTTTATTTAATCCTTTAAATTTCAAAATTGATAAAATTTAGTCATTCAGTGGCCGGAATTTTAATTTTTTGTAGGAAAAACGACATGGCATGTCAACTGGATATTTTTTGAGGGATTTTAATCCTATGTGGATTTAGAATTGCGTTAGAAGACATGTTAGACACAATTATATTATTTGTATAATTATAATTTACAAAAATAAAATTAGTATTTCAAAAAGAAAAAAATCCACCCCCACCCACGACCCTCCCCCCTCTCCCCCTTCTCCCAGACGCCTCCCCCCTTCCCCCAGTCGCGCCCTTCTCACCCATGTGCGACGGGCTGCTGTCACCCATCGCAGCAAGAGTGGCCGCCATCGCCAAGGGTGGGAAGGGGGGGACGCGTCTAGGGGAAGGGGAGAGGTGGGTGGAGTGGGGGTAGGGTGGATGGGTTTTAATTAAAATTTGAATAATGTAATTGAAAATAATTACAAGAAAATTAAATTTTTAAAAGAAAGTTAATAAATATTTAAAAAGTTAAGAAAATTTTAATTTTATTTTGGAATTTAAATTATGAATTTTATACATTTGTTTTTCGAATTTTGATATTTAAATAATGGCCACATGTCAATACACGTAGCTGTTCGCGTATATAAGTTGTCAGGAATTGAAGAAATTACCTGCCGCGTGGTAATTTCTAGCTAATTTTCAAAATCTCGTAGGAAAATTATGTACAAAACCCCAATTTGGATTAAATTTCATCAATTTTAAAACTTAAAGGACTAAATAAAAAATGAGCATAGTTATCGGACTAAAGTTAATATTAGACATACTTAGCGGACTAAAAGGATAATTTTTCCATTTAACATCGAAGGGGAAATATAGGTGGTAAAAATTAAAATATGAAATCCGAATGATCCAAATCAACTGCAAACAACACGCTTTACCAATGCATCTAAGACATGTAAACAACAAATAATTAAAATCAACCTGAAAAAAATAAATTGAAAAGTGTAACTATCAAGTACTACTATTACAATTGACGTTAACTATTTATTAATTTATTTACCAAACTCACAGCAGTTCAGCCACTCCAGCAAATCAACAACTAAAAGCTTCTATTTAAGCAACTCAAAGGAACCATGAAACAATCACGAGTTGTTGTTGGATCAAATTTTATTAATTATATTTAAAATGACATTAATTATTTAATATTTGTTATTTCCCGTTCACCCTCAATAATATCATACCACTTGTGAATATTTCAGCATGCTTAAAAGCACTTAATTATAGTAATCGGATCTTAAGCATGAAGAATCGTAATTTTATGCATGATAAGACAATATTTTGAAAAAATCTCTACGTTATTTTGTCTTTGTATTAAACAATAGTGATGACGGAAAATTAAATCCTATATATTTTTTTTCAAAGATCATGAGTACATAATTAAGGTTCATGATGCAATCTTGGTAAATAGTCTGAAATAAAACTTTTAACATGATAATGATATCAAACAAAATCGATTCTGCTTAGAAGATAATATGAGAGGGCCAGATAAAATATAATTTAACCCCTTGTGATGTGAAAAATGCTTAGAGAACTTTCCCAAGAAAAACAAATATAACAACCCCCCCCCCCCCAACACGCACACAATATTTTCAAAATATATCAAAAGAACGCCCAGAACACTGGCGATGTGCCACACACGCGCTTCATTTCACTTGGCCTAATTTTTTAAAAATAAGTTAATTTTGCTTTTTAATTTAGGGTTAAATACAGTTACCCCCCTGAAGTATCCATCTCACATCGATTACCCCCGTAAAGAATTAAAACCTTCAAAAAATAAAAATAAAAAAAAAATTGACCTTCTAACTCCTTTAACTTTTAAGTTTAAATGTCCATTTTACCCTTAGTAAAATTTGCTTTTTAAAAAAATTAAAGATTTTTAAAATACCAAAACCACGCTTTGTCGAAACTTTGTCTAATCTAGTTTCACTTGTTTATCGAGCTCTTTTTATTTTTATAATTCTAAAATATTTGAATTTTATTTTATTTAGTTTCATTTATTTGTCAAACCATGCAAGTGAAAAAGAAATTTATATATGCATATAATTACCACATATATATATATATATTATAAATATATATTAATTGTATATTTTTATTAATTCATCAGCCATTTTGATTTTATTAATTGTATATTTATTTAAATAATATATATATGTATAAATTTATTTTTAATTTGGTTTGACAAACAAGTGAAACTAAAATAAAATAAGCTCCAAGTATTTTAGGATTGTGAAAATAAAAAGAGCTCGATGAAAGTGTGAAACTAGAATTAGAAAGAGGTGATTTTGGTATTTTATAAATCCCTTAATTGTTTTTCATAGAGTAATTTTTAGTAAGGGTAAAATGGACTTTTTAAACTTAAAAAGTAAAGGAGTTAGAAAGTCGGGGGGGAGGGGGGGTTGGTTTGAAGATTTTAATACTTTAGGGGGGTAATTGATGTAGGGTGAATGCTTTAAGAGTGGTAACTGTATTTAACCCTTTAATTTATGAACTGCCTGATTTTGTTTGTTGCCTTTAAAATTTTGTAGGAAACAAATCAAATGTTCTTAACTATAATTAGCATGAACAAATATGCACTAAAATAATAACAATTGATAGGTTACAAATAATTCTGCTGAAACTATTACAAAACACTATACCCTCCAATCAACTCATGGTTCTCGTGGGAAGGTTGACAATCTTTGTTGCCAGATGGTAATGGCCCGTCAATCTTGATCCCCACATGATTAATAGGGTCAGCAGCGTTATCATCCCACTGTAGTGTTCCACTGCCTACCGTTGAGCCTCTAACATTTTATTCACGTCTATTAATAATATCATCGGCGAGTTCCAGATTTCCATCATCAGGTTGTTGCTCCTTATCAACTCTAGCCTTTCAGTGGAAATTTTGGAAACATGCTTTATTCGAAAGTTCAATAACAAATACATAAATTTTCTCTATCAGTTCTATTATATTAATAAGTACTGAGGTGATATGCATTTGGAAGGTTATCTCTAGAAGGTCTATGGATGGCATTGAGGCCCCTGCTAGTATGTTTCTTATATCATCAACAGCCGCTTTGGAATAATTGATGTAAACTTCAGTAACTGATGATGGATATGTCATTGATTTAATTATTGAGGTTGATTTCCTCAATGCGTTTCCTGATTCAATGATAAATTTTATCCAGGTTTCACGGATTCCTGTTGGAGTAGTGGTAACTGCCAGTGAAATTAAGTTAGTTAACCAAAGAAATCAAAATGGCTAAATAGTGATGAATTGAGGAATGCTTGTCTGATGTGTGGAGTTTGTGCATCCAATAAGTATTTTGGAATGGCACGCACATTCCCTAAGTAGAAGCCCAATCTCCAAAATTACCATGATCAGGCTCCCACCATGCTTGAATTGCCTGAAAATATTTATCAATTACTATTAACACTATACATACTTTAAGCAAACAATATGAATAATAATAATTAATAATTATGTCATTATTTTTTATATAATACAATAGTTAATAATAAAGATGGGCATGCAAATTACTAACCAGTGACTACTCAGCCTCTTTGGAGTGTAATACACTTTCATATAGTTGATGATGTGAGTCGTCGTCATCATCGAAAGAATTACTAAGAAGTTGGTATCCGATAACTGTAAAGTCAATTCTATAATAAGCTCATGGAACTAGTTTAATTACCAAGGAAAAGTGTAAGAAAGTTTCATAGTTTTGAATTCCATCGTCTTTGGGATACCTTGTAAGATATCTTCAAGGTTTTCGATGTTTTCAGAGACGAGATCATGTAAGTCTTGGCTTGCCCAAACTGGGTAAATGAATATGGATGCTGCGATGCATATTGCTCCACCAATCACAACGATGCACAACCTTTGGTAAGCCACTTGTAGAACTTTGTTGTCCGAAGAACTCGATAGAGCCACCAGAAAAAAAAGTTTCTATAAGTATTCCGACCCCACAATCACATCTGATCCTCACAGTTGGAAAAAATCGAGTAAATGTAGATACAACAGCTGTATTTAAGAGAATTTGGGAAAATAAAAATGTGTTATAACTCAAAAAGGATATTCTCTCTCTATTACATATATATATATTTGAAATTATAGGAAGATTAGTTTTTTATATTTGAAAGGTAAGAAAAAGTTGGTTCATAGGAAGACCCAAAAATCCAACTGTGGTTGCTTGTAATTTTGTAAAAATGAGATGGAATGAGTTTGATTAAAATGAATTTTTTAAGTATGTATATTAAATGTGAGACCAAAATATAATGATGACAGTTGATGTGATGTGTATAAGGTATTAAATAAAAATAAAATGTAATGGTTATATCGGTGATGTAGTATGCTTTGTTCTAGAGTAGTGAAATGTGTTTACGATTTTATTTTCTTGAATCAGAAAATTATTCCTACAACAAAAAATGGTTTTAACTTGACTGGATGGAGTGAGATGAATAACAACTCACAAGCAACCACAAAGCTCTTGTTTCTCTCCACCAAGTCAGCCAAATAATCGGCTCTAACTCTGAGCGCTCCAACTATAAAGATGCACAGCTCCTATTTAAACTTTTTGATAGAGCTCCACTTGAAAAACGAATCAAAAAAGAGATTCAAAGAATATAAATGAACCAATATATTCTATTAACTTTATTTAAAGTAATATTAATTATTTAATATTTTGTTATCTTTCGTTCACTCTCAGTGATATCATACCACTTGCGAATATTTCCGCATGCTTGAATTCAATCTAAATTCTAATCATCGGATTTTAAGCATGAAGAATCGCAATTTTATGCATGATAAAACAATATTTTGAAAATATCTCTACGTTATTTTGCCTTTGTATTAAACAACAGTGATGGCGGAAAATTAATTCCTGATATATTTATTGCAAAGATCATGAGTACATAATTAAGGTTCATGATGCAATCTTCAGTTAAATAATCTGAAACAAAACTTTTAACATGATAATGATATCAAAAAAAATCGATTATGCTTAGAAGATAATATGATAGGCTAGGATAAAATATAATTTAACTCCTTGTGATGTGAAAAATATTTATAAAACTTCCCTAGGAAAAACAAATATAACAAGAACCCCTCACAATATTCTCAAAATATATCAAAAGATGATGCCCTCCACAGTGGCGGTGTGCCACACGCCCCCTTCGTTTGACATGGCCTAAATTTTTAACAATAAAATTAATTTTGTATTTTAATTTATGAACCATCTGATTTTGCTTGTTGCCTTTGAAATTTTGCAGGAAACAAATCAAATGTTCTTAAGTATATTTAGTACTAGCATGAAGGATGAAAATTTATAAATTCAATAATATTTTCATAAATTCTAAATTGCGTAATGGTTTATATGTCATATCTAATTGACAGTCTTTCTATATACAATAGTGAAACTTATTTATGCAAAACTCAATATTGAATTCTTTACTAAGTTTATTCACAGAACGTTTTGAAAATAATAATAGAATATTATTATATTTTTCATATTGAGAAAAATTATTTTATCAATTTCAAATACAATATATATTTTCTTATACAATTAATATAATTTAAGTAAAATAAAAATATATTAAAAAATATTATTTAAAAAGATTCTATTCTATTACCTTGTGGTATAAACTCCTCTAAAAAAGTACAATTCGTAAAAAATGATCATTTAATAAAGTTTGTAAAAGAAGAATAAAAATGTAATAGTAACACCTTTTATTTCCTTCATGAAAAAAATTAACAATATCTGAAACTAAAAAATAAGTGAAGAGATATATACATATTTCTCGTTATATGCTAACAATACAAATATACAATAAGAAATTAGTAACAGTACAGACATAACATATAGTAGCAATAATACACATAATAAAAAATATTTATAGTACTTGGATTTATGTCCATTATTTTTCATAGATACTTTAAGATAATAGAGCTACTTTTTAATGAATAATTAATTCCTTTTATCATGTTCAATTTCCAACTTCAAGTCAAATTTTCACTTGATATTATACTTATTAATTGCCTATAATTTTATTTTATCTTCTTGTCAGTTTAATTTACTTTTGATAGACCAAAGAAGAAAAAAGAAATTGCTCATAAATTTTAACAGTAAATTACACTTTTATAATCAAGTTTATCAAAGAAAAAATAAAAAGAATTAGTATCACTTTTTCATTTCTTTCATAAAAAATAAAATTTAACAGTATTCAAAACTAATAAAAAGTAAAAAACTTTATATTTCTAAATTATATGCTAAGAATACATATATAATAAAAAATTCAAAATGCTACAAACATAAGATATAATAACAATAATATACATAACAAAAAATCTCTTGTAGTTGGGTATGTGTCCATTAATTATCATTGATGTAGAATGATCAAATTACTTTGCAATGAATAATTCCTTCTGCATGCAGTTGAATTTTCTATGCTGAACTTCTAAATTAGAAAAAAAAAAAAAATGATAGTGACAATATATATTTATCAATTGATCATTATTTTGTATTCCAATAAATGCAAATCTATAAATCTTACTATATTTAATGTTAAATTTTGATAGAGCAATATTTACAAAATTGAGGGAATTGTATTTTTGGTACCATAGTATATTGGGTGTTTCAAGTTCAGCACCATGCTTTTTCAGTTGATCAAGTTCGGTCAACTGAAAAAGCATGGTACCAAACTTGCAAGATCCCCTATACTATGGTACGAAAAATGCAATTCCCTCTACAAAATTATTTCACTACGGGAAAAAATATATTCGAATTTATTGGGAGAAGATGATGAATAAAATTTTATAACATAAATCTTAAATGAAATAGTGGCCTATGATTTTCAAACCTAGAAAACAATGGAAGATTGAAAATCAAATTCAATCATAAAGCTAAGAAAAAGAAAACAAAGATATTAATTTGAATGAAAAGTAAAAACGTATTTTTATCAGTATTAATGAACCAATAAAAAATATTAAAAAATGTGTTAATAAAATAACTAATTGCAAAAAATAATGGTTTAACCTTATCGAAAATGAAAAATTATTGCATGAGATATACGATGAGATTGATATAAGTTTAGACTGAAAGGTATATGATTAAATTGAAATATATGTGGTGTTAAGATAAGTATATATTTTTCATATAAAAACTTAATCATAAAATTTTAATTTATTTAAAATAAATACAAATTGAATTGGTATCCTAATTTTGAAGGTAGAATCTAGTATAAATAAACACTAATCTTGAAGATATGATTTTCTTATATGAATACAAATTTAATTTTTAATTTATAATGGATGAGAATTCTAACCAATGAGAGTTTTTCTTGACGATTAAAATATTCAAAATTCTTAGCATTAAGAATTGAGTCAAAATTAGCTTAACTGCGATCAACTATCGTTTTGCTATATATATATATATATACACTAGCATGAACTCCGTGCTATGCACGAGAATTTTTGAATTTAATACAAAACTCAATATTGAATTCTTTACTAATTTATTTACAAAATATTTTGAAAATAACAATAGAATATTATTTGTTCACATTGAGAATTTTTTTTGTTATTTATTTCAAATACTATATATATTTTCTTGTTCCATTAATATTTTTTTTGTAAAATTAAAATATATTAAAAAATATTATTTGAAAGATTTTATCCTATTCTCCTGAGATATAAACTCCTCTAATAAGTACGACTCACCATAAATGAGGAAGAATTACACTTTTGGTCCCTCCATAATAACACTAAAATAGTTTTGGTCCCCCTCCATTCACGAGTTACACTTTTGGTCCCAATTAGATATATTTTTTAATATTTTTGGTCCTACCGTCAACTCTCCGTTAAGAGTTAACGGAAAATGCATGTGCTGCGCATGTGAGGCTGATTTTGGGGGGAGACACACAAAAAATAAAAAAACCAACAAACAATGTTAGAAATAAGAACTTCACAAATCATTCTACGACATCAAATTACTAGTACAGAAAATCAACAACATTCGAGATCTTTTATCTTCTTTCTTTTGGGTATTATTATCATCCACAATAGTTTACAGAAAACAAAATTCACAAAAATCAACATTACACTATATTATCAAATCGGCCAAATTAGTATTTGAATAACTTCTACTCATGGCTAGAAATCTGATTTTGAAGTTATTGAACACTAAAATTTCGATCAAATTATGAAAGTGAGAATTGGGATGGGGTTGTAATTTTTTTAGAGAGGTTTGGTGCCAAAAGGGCTTTATAGTCAAGGCCAACCAATTTAGGCACCAAAATACAATAAATTTTCCCAGAAAATCAGCCTCACATGCGCAGCACGTGCGTTTTCCATTAACTCTTAACGGAGAGTTGACGGTAGGACCAAATGTGTTAAAAAATGTATCTAATTGGGACCAAAAGTGTAACTCATGAATGAAGGGAGACCAAAGCTGTTTTAGTTGTATTATGGAGGGACCGAAAGGGTAATTCTCCCCCATAAATGATCATTTAATAAAGTTTCTGAAAGTAAGAACAAAAAAGTATTAGCATCACCTTTTATTTCCTCCATGAAAAAAATTAACAATATCTGAAACTAATAAATAATAAGAAATTATATGCCAACAATACAAATATATAATAAGAAATTCATAACAACACGGACATAACAGATAATAGCAACAATACACATAATAAAAAAATTCTAGTACTTGAGTTCATCCCCATTAATTTCCATAGATACTCTATGATAATAGAGCAACTTTTTACTGAATGATTAATTCTTTTTATCATGAATTTTCCATTTGAAGTCAATTTCACTTGATATTATACTTATTAACAACCTATAATTTATTATATCTTCCTGTTAGTATAATTTGCTTTCGATAGACCAAAGAAGAAAAAAAAAATAATTTGTTGATAAAGTTTAACAGTAAATTACACTTTTGGTCCCTATACATTGGGTCAAAATCAATTTTGATCCCTAATCTCTACAAATTGTTATGATATTTTGGTCCAACCATTAAAATTAAAAATATTAAGTTAGGAGGGATCCGGATGGGCCAAAATCATAATAAATTGTAAATATTTGGTACTAAAATTTGCCTAAATATTTTTAGGGACTGAAATCATAATAATTTTTAATAATTAGAGACCAAAATCATATTTCAAAAATTGCAAGGACCACAATTGATCTTGACCCAAAGTATAGGGACCAAAAGTGTAAAACCCTAATTTTAATCTCTATACATACCTACTCTCAAATCTTGATTTTTTGCACGCCATCAAATATAATAAACATAAAACTATGTCATATATTTTAATGACAACTTAGTATATAATAGTGCAAAGTTATTAATACAAAACATAATATTGAATTCTTACTAAGTTGATTTACTGAATATCTTGACAATAACCATTGCAAATTATCATACTTTAGACATTGAAATAAATTATTTCTCAAGTTTCGAATACAATATATATTTTCTTATTTAATTAATAGATTTTTAGTGAAATGTAAAGTAATAATATTTAAAGGGGATGTAGCATTTATTGTCCCATAATTTAGGCTCTTTTCACTTTTGGTCCCGTCACTTATAAAAATTAGCAGTTTTCGTCCTCTTGCATTTTTCCGTTAGGGTTTTAAGGAGATGGCCATTTGGCCGTTAACTTTTTTAAATTGAAGGAAAGTTTGGTCCTCTTCGTGCTTGGTATCATTTTTAAGGGGAATATAACTGCTATTGAGAGATAAAAAAATTGAAGGAAACTAGCCAAATCCAATGCGTGATTAGCACTTTGCATAGAATACTGCCCATCCGTTGAGTAGCTCCACAGCCACTGATTAGCCTCGTATGCCCAACTGAGCGGAATTGAGAGAATAGCATCCTGGTCTGCTAGTTCAAAGAGCCCTTCAAGGATCTCGACATCCCAATCACCCATCTCCGGACCAATGAGGGCCGCAACCCTTGCGTCCTCAAGCCCTGAGGGGCCCGGCGTTGACACTTTGAGGGTAGAAGGCCGCGGGAACCACGAGTCGCGCCATATCCGCACTGAGTGACCCTTATTGATCCTCCATCGCAGCTTTTGCTGAACCAATTCCCGCGCACCACATCTCACCAGTTAGTCGATGGCCTACCGCCAAGTGAACACTCTAGGAGATCCGACCATGGGCAATAATTGGCCTTGAAGACCATAGCAATAAGAGAGGTCGATCGCAGAAGAAGCCTCTAGACCTGTTTGCACAACATTGCCGAATTGAAGAGTTCTTCTCAAAAACTGAGGCCCTCTTCCGGCTTACGATGACACATCCTGTCCAACTCACCTAATGGGTCCGGGTTGTGCTGTTATGCCAAAAGAACTTGGCTGACATAGATTGCATCTCCTTCAACATACCATCAGGGATTCGAAACACGCTTATCGCATAGGTGGGAATGACTTGGGCCACTGCCTTGATGAGCACCTCCTTGCCAGCCTTGGACAGATTTTTCTTGTTCCAACCCTAAACTCGAATCCATATTGGTCCCAAGTTTACTGAACACCTCCCTCTTTTACTTCCTAATCACCACCTGTAGGCCAAGGTATTTATGAAGCTGTTCCTCAACCTGAATGTCGAGCACGTCGGACACTTCCTCCACAACCTCTGGAGATTAATCTGTTGGTCAGATGTTGCTATGTATGTATCTAGAACTCCCTTGACCGTGGCCACAGCTGTCTTCGAGGCCTGGCAACAGATTAGTGTGTCGTTCGCAAAGAGCAAGTGATAGATACGAGGTGTTTGCCACCACACCCCTGACCAACCCCCTCTCCCCCATATGCGCCAACAATCCCATCAGGGCCTCTGTGCATAAAATAAACAACAAAGGCGATAGAGGATCCCCTTGACGAAGTCCCCTACTAAGTGAAAGGTGACCAAAGTAGGAACTATTCTGCATAAAGGAATAAATATTGAGAAACCTGTCATGAAAGCCTAGTCTACCAATGACTCGCTCCAAAAATGCCAATTACATCTTGTCATACGCGTTGCTAATCTTGAGCTTAAGGGCCATATATCCCTCCCCCCAGGTCGGGTTTTAAAAAAGTGGTTAATCATGAACGCGATGAGAGCATTGTCGGTAATCATACACGCAGTGAAAAAGGTTGATTGGTAAGGGGATATAATGATATCAACTAAGGGTTTTAGGTAGTTGGCAATGGCCTCGGCCATAATTTTATAAGTCACATTGGCCAAGTTGATAGGTCGGAATTGGAGCATAGAAACTAGTTGACGACATCTAAGGATCAGGACAATATTAGTGCAGCAAAGCTCGGAATCCATAGTCAGATTATTCAATAAATCAAGCACAGAAAAATAACATACTGTTTAACAATATGCCAATAATGTTGAACGAAGAAGGGAGGCATACCATCCAGCTCCGGAGACATTGTTTGGGTCATCTAACAGAGCATGTTCTCAACCTCCTCCGTAGAGTACAACCGTAGGTGCTCCTCGTTCATTTCCCGGATCACCGCTCGGTGCATATGCTCGGTCCCTCAAGCGAGCTCCTTCTCGGATAACCGGCTGGATGCGAAGACTTTGGCAAAGTGATCAACAATAACTTGTTGAATCTCCTAAGTAGATTCCATCCATTCCTTCTGACAATTTTGGAGGCGCATGATCAAGTTTGTCCTATACCTCTTGTAGCTTGACCATGGAAGAACGATGTGTTCCTATCCCCCAGCTGTAACCAATGGGTCTTAGCCTGCTGCCTCCAAAACGTCCAATCATGTTCTAAGAGGCCATCCAACTCTACCTAAAGCCTACACTCCCGTAACCTACCATCAGTCGATCGTTGGCTCCTCTTGAGAAGATAATTTCCTTTTCTATCCGAATGATCCTCTTACGATGAGTTTTTGTGCTAGTCTGCGACTCCAATTATACAGCTTGTTTAGGCACCGGTCTAGGTTGTAACGAACGTGACCTTGCGTTATACCGCCCCAACCCGGGCTCCACTCCCTCATGATCACTTCCTCAGAGTCCAGTTCTTGGGCCCAATGAGCTTCAAACTGATGGGGCCACGTCTGCCAGTCAACAATGAAGACAGCTCCGGAGTAATGAGAACTGCAACATGGTCAGAGTGGATGGCAGAAATATGCCAAATTAGAGCTCCTTGAAATAGCTGGGACCACTCGAAGTTGCCACGGGCTCGATCTAGTCACTCCTGGACCTTTGCCTGGAAATCCTAATTATTGCACCACATTAACAGATCCCCATCGAAGCCCATGACATGCAAATCACAGTCATTGAGTGCGGAATGGAACTCAACCATCCGCCAGTTTAGGATTAATCCACCATCCTCCTTCTCATTTGGATAAAGAAGCTCGTTGAAATCTCCACCGCAGGGCCATGGACCGTGAGCCCGAGAATTGAGTCCCCTCAATAATCTCATTCTCCTTCCTATGTTGGGCATTCGGTTCACCATAAATACCAGTGAAGTGCCACTGCAGGGTGGAGACCGAGGCTGAGATGGAAAAATTAATGTGACCCTATGAAAAACTCTGTACCAGGATCACCACTGACTTATGCCAAAGTTGGGGTAAACTGTCGCCTTTGCCCTTCGAGTCCAAATTAATCTCATGCCAATCGAAACAAGGTTTAACAACTTCAATCTTACTCTTCTGAAAGTTGGTCTCTAACAAGAAGACCACCTTGAGGTTATGGGTGCAAATTAGGTCGCCCAGGCACTGAACTGTCCAAGGGCTCCCAAACCCTTAGAAGTTCAACCTAGGATATTCATAGACCTCAGCGGGGCTGCCCCGCAAGTTCCGCCATAAAAGTTGCATCATGTTAAGTATCCATGCAGACCAACTTGTCCATCGCAGATAAATACTTTTAAACAGATTTTTCTTAAGGTTGGCTTCCATCAGAAAATTCAACAGTTATTTTCTAACGGCTATAGATTGTCGTTCCAAATGCCAACAAAAAATCTATCTGAATAACTTCTAACGACTATATTATTAGCTTTATGTCATTCCTAAATTCGTTGGAACGTCCATACCAAATAGCTCTATAGATTAGAGCTCATCCTCTCATTTGTGTTCCCACTCTCTTGCGTCCTGCCTATCAAATCTCTCAAAATTGAACATATATATATATATATATCAACTTTCAATTTTTTTAGATTGGTAATGTTATAATAGGTGACCATGTAGCCAATCTTGGCAGGCGAATTGTAACCTATGTCTGAACAATTTCGAAGTTTCAATAAATCCTTAATGAATAAGAAGTTAAATTTATTTGGCACGTACTTTGTTTGTGTTCACTTTATCTGCTTTATAACTGTTCACTACGCAAACAAAGCCCACAGACTGAAATCGCATTTCGGGGACTGGGACCACGCTTGGAGGTAGGTCCATGAAATCAGTTCCGCCGAATCAGTCTGGAAATCTCCAAGTCAAGGAATCTCAAAATTGGGTACCGAGATTCCCCTTGAGACTTGCACTAAGCATCTGCTGTCGTATTTCATCGACGGGTGACGAGGGTCGTCTAAGCAATGCTAGTGGGTTGGCCTGCTGGGGAGCGGCTGACTGAGGTGACTCGCAGGAACCGTCTTACGGAGGACCTTGAGTAGGGTCGCTTAGGTATGACGTGTGTTCTCGATTCCAACGGTACATGTCAAGTCCTTTAACTTGAGGAATTGCTGAGTTTACCTGTACAACGGGGCTGTATCTTAGGTATGGTGAGAGATTGCCGAAATGCACTTGAGTAGTCATAAGCCATATCTAGTGCAACTCCGGTATACAAAGTGACAGTAGTTTCCAAGAAAGGATCTGGCTCCTGTTAAAAGGTGTTGACAGTTGTGTCTCACAAATACTCTGTGTCTTGTCCCTAAAATCTGTGGCCACAATAACTGAACAGAAGGGAAGGTTTCCCTTGCAGCGTTTAGTAGCGGACATACCGACACTTAGGTCCAAAATGGGTACCTGCCTTATCCGTGCCCTAGACCCTAAATGATGAGACCGTATACGGAAGGATAGATGTACTGTAGAGCCTAAATGTTCATCCCTGTATATTCACCTAGTCTCTAGTGCCATGGATCGTTGTTAGACGGCCACCCATGGTGACGGGCGGATTCTAGGAATCCAACCAAGTCTAGCTGAAGGTGAACCTAAAGAGTCACACACAATCCGCACACATAGCGTATTTAATTTGGAATTAAATATTTGGAGAAATGGAGCGAAATCGCATTTCGGGGACTAGGACTACGCTTGGAGGTAAGGTCCATGAAATCAGTTCCACCGAATCAGTTTGGAAATCTCCAAGTCAAGGAATCTCGAAATTGGGTATCGAGATTCCCCTTGAGACTTGCACTAAGCATCTGCTGTCGTATTTCATCGACGGGTGACGAGGGTCGTCTAAGCAATGCTAGTGGGTTGGCCTGCTGGGGAGCGGATGACTGAGGTGACTCGCAGGAACCGTCTTACGGAGGACCTTAAGTAGGGTCGCTTAGTTATGATATGTGTTCTCGGTTCCAACGGTACAGGTCAAGTCCTTTGACTTGAGGAATTGCTGAGTTTACCTATACATCGGGGTTGTATCTTAGGTATGGTGAGAGATTGCCGAAATGCACTTGAGTAGTCATAAGCCATATCTAGTGTAGCTCCGGTGTACAAAGTGACAGTAGTTTCCAAGAAAGGATCTGTCTCCTGTGAAAAGGTATTGACAGTTATGTCTCACAAATACTCTGTGTGTTGTCCCTAAAACCTGTGGCCACAGTAACTGAACAGAAGGGAAGGTTTCCCTTGCAGCGTTTAGTAGAGGACAGACCGACACTTAAGTCCAAAAAGGGTACCTGTATTATCCGTGCCCTAGACCCTAAGTGGTGAGATCGTAGACGGAAGGATAGATGTACTGTAGAGCCTAAATGTTCATCCCCGTATATTCACCTAGTCTCTAGTGCCATGGACCGTTGCTAGACGGCCACCCATGGTGACGGGCGGATTCTAGAAATCCAACCAATTCTAGCTGAAAGTGAACCTAAAGAGTCACACACAATCCGCACACATAACATATTTAATTTGGAATTAAGTATTTGGAGAAATTGAGCGATTAAATTGGATTTAATCGGGTTCTTATTTTCTTGTGAAGAATTAATTCCTTTTATTAGATAAAAGGGATTTATCTAATAAATTAGATTTATTAGAGATTAATTTAATGGGCTTGGAATAAATATTTATATTTAATATATTTATTTATTTATTGCCCTTTGGAGTATTTAAATGGGATTTAAACATTCCATTAAATTAAATTAATGGTTGAGATTAAAGGGAGGAATCAATGGCTAAGATTGATTTGACCAAGAAGCTAGAACTTGACTAGGATTTGACTAGGTCAAATCCTACTCATGGAGAAGTCTTCAAAGTGTTGGAAACTAGAAGAGGAGTAGGATTCCTCCTCTATAAATACTCCTAAGTATACACTTTGAAAAAGATGATGAATCTTGAAACACACACACACTCACTACTCATCTCCCTCCCTCTCCCTCTCGGCCGCGCCTCTCTCCTCCTCTTGCAAGAAATATCTTTTCTTGTTCTTTTGTTTTGACAATTGAACATCAAGGAGGATTGATCTCGTTCATCAATAACGTTTGATCGATCCATCCTCTCCAAAAATACACTTGTTCTTTCGTTAGCACGAAGATCAAGATACGTGGGCGGATTGCGTGTACGAATTAGAGGGTCTCCTATACGAGATCTTGGAGCAAAACGGGGAACAATGCGAGTACCGGTTAGAAGACGAAAACGACAATTAGTAGGTTTTCGGTTTATGGTTTTCGTCCCTCTTTCTTTTAAACCCTATGGCCTCCATGATTATTTTATATGTTTTTTTATTCATGGGATACACCGAACGTCCAGGAGTTACAAGGGAACACCCCTTGAATGCATTTATTCTATGTATATTAATGCATGTTTAAATTCTTGAAATTTATATTATACCGCGCTTCCGCATTCGCGCTACTCCCGAGACGATCCACACGCTTACCCTAGGCTTTCAGGTAATATATATTATTAATAGCGAATTCACGCGGTCTACAAATTGTGATCGGTCATTTTGTTCTAAAAAGTTGAGGTGGAGGAGGTGCATCATTATATAGGTAATAATGAAACCACTGAAACTACGACGTTGTTGTTCTTTTAGCATGTTGTATATTAGTTATGACAAGATTAATTATACATATTTTGAGGTGTTTATAATTAATACTAAGGAACAACACTGTGGAATGCATGGGTTGAAATGCCCATGGAGTTATGCATTATATATTATAACGTATTTAATTCGCCATATGAATTCGGAGTACATTAGATGATCAAACTACAACATATAGAAGACATGATTAAGACTACAAGGATAACCCTTTCTAGTCGCGAAAATTCTTATCATTATATGGATCAAAGATGTCACTATGATATGCCAGTGACAACATTACAACTCGTCATTATATCGTGACTATAAGAACCATCATTAAAAGTTTTAGTCATGATTAATAGTTTTGTCACTATAACTTATTTTTTTAGCCACATGCAATTCTTGTCACTAGATCCTAATGCTTTAGCCACATATACATGATGTCACTATATCCAATTTTTTTGCCACATATGATTTTCGTCACTCTAACCTAATATTTTTGCCACATATAAATTTTGTCATAGTACAACATTTTAGCCACATACAAATCTTGTCATAAGAACTAGATACTTTAGCCTTATATAGTACTCGTCACTAAATTCAATATTTTTCTAGTCACAACCAATTTAGTCCCGACAAAAATTTTAGATCGTCATTGTAAATATAAAGTGCAAAATATATTTTTATCTTATTAACGATCATGTAATGACAAAAACCATCGTGACTATATGTTCATTTATAGTGACACAGTTTAAATTAATTTAGTGACAATCTCCTATAATCGATTTATCTTGTATTTAAATTTTTTATTTAGTTATTGATCCAATGAAAATTAATAATCTAATCACTTCATGAAACAAAGAATAAAACCAAAAGAAGTATATATTGAAGTTGTCTCTATATCATAGAGAAAGAGTTCAAAATTGAATATTTACAACGTGAAACTAAAGGAAAAAAGAAATAAGCACAAGCATCAACCCTCTTAAGTACTTGTTGAGCTTCAATCCAGCCAAAAATCTAAAATGATATAATTACATTCTAAAGCATCCATATATAATATATAAAACTAAAATTATCAAAAAAATGTGCATCAAAAGTTTATGAAATTTTAGTTCTAAAAAAAACTTCTAAATTAACTCATTCGGAAAAAAAAGGAAAGAAGTACTGAAACTAGAATTACGAGTAACTTACATTAGTCGGTGGATGAATTGACCAACTATGCTCAAGTTCTGGATGATGGTAGGAAATTGACTTTTGAGAATAGCTTGAACTTGTTGATTATTGTCTTGGGACACTAATGCATGTAGGCGTCCAGACATCTCCTTGTTATTTTTTTTTATTTTTTATTTTTGATTGACTCCAAACATTCTCTATCTTCTTAAACTTGTTTTATCAATTCTTCATTCTCTTTTATCGATTCATCATTGATCATTTCTCCTCTTTTAGATGGTGGTTTCAAGTGATCCCCACAACCACATAGTCCACTTGATTTTTTTGGGTCTAGAACTTTTATGAAAGCTTCATCAATATAGTATAATCTGTTAGTAAAACTGGTACTTCGAGTCACTTACATAAACTTCTTCTGAAGTTCGATTGACCCAACCATTCTTCTTGTTACTATATCGAGTTTTTCTCCAAATAGCAGTTCATGTTGGCTCTTGCTCTGAATAAAACATATAAAAGATGAGAAAAGAATATTATTAATGATTAAATACAAACTAAGCTAAAAGAAAATACATCTTCATAGCGATACTAGGCAATGGGTTTTCTTCCACAAGTATGAGACAACTTCAACTTTTTGTGATTCTCTGTGTTTCTATCACTAATTTTCTGTATTTAGTTGTTATTTATACTATATATCTATCTATATTACATATTAAGGAATAGCACATCTTTGGTGACTCTCCCTTTTTTGGTCTTTTTTTTATTTAATTTATTTTTGTATTTTCTCATCTAACTTCCAACTCTCTCATCATCTTTTCATAGTTATTTTTTTAATTTTTGTTCATATTTTTTTATCACCATTTTCTTATAGCTTTAATATTAATTTATTATTTTATATATAATTTATTAAATAACAAAAATTCATAAATATTTTATTTTTAAATAGTACTATAGAAATTACACACACATAGGATGGACCACAAATTACTAGTTTACATTAAGATTCAATATGATATCTTAAAAAAAAAACAAAAAAAAAAGGTATTGAAGCCAATTTTCTCATGTCACAACTGAGGTAATGCACTCGATCCTATAGATTTCAAACTCGAAAATGAGAAAAAAATTGTCAAACATTACTAGACAAAAGCTAGCTTTTCCTACATAGTATATCAACATATGAGCAAGCATAAATTAAAAAAAAAAAAAAAAGTCACATGACTAAATTTAAATGAAACTAAATCAGATAACAGAGAGAACAGGAATATACAATCATTTCTGCATTAGATAATTTTTCAAATATATAAAATTTATCTTCTCCGCATATGTGAAATCCATCACTTTCA
This sequence comes from Sesamum alatum, assembly GCA_034509735.1. Lineage (NCBI taxonomy): Eukaryota > Viridiplantae > Streptophyta > Magnoliopsida > Lamiales > Pedaliaceae > Sesamum > Sesamum alatum. The sequence goes on along the minus strand of JACGWO010000001.1, from coordinate 24,183,257 downwards.
AAGTAGTTAATCAATTTCTCCCAATCTTCTTCACGTACTCCATTAGGAGGATTGTGCCATATTTCCTCCTTATACATGTTGCTAAGATAATACATTTGTAACTTGTGTCGATAGCTATGATATTGTTGCTTCAATTGCTCCGAAACAATTTTTTGCACTTCGAAACTATCTTCAGGATTAAACTTTTGCTGTAAAGTTCATGTGCAAAAAAAAAAAAAAAAAATCATAATGTATGACCTTTTTGCAGAACATAAAAATCAATCAACCAAAGTCCCCTTACCTTCATTTCCAACCACATTTTCTTCTTGCTATATATGGGAATATCTTTCCAATGTGTATTGAAGAGGTGTGTGTTGCTTAAGTACAACACAAGCCTCATTCTTAAAATCCTTTGCATTGTCCTCGACAACCCGCCTACATCTTGGATGAAGTAACTTCTAGGTTTTTATCTTACTCCTTTTCTTTTCAACTGAGTTATCTCTCTTCCTTTTTTGTTAGATGCCACTAAATCGAGTTGCCATCTCACAAGCTAATTTTCTAAAAAAAAAAAAAAATGATAATCAACTCAATAAGAAATAACAATATCAATTTATATTGAAGCCAATAGAATGAATAAACATGAAAGTATTTAAATTATTTTTTTACAAACCATTACTAGTCGTATCAATTTGGTCTAAATTTGTTAATGGGTGAATTACAATGACCTGCCCTAAGATTTAACATAATTACGGATACCCTCTCATTTTTAAAAAAATTACAAATATCCCCTAAGGTTTGTAACTGTCTAAGAAACAATCCGTTTTCATCCATTTTTATGGGTGAACTGACCAAAATGCCCTTCTGCAAATTAAATTATTTTTTTATTAGTTTTTAATTTTTTTTATTTTTTTTGGACTGAAAGGCGAACGGAGAGATTTCTTATATTTTTACACAGATGAGCAATCATGTAATTTGGCTTGGCTGATTTTTCAACAATTAAAAAATATATCAACGGCAAAATGGACAATTTCAGGCCTTTGGTTAAAAATTGTGGTTAATTACACTAACCTCCCCTACTACTATGTGAATATACAAATTCCCCCCTCTTATTATGAAAAGTACAGATTCGCCCCTCTGACTAACAAATGTTAGTCAAATTGCGGTATGTGCTAAAATGATCATTTTGCCCTTATTTATAAAACTAAAATTAATTCAATAAACTTGAAAAAAGAAGTGGACCAAAATATCTTCAAGTATTTTCTTTCCAAATTATAAGCTTTATTTTCTATAAAATAATATAATTTCAACAAAATTTACAAGCTTTGATAATTGTCAGGAAGAAATTAATGTCACAATATACACATATAATATATGTGATTAAAAAAATGTTATACCAATATACTAAAAGTTAGGTATAATTGCACTCCCTTCCCTTGAGGTTTGGTAGAAATACACATAGACCCCTTGTGTTTTGGAAAAGTACACCTAGTACCCTTTCTTTTTATTTCCATCCAGCAAATAGATCCTTCAATTAATAAAATTGACAAAATTTGCTAACATCAATAGAAAAATTGAATGAAAATCTATTTTTGCTCTTGATTGATTTATTGCAAGTCAAATATATATATATATATATTTTTATCAAACTACCCTTATACTGTAGCACCCTCTAACGGCACTACGACTATATCTCTCCTAAATATCACACTTAATGTAAATCCTGTTTATATATGTAATTATGCACATAATCCAGTCTCTGCTGAGTTTATATACATGTAGTCTCATCATCACAACAAGCATAATTATCGTCTCATCCCCAAGATCATATACATATCAAGTACGACAAAAATGGAACTTTTATAGTGAGTTCACATGACATTCTTGCTTGTAATCCAAAATGAGACTTCTATTTCTATTTACGATGAGGGGAAAATGACATATTGGCCCAACCTGACTAGAATGCAAAACGTGGACCTAGCTGTCTTGAGTAGGCACAACAAAATGTACCCCTGAAAATATTAGCAGAGGAATGAGCCTGAAACCCAATAAGTAAATAACCGGCATCAACTATATACGCACCTCAAATATAGCTTCAACAAGACAACAACAAGTAACGTATATAAAATATAATCAATTTGATCAAACACATATCATTTCACTTCTGCACGTAGTCATCTCATAACAAGACAATCAATCAAACTCGCCTTTCCCAGAAAGGTGATATAGTGTTTTTCTCCACCACTCAACCTCACTTTTCATCTCGTACTCGTTAAATGAATCCTCTTGACACGTAACACGGCTTAACAATCTCATTTCGCATCATAGCTCTTTCATATCGCATCAAACTCTTTTTATTTCGTATCATAGCTCTTTTCACATCGCATCATAGCTCTTTTTATTTTATTTTGCCACACAGGCTATTCAACAACATCAAGGGGTATTCATATCATAATTATATTCAGTTTCCATCACTCCCTCGTTTCTACATATAACCGTTCTTATAAGCAACTAGCAACATAAAACCACATAGCAACATATTTTATGTACAAGCACATAACAGTGCTATCATACAACCTATGGAATATCTCAATAGGTTTCCTCATTTTACTTTCACGACATAATCATTTCAAAGTAATTATCAACCACTCATATAGGTTTAAAAAGATTAGTTCCAGCATAAATCATAAGCTCACATAAAAGTAATATCATCAAGAAATGAAACATATATAGATAATACGAATTATTTACGTACACAATACCAAAAGGAAAAAAGAACATATATAGGCAACACTAATTATTTACTTACCTCGATCTTATACAGATTTAGTTAGCAGATATGGAGTCGTGCGATCCTCTACTTTATCCTCGTGTCCTATCATAAGGTATAATATGTATAGTCAATATCTAGAATGTTAATTTTTAAATAAAATATTAAATAATATTTATATATTTTCATCAATCTCTCAGTATTTCATTTCTATCAAAATTAATATATTCGTTCCATTTCTTTAAAATAATTAAGCAATCTAGCTTCCCATATATATATATATAGTTTGTCAATTAACTCATAAAAATCTATTTAATTAAACCCCTCATCTTATTATAGTTACTATTCTTAATAATAATTTTTGGATTACAATTCTCAAAACTCTTATATTCCTTTATAATAAATGTAATACTTTCAGATATAACATTCTAATATTTCTCAAATATAATTTTCTATTACTCTTATCTAATTTTTTTTATCAAGTTCTCAAATATAATTTTCACCCCGAGTAAACTATATCAATCAATTATAAAAATAATTAAATCTACTAAATTAAGTAGTTTAAGTCATTAATTATAACACCCCTAATTCAATTAGGACATTTAACCAAGAGCTAATCTATAAATACTAAAATTCATAAAATTTTCCAGTTAAATATTAAATAGAATAGTGTAAATTACATTTAGTAAATGCACTAATTAAATAATAGTAATATATTAATAAATAAATAATTTATAACTAAAATCTGCTTATCGGTTTAATCACACCTCCAACTATGTGTTTGTGTGTGCAAGCTTTGTGTATGTGTTAATGTATAATGTTTGTGTGTGTAAACAAATATATTAAAGGCACAAGTATGGGGGGAGCACTTGGCCCCCAATTTCAATTGATATAAATATTATTTTTTTATTTTTTTAACTTATTAAACTTTTTCAAAGTGCCTATTACGGTCTTTCTAGTTTTCTTGATTAATATAATTTGCTCCCAAATATTATATAAAACAACAATTCACTCCGTTCAAGTTTTAATATGATCACAATTTAATCTATAATTTATCTAATAATTAATAAAATTTCTTAAATAATTACAATTTAATCCCATAATTATATATTAAAATTGGTGGGCGTCACATATACATTTCACACACTTATACATGTGATTTTATTCTTATGATTAAATTAAATAATACGAATAAATAGTGTAATATATTTAACATATTATTATATTAAATACTTATTAATTAATAAATAAATTAGATTGGTCAAAATCAATTTAGCTCTTAAAATATATATACACTATTTTTTTTATTTTGAACATATTTATACACTATAGAACTATATATATATATACACACTATATTATGTTAACTAAATATTCTAGAAGACATACATTCTGATAACTCAATCTTACAAACATGATCACTATGATAACATAAATATAGTATTTACATCCCTTGTGATATTTTAATAATAGCGAAATATATTTCCTGCAATTTTGTCTTTTTAGTCTAAAGCGTTTGTTTATTTCTATACATATAGGATGCCGATTTGGTCGTTTTACTCTTTCAAATTTAATGTTCTTTTCAAGTTGTTTTTAGCCACATATTATGGGTAGAAAGGTAAATTGATTACTTTCGTTAGGGGGTCTTTACATCTTTTATAATCAGGGATACTAGGTGTAATTTTTCAAACCACAGGAGGTATACGTGTAATTACACCAAACCTCAGGGGAGGGGAGTGTAATTTTCATAGTAAGTGGGGAGAATTTGTATATTCTCATAGTAGTAGAGGAGGTCAGTGTAACTAAATTACATACCTTAGGGGCATATTTGTAATTTTTGAATAAAAAGAGTATTCGTATTTATGTAAAAGCTCAGGGAGGTCATTGTAGCTTACCCTTAGTTAATTTGGTTAGTTGTTCTTCAGTATCCACTTGTATTGAGTTTGATCATTTATGTCTTCTCTGCCAAGAAAATTATCCAAAGTTATACCAAAAGGAGAGAAGAAATAATGAATTAACAACATTAATATAGTAAACAAAAATGCTAACTCAAAACTATTTAAAAAGGATTTATTACTAAATAAATGGATAAGTTTAAAACAATTCAAACTTGAATTGGATATTATATTACAAAACCTATATTCCTAAAAAGGAATGGGTTGTACTATGTGGAGGAGCCAAAAATAATTGCAGCACATACAAGAAAAAAGAAAGAGGAGTAGGAAAAAAAATATACAAACAATTAGAAGGAAATGAGATGTATTTAGTTTCCTCCAAGATTCCCTGACGAGTATCAAAAGTTACAGCCTTGAGTATGTTTCTCTTTATCTTTACTTAGATACTTTGAGAATTCAAGATTTTAATAAGATAGTCAGATGAAATATTAATGGCATGTAAGGCGAATTAAGTGTTCAAATAAGTCATTTCTCATACAACATACTGTATACACATTGCAACAAAAGAAAGAGAGACAAGCAACTATGACTATTTTGTCAAAGGAAAATAGAGGCTAATATACATGTCCAATGATTATCAAACTATGGGTGTTCAATTGAAATATATATATATATATAGATATAGAGACTACTGTTGCACTTTGGATCATGAGAAACATATACGCTACAGCTTAGCTATAAGATTTTGATGAAAACTATAGTTCTTATATCCATTAAGAATCAGTTTTCAACTACTTTAAGTAGCAGAAATTAACTTAGGTTGGAGAAATCAAAGTAATAGAAAGTAGATACATACCTTATGCACGCATCTGATTGCGAGTCGCCATTGAAGCAAGAGGAAAAGAATTGCTCCATGAAAACTACAAGAATTATTTATTTGAAAAGAGATTGAACGTACTGTTATAGGAGACGAAGATCGCTAGCTTGGAGAAGAACTCTAGTTATTTAGATGATTAGATATATAGGAGTAGTTTTCTCTAGAAATGGGAGGGGATCGTGCCCATTTTTTTAGATCATTTGCCAGAGAATCATGCCCACACCAAAATAGTTTGGCTCTTGATTTTCCCGTCGTGTTTTTGCTAATTAATATTATTAATTGTTGATATTAATTATTTATCATTCATAATATATATAGTTCTTTAATTAGAATAATTATTAAATTAATACATTTAATAACAAAAGAAAAACAATAATATTAGTTTATAATAATATTTGGTCTATTTTGAGGTTAAAACTTGACAAATACTAGTTGGAGAACATTCTTGATGAGTGTGCGGAATTTAAAAAAAGCCAACATCTATGAGTTTATTAAAAAAGATATTTAACTATAACACTGCCTTTATCATAATAGAATCAAAAAATTATTTTGTATTAAGGGTTGAAACACACTCAATATGTATATATAATTTAAAATTTAATACTTTTTGTCTAATTAAATAAAAAAAATTAAAATTAAATAAATAATTGATAAAAAATGATAACATAAAATATATTAGATATGCACGAATAAAAGATTATTAAGAGATTTAAAAATTATCAAAAAAAATTAATATCTTGTGAATGAATAAATATTTTTAAAGGGTACTTTTATCAATAAATATTTTTCCACCCAAATTGGTTACTCTGAGAATCACATCTTTAATCATTATTATAAGTTTCTTAAGATGTGAATTGATGATTTTATGAAATAATGTTCGCAACATATGTAAATATGGAGATGATTTTAATTGTTCAATAATTTGTTTACTACTTAGTATACTATTTATTTAAAAATAAACTTAATTAAAAACCTAAAGTTCAAATAACGAACAATCATTTTATGAACTAAACCTACAAGAAACACTATTTACACTCTTTTATAATTGAATAGATGTTAATTGGTGTCGTCTCACAAATGTAGTTTGCATTGACTGGTACCCTCATTAGTAGACATATATATATGTACCAGTATTTCATTTTTCATATTTTTTGTATTTATCTAATTACTCTATTTCACTTTGCAAGTTCTTTTAATCATATTATATATGTTCTTAAATCATAATTACTTTCTTGGAATAAATGCATTTTTGGTCCTGCAACTTAGGTTATTTGACGTTTTTTCTTTTAACTTTCTAAAGTAGTATTTTAGTCCTGCATCTTTATATTTTTCGTAATTTCGGTCCTTTTATTTGCCGGAGTTCACCTCCACCAGCGAGAAGGGTGAACTCCGGCAAAAAAAGGACAGAAATCGCGAAAATAAAAAAGATGTAGGAGATCAAAATATTACTTTAAAAAGTTAAAGGAGAAAAATGGTAACAAAAATAGGCCAATAGGAACAAAAGCACCAATTTTAAAATGTCACGTGAGAGGCACATGTTTTTTTTCGGCGGGAAGGGTGAACTACGGCGAAAAAAGGACTTAAATCACGAAAATTAAACAGGCATAAGACCAAAATGCCACCCTAAAAAGTTAAATAACGAAAATGCTAAATGACCTAAGTTACGGGACCAAAAATTCATTTAAGCCTTACTCTCCATTTTACCACACAATTAAAATAAATTAATAAAATAATTTTTTTTAATTTGAGTTATTCAAATAGTTAACTCAATATTTTATCTTTTACATTAAAAAATGTGCATGTGGGATAATTGAATCTCAAAATCCCTTAAGCAGGTTTAGTCCTGGCCTTCAACGGAGTCGATAAATTAATCAATTAACCGGCAAAAAGGTTGATGCCAACTGCCAACTGGTGATCATTCATTATAGAAAAAAAAAAAAAAGTAAACATTCAGCTAGATATATTTACATGTTTAGGTTGATACCCCAATAGTACTTGAGCATACAAGCTCTGACTGTTACCATTAGATAGCGAGGAAGAGAAATCAGGGGATGACTTACAACCTTGAAATCTCTTGTGTAAATCCTAGAGCAAATTCTGCACCCACAGGTAGAAACTTAATTCTTTACCATGACTAAAAATAAATAGTCCTAGTAAATAGTTATTAATTACGATCACGCAACGATTGTTGATCGTGATTTTTTTCGAGTGTGACTAAAACATTTATCATAACTAAAATTGATGGCAAAAACATTGCCATGACTCATAGCCATAGCACGGATAATTTTCATGATGGATAATTAAGTTTTTGCATCGATTTTATTTAATCATAATTAATAATAATTATTTACCACGATTTTAGTCCTTAGTCAATACTAAATTTTCTTCTAGTGACCCTAATCATCACCAACAAGAGACTACACATTAAATAAGTGTGATCAAGATGTTGTAATGACCTTCAAAATCCAACCACTGGTGCAACTTATCTGCAACCGATTCAATAGAAACAGTAGCATCAACAAAGCTTCTTGTCCACGAACAGGGCACTTGGGATTCGTTCAAATTGAATCCCTCTTTGAAAGACCTGTTTCATGAAAGATTTTCCCATAAATTCTCTTATGAAAACCTAGCTAATTTTCAAAATCTCATAGGAAAATTATGTACAAAACCCCAATTTGGATTAAATTTTATCAATTTTGAAATTTAAAGGACTAAATAAAAAATTGACCTAGTTATCGAATTAAAATTAATATTGGGAATACTTAACGGATTAAAAAAATAATTTTTCCATTTAATATCGGAGGGAAATACAGGTGTTCAAAATTAAAATATGAAATCCCAGTGATCCAGATCAACTGCAAACAACAGGCTTCCGGTTGCCAATACACTTAAGACACAAAGTAAACAACAAAAAAGTAAAATCAACCTGAAAAAAAAAAAAAAACTGAAAAGTGTAACTATCAAGTACTACTATTACAATTGACATTAATTATTTATTAATTTATTTACCAACCTCACAACAGCTCAGTCACTCCATCAACAAATCAACAACTAAAAGCTTCTATTTAAGCAACTCAAAGGACACATCAAACAATCAAGAACTAGTTGCTGGATCAAATTTTATTAATTTTATTTAAAGTAATAATATTATTTAATATTTTTTTATTTTTCTTTCACTCTCAATAATATCATACCACTTGTGAATATTTCCCCATGCTTGAAAGCACTCTAAACTATAGTCATTGGATCTTAAGCATGAAGAATCGTAATTTTATGCATGATAAGACAATATTTTGAAAATATCTCTACATTATTTTGCCTTTGTATTAAACAATAGTGATGGGGTAAAATTAATTCCTGATATATTTATCGCAAAGATCCTGAGTACATAATTAAGGTTCATGATGCAATCTTCAGTGAAATAGTCTGAAACAAAACTTCTAACATGAAAATGAAATCATACAAAATCGATTCTGCTTAGAAGATAATATGAGAGGGCCGGATAAAATATAATTTAACCCCTTGTGATGTGAAAAATATTTAGAAAACTTCCCCAAGAAAAACAAATATAACGAATACCCCCAACAACATTTTCAAAATATATCAAAAGACAACGCCCTCCACGCTGGCAGTGTGCCACACGCGCCCTTAGTTTCACTTAGCCTAATTTTTTAATAATAAAATTAATTTTACATTTTAATTTATGAACTGTCTTATTTTTCTTGTTGCCTTTGAAACTTTGCAGGAAACAAATCAAATGTTCTTAACTATATTGAATACTAGCATGAACGAATTTACACTATAATAATAACAATTGATAGGTTACAAATAATTACTACTGAAACTATTACAAAACACTATACCCTCCAATCAACTCATGGTCTTCGTGGGAAGGTTGACAATCTTTGTTGCGAAATGGTAATGGTCCGTCAATCTTGATACCTACATGATTAATAGGGTCAGCAGCGTTATCATCCTGCTGTGGTGTTCCACCGTCTTGCCTCCAGCATTTTATCACTTCTATTAATATATTATCAGTGTGTTTCAGATTTCCAACATCAGGTTGTTGCTCCTTATCAAGTCAAGCCTTTGAGTGGGAATTCTGGAAGCATGCTTTATTCGAAAGTTCAATAACAGATACATAAATTTTCTCTATGAGTTATGTTATATTAATAAGTATTGAGGTGATAAGGGAGGTCATCTCTAAAAGGTATATGGATGGCATTGACACCTCTGCTAGTATGCTTTTTATATCATCAACAACCGCTTTGGAATAATTCATATGAACTTCACCGGCTGAGGATGGATATGTCACTGATTAATTATTGAAGTTGATTCCCTCAATGCCTTTCCTAATTGATCAATGATAATTTTTATCCAGGTATCATGGATTCTTGTTGGAGTTCTAGTGGTAACTACTAGTGAAATTGAGTTAGTTAGTTAAAGAAATCAAATTGGCTAAGTAGTAATGAATGGAGGAATGCTTGCCTGATGTGTGGAGTTTGTGCATCCAATAAGTATTTTGGATTGGCACGCACATTCCCTGACTAGAACCCCAATCTCCAAATATTGTTCCCAAGGGTGGTGAAACCCAAAATTACCATGACCAGGCTTTCACCATGCTTGACTTGTCTGAAAATATTTATCAATTAATATTACGATATCATAGGTAAAAAGAGAGAGAGAGGGGAAAGGAAATCGTGTAGTGCCTACCTATTATAAATGATATAATATTAACACTATACATGCTTCAAGCAAACAATATGAATAATAATAATAATAAATAATAATTAATAATTATGTCATTTTTTCATATAATACAATAGTTAATAACAAAGATGGGCATGCAAATTACTAACCAGTGACTCCTCAGTCTCTTTAGAGTCTAATACACTTTCATATAGTTGATGATGTGAGTCATCGTCGTCGTCGGAAGAATTACTGAAAAGTTGGTATCCGATAACTGTAAAGTCAATTCTATAATAAGCTCATGAAACTAGTTTAATTAACAAGGAAAAGTGTAAGAAAGTTTCATAGTTTTGAATTCCATCATCTTTGGTATACCTTCTAAGATAACTTCAAGGTTTTCCATGTTCTCAGAGACGAGATCATGTAAGTCTTGGCCTGCCCAGACTAGGTAAACGAATATGAATGTTGTGATGCATATTGCTCCACCAATCACAACGGTGGACAGCCTTTGGTAAGCCACTTGTAGAACTTTGTTGTTCGAAGAACTCGATTGAGCCACCAGACAAAAAAGTTTCTATAAGTATTCCCACCCCATAATCACATCTGCTCTTCACAGTTGGGAAAAATCGAGTAAATGTAGATACAACAGCTGCATTTAAGAGAATTTGGAAAAATAAAAAGGTGTTATGACTCAAAAAGAATGTTCTATATATATATATATTATTTTGAAATTCTTGGATGATCAATTTTTATATTTCAAAGGTAAGAAAAAGTTGGTTCATCTATAAGACCCAAAAATCCAACTGTGATTGCTTGTAATTTTGTAAAAATGAGATGGAATGAGTTTGAATAAATGATTTTTTTTAAGTATGTTAATTAAATATGAGACAAAAATATAATGATGATAGTTGATGTAATGTGTATAAGGTATTAAATAAAAAATAAAATGTAATTGTTATATAGGTGATGTTTTACAATTTTGTTTTCTTGAATCATAAAATTATTCCTACAACCAAACATTATTTAAACTTGATTGGATGGAGTGAGATGAATAACAATTCACAAGCAAAAATAAAGCCCTCGTTTCTCTCCAATAAGTCAGCCAAATAGTCAGCTCTCTAAATCTAAGGGCTCCAACTATAAAGGTGCACAACTCCTATTTAAACTTTATGATAGAGATTCACTTGAAAAACGAGTCAAAAAGTAATTCAAAAAATATAAATGAACCAATATCCTATTAAGTTTATTTAAAGTAATATTAATTATTTAATATTTTGTTATTTTTCGTTCACTCTCGATGATATCATACCACTTGCGAATATTTCCGCATGCTTGAAAGCACTCTAAATTCTAATCATCGGATCTTAAGCATGAAGAATCGTAATTTTATGCATGATAAAACAATATTTTGGAAATATCTCTACATTATTTTGCCTTTGTATTAAACAACAGAGATGGTGGAAAATTAATTCCTAATATATTTATTTCAAAGATCATGAGTACATAATTAAGGTTCATGATGCAATCTTCAGTTAAATAATTGAAACAAAACTTTTAACATGATAATGATATCAAACAAAATCGATTCTACTTAGAAGATAAGATGATAGGGTAGATGAAATATAATTTAACCCCTTGTACATGTGATGCGAAAAATGTTTAGAAAACTTCCCTAAGAAAAACACATATAACAATCCCCCCCCCCTCCCCAACAATATTTTCAATATATCAAAAGATGACGCCCTCCATAGTGGCGGTGTGCCACACGCCCCCTTTGTTTGACTTGGCTAATTTTTTAACACTAAAATTAATTTTTCATTTTAATTTATGAATCGTTTGATTTTGCTTGTTGCCTTTGAAATTTTACAAGAAACAAATCAAATGTTCTTAAGTATATTCAATACTAGCATGAACCTCGTGCTATTCACGATAATTTATAAATTCAATAATTTTTTTATAAATTCAATAATTTTTTTATAAATTCTAAATTGCGTAATGATATATTTTCCATATTTAATTGACTGTCTTATTATATATAATAGTGAAAACTTATTTATGCAAAACACAGTATTGAATGCTTTACTAAGTTTATTTACTGAACGTTTTGAAAATAATAATAGAATATTATTATATTTTTCACATTGAGAAAGTACAAAATCCTCTAAAAGATTTTATTATTTAAAATACATTGTTTAAAAGATTTTATCCTATTACCTTGTGGTATAAACTCCTCTAAAAAAGTACAATTCATCATAAATAATCATTTAATATAGTTTCCAAAAGTTGGAACAAAAAGTAATAGTAACACCTTTTATTTCCTCCATGAAAAAAATTAACTATATTTGAAACTAATAAATAAGTAAAGAGATATATACATATTTCTAGTTATATGCTAACAATAGAAATATATACTAAGAAATTCGTACAGTACATACATAACATATAATAGCAACAATACACATAATAAAAAATTTGTAGTACTTGGATTCATGCCCATTAATTTTCATAGATACTTTAAGATAATCAAGCTACTTTTTAATGAATATTAATTCCTTTTATCATGTTCAATTTCCAACTTCAAGTCAAATTTTCACTTGATATTATACTTATTAATTGCCTATAATTTTATTTTATCTTCTTGTCCGTTTAATTTGCTTTTGATAGGCCAAAGAACAAAAACAAATAAATTGCTCATAAATTTTAACAGTAAACTACACTTTTGGTCTCTATACATTGGGTTAATATCAAATTTGGTCCCTAATTTTTTCAAGGCACGATTTTGGTCCCTAATCTTTACGAATTGTTATGATATTTCAATCCAACCATTAAAATTAAAAATGTTAAGTTAGGAGAAAACTGAATGGACAAAAATCATAATAATTTGTAAAGATTACGGACCGAAATTGTGCCTAAAAAATTTCAGGGACCAAAATCATAACAACTTGTAATAATTAGAGACCAAAATCATATTTCAAAAATTTTACGGACCGAAATTAATTTGACCCAAAGTATACGGACCAAAAGTGTAATACCCTAAATTTTATCCCTACACCTACCTGCTCCCACAAATCTTGACTTTTTGCCGCCATCAAACATAATAAACATCCCTAGAAACAGTAATTAGACTCTCTGACTGACTAGGACTCTCTCTCTCTCTTGGAAGAGTCCATGGGCTCCACACAATCTGCCAACCCCAACGCCACCTCCGCCGAGAAGCCACCTGATCCACCTGAACATTGGCGTACCTTCTTGTCTGTCATCACTGATCACGCAGTAGAGAGGGGCTCCTCTTTCGACCAACCTTGCCTCTATCGTGAAGGAAAGCCATCAATTTTTCGACTGAGGAGATGGAGACATTGGCTGCACATCTGAAGTTTGCGCTTGGTGTCAAGTTTTCGCATGGCTACCCTAGCATGCAGACGATCCGTTTATATTCTCGAAGCTCGGACTGCGGGACACCTATTCCTTGGGAGCGATCAATATCAAGCATATAATTATTAAATTGAACAATGAAGAGGACTTCACGCATCTCTGGATGAAGCAGATTATGTTTGTTGATGGGTTTCCGATGCGCCTTTTCAAATGGAGTCCGGAATTTAACCCAAAAATTGAGTCGATAATTGTGCCCATCTGGATTAGGTTTTCGGAGCTTCCGATTCACCGTTTCCACAAAAAATCTTTGTTCGGGATTGCCAGTTGGTCGGCACTCTTCTGAAAATTGACAAGGCTATGGCAGATGGGCTTAGACTCAGTGTTGCACGAGTGTGTGTTGAGATAGATTTGTTGAAGGAGCATCTGATCTCGATTTGGATTGGTACAGAAGGCCGCTATGTCCCTCAGGTGGTACAATGTGAGAAATGTCCCAAGTATTGTCCTCAGTGTCGGCACCTGGGGCAGGGAATAGACGAGAGAGGCCAGAACCAGCTGTGGAACCGAAGCACAAAGATTTACGAATAGTGACCAATAAATGGAGGGAGAAGGCTGAAACGCCAGTTAGCCTCCCGCCACCCCGACAATCAGGAAGGGTAGGAACATGATGAGACCAGGGCTGTAGATCTCGGCAAGGTTGTACTATTGTCTAACTCTGGGAATAAAAGCTTTGAAGGACAAGTAGATGGAGACGCCTCAGATGACGAGAGTATGCCAAACCTCAAAACAATGGGGGATCCAGTGGACGAAAATCTTTCCATACATGGACAGGACGGGCTAGTCTAGAGCTAGAGCGTGATGACTTGAACCCAATCCGCACTATATGCGTCTTTGCCCCTGATTCCGAAAAAATGGGTGCTATGCACCCTGCTGCTAATCACCTTGTGGAAGCATATGATCCTGAGCGAGACCATGACAATATGTTACTGAAACAACAGGTGGTTTTAGAATCGCTCCAAGAGATAGCTGAGGACAATGACTTCCAGGAAACCAAGACACGAGCCAAACATAGGCGCCCAGCCTCTACGGGACGGCCGGAGAGGATTATGACGCGAAGCCATGCCCGTGTGCATCATCTCCTCCAAAGATTATTAATGAATGCGCTCATTTGGAATGCATGAGGCGTGGGTAATAAATATAATCTAGTGAAAAGAGTTTGTAAAAAGAACGAGGTGAGTCTTGCTGGAATAATTAACCCTAGAATGCAGTGGGATGACCGAGACATCTGTCGACGACTTGGTTTCTTGAAGATGGTCCGCAATTGTAATAACAAAATATGGTGTTTGGCGGATGAAAATATAGAATTTGAGGTACTACATGATGAAGCACAATTGCTACATATCTAGTTTACGACTCCATTTACAGAGACAACAATGCTTTGTATGTTGGTGTATGGACAGTGTGACAGGGTGGCATGCCGGAATATATGGGATTTCATGAGAACAGTGGGGAATCAACATCTTCCTTGGTGCAATTGGGGGGGGGGGGGATTTCAATTCAATTTTGTTTGTTGCGGAACTCCCAAATGGAATTTACCCCACTAACCACTCTATTGAGGAATTTAATGAAGCAATCTTTGACAGTGGCCTCATGGATATCGGTTTTGTAGGTAGCCAATACACATGGACGGATCATCGATTGTGGCAGCAATTGGATCGGGTTTTTTTTTTTCCAGTGAGTGGGTGGATTGCTTCTCGCAATCATTGGTAACACACCTACCCCATTATCCATCCGATCACTGACCGCTTTTGGTATAGGTCAAGGTGCAAATGGCGACTAGTCCATCCTCTTTTTGGTTCCAAAACATGGGGCTACAGCACCCTGGTTTTATGGCCGTGGTGGGGGATGTCTGGGGGCTCCTAGTGGCGTCGTCTGGAATGGTGAAACTGGTAGAAAAGTTGAGACTCCTTAAGCAACACATCAAGCATTAGAATAAGAGTGTTTTTGGTGATATTTTTCAGCAGCTCGCTTGGGCTTAAACGGCGGTGCTGCAGGCAGAACAACAATATGATGCGTTGCTGTCGGATGACAACTCATCGCAATGAACAGGGTGACTGCACAACTACAACATATGTTAGCAATTGAAGAGGAACTCTGGCGACAAAAGGCGGCTTGCAAGTGGTTAAGGGAAGGGGAGAGGAACAACAAATTTTTTTCACTCGTTGGTGCACAAGAAAAGGGCACGAAACTTGATTGCTTTGATCTCACAATATGGGTGTGTTATTCAGGATTCGATGCGCCTGAAGGAGTCGGGGGTGCATTTCTTTCAACGACTGCTCAAGGCCGAGAGTAACAGTGTGGCGCCCCTTGGAGCTACAACAATTCCTCGTCTTGTATCTACCCTGCAAAGTGTGGAGTTATGTCGAGAGGCGACGATGGACAAGGTGCGGAGGGTGGTTTTTGATATGGACCCAGACAGTGCGGCTGGCCCTGACGGCCTTAATGTCATCTTCTATCAGAGGTGTTGGGAGATCGTTAAGGTGGAGGGTTTTCTCTAGGGAACCCCTTTGCTGATTAGCTTTACGGCTACCTCAATTGCTCTTATTCCAAAGGTGAAAAATCCGACGACTTGGAGTGACTTTCGCCCAATTAGACTCTGCAATACTTCCAACAAAATCATGGCGAAGCTCCTTAATGATAGACTGAGGTATTTATTACCAGACCTGATGGTGGCTAATCAGAGTGGTTTCGTACCCCAATGACAGATCGGGGATAATATTTTGCTAGCCCGAGAAATCCTACATTCCATCGGTGCTAATAAGAAGGATTGGAATGTGGCTCTGAAGCTTCATATGGCGAAAGCTTACGAACGGGTAGATTGGGGTTTCCTCGACAGTGTGCTGATGCAACTCGGTTTTTCGGAGCATTGGCTATGGCTGAATCGCAATTGCATATAGAATTGTTGGTTCTCAGTCATCATTAACGGGGCGCTTAGTGGATTCTTTAAATCTACTAGAGGCTTACGGCAGGGCGACCCCCTATCACCAACCTTGTTCGTTCTTGCCTCTAAGGTCCTGTCACGGGGACTGAATAATCTTCTTGCAGAGGACCGCTCGTTGGCTTTTAAGGGCAATGAGGGTGTCACACACTTGGCTTATGCAGACGACGTTTTGCTATTTACGAATGCTAGCGAGAGCAGCCTGGTCATGATCATGGGGTTCTTCCGGGGTTCGAAGAGACTTCGGGGCAGTCTATCAACATTTTGAAGAGCTCATACATTGTTGCCGCAAAAGCACCGTTGCTCGTCAAACAGAGAGTTAAAAGGGTCACAGGTTTTATCATGAAATCTTTCCCATTTATTTACTTGGGTGCGTCGATTTATATCGGCAGAAAAAAGATTGAGCCATTTGACCACATGGTGGTAGCTATGGCTTCGAAAATTGGGGGATGGGAAAAGAAACTACTCTCGTATGGGGGTTGCTTGCAACTCTTAAATTAGTGCTACTTGCTATGCTGCTACATATTATGTATGTTATCAAACCTCCAAAAGGGGTTCTCATTCGGCTGGAGCATATCTTAAAGAGATTTTTTTGGGGCTCGTCGGGCTCCAATCGACATATTCACTGGAGGACATGGCACCGTCTTCGCTACCCTATCGTCGAGGGGGGATTAGGGGTCCGGAGTGTTACCGAGATGGCGGTGCCGTTTTCCCAGAAACTTTGGTGGCGTTTCAGAACATACTCTTGTCTTTGGACAGATTTCTTGAAGAGAAAATACTGTAAGAGATCGTGTTCGGCATCCACGATAATTTTCTCGAGCGGCACCAACCAATGGCGCCGCATGAAGCTCGCAGAACAGTCTGCTGAGAAACAAATTTTCTGGGCACTTGGGCGTCGATAGCTGATGTTCTCCAGCCAATTTTTTTGTTACACGAGCATGTTTATATTCTTGGACAGATGAGGGTTGGGACGTGGCTAAGCTTAGGCTTTTCC
Source organism: Sesamum alatum (assembly GCA_034509735.1). Classification (NCBI taxonomy): domain Eukaryota; kingdom Viridiplantae; phylum Streptophyta; class Magnoliopsida; order Lamiales; family Pedaliaceae; genus Sesamum; species Sesamum alatum. The sequence goes on along the minus strand of JACGWO010000001.1, from coordinate 24,165,689 downwards.
TGCCAGAGGGTGTTGTGTAAAGGATCATTAATATTCCTTTCGACGAAATAGTGGACAACAAGGCTTTCTGGAAGGGGCCTCCTGGTTGAGCCTTTATCATGGCCTCGGCATGGCATGTGATCAGGGGTGTTAGCTACTCAATGCCCGCTGCTTGTCGATGTGTGGCATGCCACGGTGGTTCCGTCTCTTTCGATATTTGTGTGGCAGTTAGTTCATAAGTTCATCTCGGTGGATGAGCGGTTGCGGGAGAAAGGGTTGCATATGGCTTCCAAGTGCCTCTATTGCAAGAACGTGAAGACAATCTCACATCTCTTCCTCCACTCAAAAACTATTCTTGAAGTATGGCACCACTTTACCGCAGTATTTAGTGTTCCACTTCCTCAAACAGAACATATAACCACATTGTTGCATTCCTGGAAGTTATCCTCGCCCTATGTTAAACAGGGACACATTCGGCTATTTGTACCTACGTTGATTCTCTGGTGCACGTGGCGTATGCGAAATGAGGTAAAATTTCACGAGGCCCATTTTTCCGGACAGGTAATTATCAAGCGAGTTTATGCATACCTATGGCGTTTGTATAAATCCAGTGGGATGAGTTTGGAGCTTTAGTGAGGTGACGTGCTCATTGCAGGGAGGCTGGGCTTTTTCTTCGACAGAATCATGCCACCTCTTCTTGTCCTGGTTAGATGGCTCCCCCCGAATGCCGGGTGGTATTAACTTAATTGTGATGGAGCGTCGAAAGGGAACTAAGGGCCGGCGGGCATTGGAGGACTGCTTTAGGATGCCCAAGGGGCACTAATTTTTGGTTTCCATGCTTTCTTAGAGGACCAGATGAACATGTACGCAGAGCTATTTGCGGTGGTGTGGGAGCTGCAGCTTGCTTGGGAGAGAGGTTGCTGTGAAGTGTGGATAGAAATGGATGCTTGTGCTATTTTGAGCATTATTAAGGGGAACACGGGTGATTGGCAATGGCAGCATCTTGTTACGAGATTGCGGTGCCTGAAGAGGAGAATGGTGTTCAAGTTTACACACATTTATAGGGAGGGCAATCAAGCGGTGGATTTTCTGGCAAATGAGGCTTGTCGGACAAGACCCAAGGTGCATCTCGGCAGGACAAGGGTGGTTGGCTGCATTGATGAAATTAGACATGCGCTTTCCTAGCTTCAGATTCAAGTAAGGGAGTCAGGTGTATAGCTGCTTCTTATGCATAATAACAATAATATGCATAATAAAAAATCTCTTGTAGTTGGGTATGTGTCCATTAATTAGTATACATACTTTAAAATGATCAAGTTACATTTTAATGAATAATTCCTTCTGTATGCAGGTTGACTTTTCTATGCTGAACTCCTAAATTTGAAAATAAATGATAGTGAAATATAAGTGTATATATATATATATATGTAGTTCATGAAAAGAAAATAACGGGTACATAAGAACGAAAATTAATATGAAACTATAAGTTAAAATCACCAAATACTAAAATGGATGAAAGAAATTTAGTGGAGAAAATATCACACGAATTTTTAGTCTATATAATCATTCAATAAGAATTTTAAAGAAATAAACATGAAATTTAATGAACAAAACTTGTATTAAAGAAAAACATATAAACTAAATTAATCAAATATTCACGCCTACATCTCCGCACTTGAAAAAGAGGGTAAGAAAAGCAAGATTTTAGTAAACTTTTTTTAACTGTAATTGAAACGGAAAGATGTTGATGAATTATTATTAGATAAAAATATATATTCATTTGGTGATCAAGTAGAGAAAACATGACTATTTAATTGAAAAAAACTATGAACTTAGAAAAAATAATATAAACATATTACTATATCTTAGGGTAAATATTTAAATAGAAAATTAATTAATCAAAGAAAAAAAAATAAAAGTAATCAATGTAATACTAAGGAAAAAAAATTAAAAATAAAAATTCAAAAAAGTTTAAGTACTGAATACTAATAATAAGAGCAAATAAATAAGTTAATTATAAAATTAAAAAACTTTTAAGAAGTAAACATAAGAAAACTTCATGTTGGATTTCCAATAAAAAAACATAAAAAATAATATTTAAACGATGAAGTTTAACTAAAGTACAAAAAGAAAAATACATGAATATTTAACTAAAGTGATATGAAATTGGATGTGAAAAAGCAAAAGAATAAAAAAGAAATCATTTGGCAATGCATCAGGAAGCTAGCAATGGTCTATGAGGTTGCCACTTACATTAATAAAATAAAACTATCATGTTATATATTGAGACGTCTTATTATTTTATAGAAATAAAAAAAATTGAAATAAAAAAATTCATAAATTTGTCAATTATGATCGTCATTTTGTATTCCAATAAATGGAAACCTATGAATCTTACTATATTTAATGTTAAAATTTTGATAGAGCAACATTTACAAAAAATAATTCTTTTTCTTATTTTTTTATAATTGAATTTCATTTTTACTCTTTTTTCGTTATTCAGGTTTGAAAAATCATAGGTCACTACTCTATTTAAAAATTTATGTTACAACACATATTTTGTCATGTTCTCCTATATGAATATTTGTTTTCCTTAGTGAAATAATTTTGTGCATGTTGTTGTATCAAAATTTTAGCATTAAATGCATTGTAAGCTTCATACGTTTACATTTATTGCAATACAAAAAATTAATTATACTTGATATATGCATGAATTTTTTCAATTTCAATTTTTTTTATAATTGTTTTAAATAATAAAGGATTCTCTATGCATGTATAACATGATAGTATATTTTTTATTAATGTAAAGGGCAACCCGATAGAGCAGAGCTAGCTTCTTTATTTGATGCATTACCAAACGATTTTGTTTTATTCTTTTGCTATTTGATGTCCAATTTCACATCGCTTATGCATTTTTCTTTTTTAGTTTAGTTAATCTTCTCTTATTCATCTCTTAAATATTATTTTTTATACTTTTTTAATGGAGAATTACCATGGTGTATTCTTATATTTACTTCTTAAATGTTTTATAGTTTTATAATTTATTTATTTGCTCTTATTATTTTGAGTATTTACGATTACTAGTGTTTGTTTAGTTTGGGTGACATTTTCGGTTCTGTACGAGTTGATTTTCACAATTTAGTCCTGTAATTTTAAAATTTTGGCAGTTTTAGTCTTTTTTCAGCCAATTTGGGAAAATTGTATGCGACTTGCACATAACCCAATTAAATTGCAATGTTGGTCCTATAACTTAGGGAGTTGGCATTTTTGGTCCTGCACGAATGAATTTTGATATTTAAAGACTGGCCACATGTCAATACATGTAGCTGTATGCGTATATAAGTTGCCAGAAATTGAATAAATACTTGCCACGTGGCAATTTTCAGGTGATTTTCAAAATCTCATAGGAAAAGCATGTACAAAATCCCAATTTGGACTAAATTTCATCAATTTTGAAACTGAAAGGATGAAACAAAAAATGAGCATAGTTATCAGAATAAATTAATATTGGGCATACTTATCGGACTAAAAAAAATAATTTTTCCATTTAACATCGGAGGGAAAATACAGGTGGTCAAAATTAAAATATGAAATCCCAATGATCCAAATCAATTGCAAACAACACGCTTCCGGTTGCCAATGCATCTAAGACACGTAACTAAACAACAAACAATTAAAATCAAACTAAAAAATAAAAAGAACTGAATAGTGTAACTATCAAGTACTACTTTTACAATTTGTCACGCCCCGAATCCAAGCATGACACAACAATATCACTAAATCGAAACAATTTTTGTGATACTAAGCCAACAGTAAACAATCTAGAAATACTCGTGATCTTTGAAGCAAAATACCAAAACTATTATGCAGATAAATAAAGTCAATACATCCTTAGTTGAAATAAGTCGAAACTAATGACGAAATTCTTATACATCCAAGTCGCTTAATACATAATGAGTAAAAAAAAAGGGCCCTCAAGAATTAAACATCTAAAGTAATCACCATCCCCAATATTGTTTCTCGCTAGTCCCTTCCTAATCACCCAGTAAATGGATTTTCCTTTCTATCGACTTGAGCATACATAATTATATAATATCATAAAGCAAATAAAATTTGTTTATTAAGGATTTTAAGGGAAACAAGTACAAGAATAGTTCGAATCATTTAAATCCCATGCAGAATATAAATTCACATTGGAAGCAATAAAACATGAACTTGTAATCTACTTAGCGTGGCTCCGATATGGCAAACTACCAAAGGCCGACAAACCAGAATTTCTCGTACACTCGAAAATATTAAAGTCCATTGGTTTAACTGATTAGTTCCCTAACTTTCGATCGCGTTAAGCTGGGCGAGATGCCGTTTTAGCCTACAGCCCGGCCCCACTTAACACCAGTAGGCGGGTCAGAAATATATTGAGACTAGCCCCTAAACCCAATTTGATCTTAATAAATATTGAGCGAAAATTTAAATCATACTTGTACTAAATGATAGCAAAGAGTTTCAAGATTTCAACTGAGAACACATATATTGAATGAATGTAAAAATGTATTTATGCACAACACAACATTACATAAATATGTGTAAATAAGCATTCTAAAAAATTGAAATATATATGCGTATATATATTAAAAAGAGGTATTAAAAAATTTCAGTAGAACACGATAGAAGGGAAAACCCACTTACCTATATCGTTGGTTGACCCAAATAGTTGTCTAGTCCAAGTGACTCGTGTCCTAAAATTAGAATCATATATTATTATTATTACGATAATATCTATGTACGCCTATGTATTGTAGAAATTATCATGCCATCTAATAACTCTATAATAGTTTTATCATTATTATATTTACATAAAACATATATTACAAATCCTCTCACCATCTCATCACTATACTAATTGTACTTAGAGATTATCTAATTATTAATTAATTAACAATTTTAATCAGAATCTAATTATCTTATAATTAACCGCAAGTTGCAGCAATATGAAAATAGAAATCAATGCCAGACTATGCAATTCGTGGGCGTTTCTAAATTGGAAGTACAGAATCAACAAGACATGCATTGAGGGTTGTTCTATAAGAAAAGAATTTCTCTTGTTTTCTCACCACACACAACCACAAGAATTTATGTATCTATATGGGGTTTAACTACTAGACCAAAAGTGATGAATAGAACTCACAACGTCTTCCACTTTTGCAAATTGATTTCTTTGTTTCTCCTTGCCCTACCTTTAAGTCTTTTCTCTTCTTGTTATAATGTATTCTACCATGAAAAATATGTATATATAATACCTCTACCTTAGTTTCCTTCTATATAATCTTAATTACATAGCAACACCTATGATTCATCAATTATTTCTATAAAATTAAGAGGGTCCATAATACATGCTAATTAACTAATTTCATAATCTAAGATATAAATTCTAATTATATATTTATAAGATTTGTAAATATTCTATTATAAAAGAATGAGTCTTACATCGTGGAATGCTTAAATGAAATGATTTAAAATGTAAAATTTAAGTTTTTATTATAAGACTTGTACTATTTCCATTACTAACAATAATAGGGTTGTGTCATAACATGCTTAATGAAATGACGACTATATTTATATTTAACCTAGTCATGGCGGTCAATCCTTCCTTTGAATTTTCTTCTTCAGAACCATTCGAATTTCCTAAAATGAAGACTATGTTAATTTGATTATAACTTATATGTAAAATAAATAAAAATTATTCTCGAAATGATACGTGCGTATATGTGAACCTATCGCTCTAATAAATATTGCTAGTAACTTATGCTCTACTCTGAAACAACAGGGTCGGGTATCACATTCTGCCCCCTTATGATGAGTTTTGTCCTACAAACTCGACGTACCTTGACTATGAAAGAGCTCTGGGTATTGCGTATGTATAGCTTCTTGTAACTCCCAAGTTGCCTCTCGCTCAATGTGATTAGACCATTGTACTTTGACGTGGGGGATAATTCTTCTCCGTAGTACTTGCTCTTTACAATCCACTATTCTCAATGGGAACTCTTCATAATTGAGGTTTTCTTTGAGAAGTAGGGGCTCAAGTTCCAAAATATGGCTCGGGTCAGGTAGGTATTTTTGCAGTTGAGAAAAGTGGAAGACGTTGTGCACTTGGGACAATGTTGGTGGCAGTGGTAACTGGTATGCTACCCGCCCTACTTTGTCAAGTACTTTGAAGGGTCCTATATATTGAGGACTCAATTTCCCATTTTCTACAAATCTAATGAGCCACGTGTGGGGGAAACCTTGAGGTAGACCTTGTCTCCCGGGGAAAATTCTAAGGACCTTCTTTTCATATCTGCCCAACTCTTTTGCTGATCTTGAGCTTCCTTAAGCTTTTGGGGGATTATTGCCACCTTCTCAATCATTAGTTGGACTAACTCTGGCCCAGTAATTCTTTTCTCACCAACTTCATCCCAACATAAAGTATATACACTTTCCCCCGTATAACGCTTCGTAAGGAGTCCTACCAATGCTATTGTGATAGTTGTTATACGAGAACTCTATTAGAGTCATTTAGTCCCCCCAGTTACCCTTGAAGTCTAATACGCATGCTCTAAGAATGTCCTCCAGAGTTTCGGTTGTTCTCTCAGTTTGACCATCGGCCTGAGGGTGATATTCGGTGCTAAGTTTTACCTTTATCCCCATAGCTTGTTGGAAGCTATTCCAAAATCGAGATATGAATCGAGGATCCTTGTCGGATACAATGCTCACTGGAATGCCGTGTAATCTCACTATATCCTCGATATAGATAGCTGCTAGCTTGTCTAGGGTGTAAGTGGTGCGTACAGGGATAAAATGGGCTCACTTGGTCAAACGGTCCACGACTACCCATATGGAGTCATGTCCTTGTCGTGTACGTGGAAGCCCCGTCACAAAATCCATGGTGATATGTTCCCATTTCCACTCGGGAATCTCTAGAGGTTGTAGCCACCCACCAGGTCTTTGGTGTTCTGCTTTAACCTTTTAACAATTTACACATCGTGCCACGAAGTCCACTACATCTCTTTTCATGCCACTCCACCAAATATTCAATTTTAGGTCACGATATATCTTTCTACTCCCAGGATGAATGGACAGTTTTGAATTGTGTGCCTACGCTAATATATCCCTCCTTAAGTCCCTATAGTATGGAACACAAACTCTTTCTTTAAAGTATAGAGTCCCATCATCCCCAACATGAAACTCAGGGGCTAGTCCCATCTTGACTTTCTTTTTTAGGGTTCTCAATTTGGCATCTAAATCTTGGGTAGTTTTAATCCTCTCTTTAATGGGAGTTTGGGTCGTCAAGGCTGCTAGGATCACCTATGTCGGATCTACCACCTCTAGTTCTAATGCCTTGAATTATCTAGCTAGCATTGCGGTTGGGGCCGCACTAATTTTTCTACTTAAAGGGTCTACCACCCGATTTGCTTTTCCAAGATGATAGTTGATGGTTAAATCGTAATCTTTAATTAAGTCTAACCACCTCCTCTGCCTCATGTTCAACTCCTTTTGGGTGAATAAGTATTTCAAACTTTATGGTCAATATATACTTAACACTGTTCCGCATAGAGGTGATATCTCCAAATTTTTCGGGCGAAGACCAATGCCGCTAGTTCTTAGGTCATGTGTGGGGTAATTCAACTCACAAGACTCAAGTTGCCTCGAAGCATAAGCTATCACCTTATCGTTTTGCATCAAAACAAAACCCAGTCCATTCTTTGACGCATCACTATAGATGACGAACGAGCCATTTTCTGATGGTAAAGCGAGCACAGGTGCTGACGCTAACCTTTGTTTCGATTTGGCAAAACTCCCTTCACAAGCTGAGTCCCATTCAAATTTTACTCTTTTTTGGGTTAACCAAATCAGGGGCATTGCTATCTTAGAGAACCCTTTTACAAACTTTCTGTAATAACCAGCTAGTCCCAAAAAGCTACGAATCTCACCTACGTTCGTAGGTCTAGGCCAATCAACTATTGCTTCAACCACTCTAGGGTCCACCATCACATCTTCCCCTGAAATTATATGCCCCAGAAATGTTACACTCTTGAGCCAAAAATCGCACTTGCTAAACTTAGCATAGAGTTGCTTCTCCTTGAGGGTTTGTAAGACGACCTGAAGATATGCCTCGTGCTCTTGTTCACTTGGTGAGTAAAATACAATATCATTAATAAATACCACAACAAACTTATCCATGTGTTGTTTAGAAACTCTATTCATTAAGTCGACAAAGGCAGTCGGAGCGTTTGTCAATCCGAAGGGCATCACCAAAAAATCATAATGCCCGTACCTTGTTCTAAAATCATTCTTAGGTATATCGCCGGTCTTTACCTTTAACCGATAGTATCCAGATCTTAGGTCTGTTTTGGAAAATACTTTGGCTCCCTTAACTGGTCAAATGGGTCGTCAATTCGAGGTAGGGGATAGATATTCTTTATGGTGACTTTGTTTAGTTCTCTATAATCAATGCACAACCTCAAGCTTCCATATTTCTTCTTTACAAATAACATTTGAGCCCCCTAAGGGGATACACTTGGCCTAATTTGCTTCTTATCGAGGAGTTCTTGTAGCTGTGCTTTAAGTTCCCTTAATTCTGCGGGGGCCATCCTATAGGGTGCCTTAGAGATAGGTGGTGCTCCTGGTATCAAGTTGATCTCAAACTCTATCTATCTATCTGGAGGTGGTCCTGGTAAGTCGTCTGGAAAACCATCAGGGAATTCTTTCATGACTGGGATGTTCTCCAATTTTTATCTCTTCCTTATTGGTATCAATCAAAAGGGCCAATTAGGCTTCGCATCCCTTCCTAATGAGCCTCTGAGCTTGAGTAGCAGAACGTAAGGAACTTGAATTCCTATAATCGTACCCACGACTCCCACAAGATGTGAACCCCTCCTTTGTAGGTGGGCGGAAATTTATGACTTTTTTTCTACAATCCATATGTGCGAAGTGTTTAGCTAACCCGTCCATTCCAAAGATTATGTCAAACTCTCTCATATTTATCTGAATTAAATCAACAATAAGTTTGGCATTCTCTATCCCCACCATGCAACTCCTATAGACTAGGTTAGTCACAAGGATCATATCCCCAGGGGTAGCCACTCTATACGGCTCATCAAGTAGTTTGGGCTCATAGTTTAAAAGCCTTGCAAACTTTTTAGTGACAAAAGAATGGGTTGCACTACAATCAAACAAGCTATAAGCAACTAAACCATTAACTATAATAGTATCGTAACTACGTCCTCGGTGTTGTCCACCTGTTCTTGTGTCATGGCAAATGCCCTGGCATTCCTTTTTGGCAGGTTGCCTCTTGGGTTGGGTTTTGCAGTATTGGTCCTTGGAGTAGGTGCCCCAGTTGTGTTCGGATCAAGCATAGTACATTCAGATACACAATGTCCCATCTTACCACAACGAAAGCAGGCCCCTGCTGCCCACCTATATTCCCTAGTATGTCTCTTATGACAAACCTTGCACTCAGGAAGTTGGGGCTATGGTTGGGGTGGCACGGGCGGAATCCGATTAGCTGGGGGTATAGGATGTTTGTTTGGGACTCCTTTCACTTGGCTTGGTCCTGGCCTTTTTACACTATTTTCTTAATCCCTTTGCCATATATCTGCTTCAACTTTTATTGTTGCGCCCAGGAGCTAATCGAAGGTCCTGGCTTTGAATATAGCTAGTGCTGACTGTATCCGACTCTTGAGGCCTCTAGTGAACTTATGGATTTTAATTTGTGGGTCTGCCATAATTGTAGGTGAGTTCTTCCCTATAGCATGAAATTTCGCCAAATATTCTACCACCGACATGTTTGGCGCTTGGGTGAGAGTGTCAAATTCCACCATCTTGTGAAGGCGAATTGCATTAGGAAGAAATGATTAAGGTACGCCTCTCGAAACATTGCCCAAGTGATAGGTTCATCTACTAATAAGGAAGGCAATACTCCTTCCCACCATCTTGCCTCTTCGTCCACTAAGAATGGTACTATTACCCTTGGCCTTATTTCCATGGGAACTTCCATTAACACAAAATTGTCCTCCACCTCCTTTCTTCTGGACTACCACGGGGTCATGATTCCCATCAAAGGTTGGGACATGTGCCCTCTTTAATGCCTCGTAGTGGACTTTCGTTCCCATGTTTCGGGGCTTTAAGGTTCCTCATGATCTGGTTGTTGGTTCAACCATGTACAGCCTCAGCTACTGCAGTCGCTATGGCTACTAGGTCCTCTTGCCTTATTCTTGGTCGGTTCTCCTATGGTGGATAATGCAGAGGGGGTTCTTCATTGTGGTCGTCAAAGGTTGCATAGCGGGGGTTCTGTGTGGTTCGTCTAGGTATACCAACCACCACAATATCGAAAAGAGAAATGAGGAGTTGGTATTTCGACGTAATGGGTCAAAAGGCAATCTTAGACGGGATGATAACAAAAAAAAAAAAGGTTTATACTAGAATGAACAATCAACACATAAACAGTAATAGAAATATCCTATCTCATAAGTAAGAACATATGATAATTACTTAGTATCTTTGTCTTAGGCTACATGAAGGTAAACTTAACATCCTATCAGTGGACATGCAAGTCCATTATTAGCTGAAAATTTAGAAGGGGTAAGAAAAGAAACAATTGGGTCTAGTATTCGAAACCTATTAGATCTATGTCCTTTTCATTCTAGTCTCAATCCTAGCGATACGAATCTACTCCACCACGTCTCCACCCATGGAGCCTCATCGTCATCACTCTCATTCTCATCAGGGTCCTCCTCGGGCTCTTCTTCACCTTAGGCTGCTATGAGGTTATCAATAGTTTCCCTCAAGTGAAGTATTTCATGCTGTAAAGCATGTTTAGCTTGCCTTAAGTCCCTATCTCGGCCTAAAGGTGCTCCACCTAAGCTTTGCTAGAATGTGTTTGTTGTTCTAGTCTCCCTTCTAGCTCGATAATTCTTTTTGCTTGTTCTCCACAGCGAAGATCTAACCTCATGGCATGATCCCTCCAGTTTTCATTTTCTTTTTAACTTTTATCGAGAAGTTTCTGCAACTCAACTACTGCTTTTACAATGACCCCACAATGCCCTAACGCAGTAGCCATCACTCGGTCGGTCAAGTCTCCACAAGGGTGGGGGAAATCTCTCTGAGCTGATGTGTGTGGTCTCCCAAATAGCTCCATACCTACACATATAGGATAATGACCTGTGTGAGTTTTCCACTAGGATTAATATTCACATTGATTCTATTATTATTGTTACTACAACTACTTTAATAATTAGCTAATTATATACTACTTCTAAAATGTAATAACGAGTTGAGGCTATGATATCTAACGTATCCTAGTTCATTCCCTCCAAAACCCCAGAACTTAGAAGTTACATCCCAAATGTCTTCATTTAAGTCCATTTTACTAACCTAAGACTGTAAAACAAGGCTCTGATACCACTAAATGTCACGCCTCGAATCCGAGACATGACATGATAGCATCACTAAATCGAAATAATTTTTGTGTAACTAAGCCAACAGTAAACAATCTCGAAATACCCGTGATCTTTGAAGCGAAATACCAAAACTATTATCCCGATAAATAAAGTCAATACATCCTTAATTGAAATAAGTCGAAACTAATGACGAAATCCTTATACATCCAAGTCGCTTAACACATAATGAGTAAAAGAAGGGTCCTCAAGAATTAAACATCTAAAGTAATCACCATCCCCAATATTGTTCCTCGTCCGTCCCTTCCTCTAACTCATCTGTAAGGCATATGATACGTACATAAAATGAGCAACTAATCGCCCAGTAAATAGATTTTCCTTTCTATCGGCTTGAGCATACATAATTATATAATATCATAAAGCTAGTAAAATTTGTTTATTAAGGATTTTTGAGGGAAACAAGTACAAGAACAGTTCGAAACATTTACATCGCATGCAAAATATACATTCACATTGGAACCAATAAAACATAAATTTGCAATCTACTTAGAGTGGCTCCGATATGGCAAACTACCAAAGTTCGACAAAACATGATTTCTTGTACGCTCGAAAATATTAAAGTCCATTGGTTTAATTGATCAGTTTCTTAACTTTAGATCCCGTTCAGGTGGGCGAGATGCCGTTTTAGCCTATGGCCATGCCTCACTTAACACCAGTTGGTGAGTCAGAACATGTTACCATTGCCATAGCCATGCCCTACTTAACACCAGTAGGCGGGTCAGAAATATATCGAGACTAGCCCCTGAGCCCAATTTGGTCTTAATAAATTCCGAGTAATAATTTCAATCATACCTGTACTAAATGATGACAAAGAGTTTCAAGATTTCAACTGAAAATACATATATTAAATGAAGGTAAAAACGTATTTATGCACAACATAATATTACATAAATATGTGTAAATAAGCATGCTCAAGCATCGGAATATATATGCGTATATATATTAAAGAGGTATTTGAAATCAAATTTTTTATACGAGTAAAATTTTTTCAGAAGAACAAGATAGAAGGAAAAACCCACTTACCTATATCGTTGGTTAGTCCAAATACTACGATAATATCTACGTACGCCTATATATTGTAGAAATTATCATACCATCTAATAACTCTATACTAGTTTTATCATTATTATATTTACGTAAAACATATATTCCAAATCCTCTCACCATCTCATCACTATACTAATTGTACTTAGAGATTATCTAATTTGTAATGAATTAACAATTTTAATCACACTCTAATTATCCTATAATTAACCTCAAGTTGAAGCAATATGAAAACAGAAATCAATGCCAGACTTCTTCTGCAATTCGTGGGCCTTTCTAAATTGGAAGTACAGAATCAACAAGGCATGCATTGAGGGTTGTTCTATAAGAAAAGAATTTCTCTTGTTTTCTCACCACACACAACCACAAGAATTTATGTATTTATATTGGTTTTTAACTACTAGACCAAAAGTGATGAATAGAACTCACAATGTCCTCCGCTTTTGCAAATTGATTTCTCTGCTTCTCAATGCCCTACCTCTAAGTCTTTTCTCTTCTTTTTATAATGTATTCTACCATGAAAAATATGTATATATAATACATCTACCTTAGTTTGCTTCTATATAATCTTAATTACCTAGCAACACCTATGATTCCTCAATTCTTTCTATAAAATTAAGAGGGTCCATAATACATGCTAATTAACTAATTTCATAATCTAAGATATAAATTCTAATTATATATCTATAATATTCGTAAATATTTTATTATAAAAGAATAAGTCTTACGTCGTGGAATGCATAAATGAAATGATTTAAAATGTAAAATTTAAGTTTTTATTATAAAACTTGTACTATTTCTATCACTAACAATAATAGGGTTGTGTCATAACATGCTTAATGAAATAATGACTATATTTACATTTAACCTACCTCGTGAGTCATGGCGGTCAATCCTTCCTTCGAATATTCTTCTTTGGAACCATCCGAATTTCCTAAAATGGAGACTATGTCAATTTGATTATAACTTATATGTAAAATAAATAACAATTATTCTCGATATGTGAACCTATCGCCCTAATTAATAATTGCTAGTAACTTATGCTCTACTGTGAAAGAGCGGGGCCGGGTATCATCCGAATTTATGCATGATAAGACAATATTTTGAAAATATCTCTACGTTATTTTGCCTTTAGATTAAACAATAGTGATGGCGAAAAATTAATTCCTGATATATTTATCGCAAAGATCATGAGTACATAATTAAGATTCATGATGCAATCTTCAGTTAAATAGTTTGAAACAAAACTTCTAACATGATAATGATATCAAAAAAATTGATCCTGCTTAGAAGATAATATGAGAGGGCCGGATAAAAATATAATGTAACCCCTTGTGACTTGAAAAATGTTTAGAAAACTTCCCCAAGAAAAACAAATATAACGAAAAACCCCCCACAATATTTTCAAAATATATCAAAAGACAACGCACTCCACACTGGCGGTGTGCCACACGCGCCCTTCATTTCACTTGGCCTAATTTTTTAATAATAAAATTAATTTTGCATTTTAATTTATGATCCGTCTTATTTTGCTTGTTGCCTTTGAAACTTTGCAGGAAACAAATCAAATGTTCTTAATCATATTGAATACTAGCATGAACAAATATACACTAAAATAATAACAATTGATAGGTTATAAATAATTACTGCTGAAACTATTACAGAACACTATACCCTTCAATCAACTCATGGTCTTCATGGGAAGGTTGACAATCTTTGTTGCCAAATGGTAATGGCCCGTCAATCTTGATACCAACATGATTAATAGGGTCAGCAGCATTATCATCCTGCTGTAGTGTTCCACCGCCTTGCCTCCAGCATTTTATTCACTTCTATTAATATATTATCAGCGGGTTCCAAATTTCCATCATCAAGTTGTTGCTCTTTATCAACTCTAGCCTTTGAGTGGGAATTTTGGAAACATGCTTTATTCGAAAGTTCAATAATAGATACATAAATTTTCTCTATGAGTTCTGTTATATTAATAAGTACTGAGGTGATAAGGGAGGTTATCTCTAGAAGGTCTATGGATGGCATTGAGCACTCTGCTAGTATGCTTTTTATATGATCAACAACCGCTTTGGAATAATTGATGTGAAGTTCACCAACTGAGGATGGATATGTCACTGATTAATTATTAAGGTTGATTCCCTCAATGCCTTTCTTGATTGATCAATGATAATTTTTATCCAGGTTTCACGGATTCTTGTTGGAGTTCTAGTGGTAACTGCTAGTGAAATTGAGTTAGTTAGCTAAAGAAATCAAAATGGCTATATAGTGATGAATTGAGGAATGCTTGCCTGATGTGTGGAGTTTGTGCATCCAATAAGTATTTTGGAATGGCATGCACATTCCTTGACTACAACCCCAATCTCCAAATATTGTTCCCAAGGGTGGTGAAATCCAAAATTACCATGACCAGGCTTCCACCATGCTTGACTTGTCTGAAAATATTTATCAATTAATATTACAATATCATAGGTAACAAGAGAGAGAGGAGAAAGAAAATCGTGTAGTGCCTACCTATGATAAATGATATATATTAACACTATACATACTTCAAGCAAACAATATGAATAATAATAATAATAAATAATAATTAATAATTACGTCATTTTTTCATATAATACAATAGTTAATAACAAAGAAGGGCATGCCAATTACTAACCAATGACTCCTCAGTCTCTTTTGTTGTCTAATACACTTTCATATAGTTGATGATGTGAGTTGTCATCGTCGTCGGAAGAATTACTGAGAAGTTGGTATCTGATAACTGTAAAGATAATTCTATAATAAGCTCATGGAACTAGTTTAACTTACAAGGAAAAGTGTAAGAAAAGTTTCATATTTTTTAATTTCATCAACTAATTCGATATATATATATTTGTCTATGGTAGACCTTCTAAGATAACTTCAAGGTTTTCCATGTTCTCAGAGATGAGATCGTGTAAGTCTTGGCCTGCCCAGACCGGGTAAACCAATATGGATGTTGCCATGCATATTGCTCCACTAATCACAACAGTGTATAGCCTTTGGTAAGCCACTTGTAGAACTTTGTTGTTCGAAGAACTCGATAGAGCCACCTGACAAAAAAGTTTCTATAAGTATTTCCACCCCATAATCACATCTGCTCTTCACAGTTGGGAAAAATCGAGTAAATGTAGATACAACAACTGCATTTAAGAGAATTTGGGAAAATAAAAATGTGTTATGACTCAAAAAGGATGTTCTCTCTCTGTGTCTCTAAATATATATATATAATATATATATTATTTTGAAATTATAATTGGATGATCAGTTTTTTATATTTCAAAGGTAAGAAAAAGTAGGTTCATCTAGAAGACACAAAAATCCAACTGTGGTTGCTTGTAATTTTGTAAAAATGAGATGGAATGAGTTTGAATACATGATTTTTTTAAGTATGTAAATTAAATGTGAAACAAAAATATAATGATGATAGTTGATGTGATGTGTATAAGGTATTAAATAAAAATAAAAATCTAATAGTTATATAGGTGATGTAATATGCTTTTTTCTAGAGTAGTGAAATGTGTTTATGATTTTGTTTTCTTCAATCAAAAAATGATTTCTACAACAAAACATGATTTTAACTTGATCGGATGCAGTGAGATGAATAACAACTCAGAAGCAACCACAAAGCTCTCGTTTCTCTCCACTAAGTCAGCTAACTCTGAGGGCTCCAACTATGAAGGTGCACAACTCCTATTTAAACTTTTTGATAGATCTTCAATTGAAAAAAAGAATAAAAAAGAAATTCAAAGAATATAAATGAACAAATGTATCTTATTAATTTTATTTAAAGTAATATTAATTATTTAAAATTTTGTTATTTTTCATTCACTCTTAATGATATCATCCCACTTGCGAATATTTCTACATGCTTGAAAGCACTCTAAATTCTAATCATCCGACCTTAAGCATGAAGAAACGTAATTTTATGCATGATAAAACAATATTTTGAAAATATCTCTACGTTATTTTGCCTTTGTATTAAACAACAGTGATGCTAGAAAATTAATTCCTGATATATTTATTGCAACGATCATGCGTACATAATTAAGGTTCATGGTGCAATCTTTAGTTAAATAGTCAGAAACAAAACTTTTAACATGATAATGATATCAAACAAAATCGATTCTGTTTAGAAGATAATATGATAGGGCAGGATAAAATATAATTTAACCCCTTGTGATGTGAAAAATATTTGAAAACTTCCCTAAAAAAAAACAAATATAACAAAAAACCCCCCACAATATTTTCAAAATATATCAAAAGATGATGCCCTCCACATTTGCGGTGTGCCACACGCCCCCTTCGTTTGACTTGGCCTAATTTTTTTACAATAAAATTGATATTGCATTTTCATTTATGAACCGTCTGATTTGCTTGTTGCCTTTGAAAATTTGTAAGAAACAAATCAAATGTTCTTAGGTATATTTAATACTAGCATGAACCCTGTGCTATGCACGGAATTTATAAATTCAATGATATTTTCAAAAATTCTAAATTGCGTAATGGTATATATGTCATATTTAATTGACCGTCTTACTATATACAATAGTGAAAACTTATTTATGCAAAACTCAGTATTTAATTCTTTACCAATTTATTAATTTACAGAACGTTCTGAAAATTTTCATGTTGAGAAAAGTTATTTTATCAATTTCAAATACAATAAATATCTTCTTATTCAATTAAATATTTTTAAGTAAAATCAAAATATATTAAAATACATTATTTAAAAGATTTTATCCTATTACCTTGTGGAATAAACTCCTCTAAAAAAGTACAATTCATCATAAATGATCATTTAATAAAGTTTCTAAAAGTAACAACAAAAAGTAATTGTAACACATTTAATTTCCTCCATGAAAAAAATTAACAATATCTTAAACTAATAAATAAGTAAAGAGATATATACATATTTCTAGTTATATGCTGACAACAAAATATACAATAACAAATTCGTAACACTACAAACATAATATAATAGCATAATACACATAATAAAAATTTGTACTACTTGGATTCATACCCATTAATTTTCATAGATACTTTAAGAGAATCAAGCTACTTTTTAATGAATAATTAATTCATTTTATCATGTTGAATTTTCACTTGAGTAGTCATAAGCTATGTCTAGTGCAGCTCCAGTGTAAAGAGTGACAGTAGTTTCCAAGAAAGGATCTATCTCCTGTCAAAACGCATTGACAGTTGAGTCTCACAAATACTCTGTGTCTTGTCCCTAAAATCTGTGGCCACAGTAACTGAACAGAAGAGAAGGTTTCCCTTGCGGCGTTTAGTAAAGGACAGACCGACACTTAGGTCCAAAATGGGTACCTGCATTTTTCGTGCCCTAGACCCTAAGTGGTGAGACCGTAGACGGGACAAGTGTATTGTCAGAGCCTAAATGTTCATCCCCGAACATTCACCTAGTCTCTAGTGCCATAGACCGTTGCTAAATGGCCACCCATGGTAACGGGCGGATTCTAGGAATCCAACCAAATCTAACTGAAGGTGAACCTTAAGAGTCACACATAATCCGCACACATTGAAGTATTTAATTTAGAATTAAATATTTGGAGAAATGGAATGATTAAATTTGATTTAATCGGGTCCTTAATTTTCTTGGAGTGAATTAATTCCTTTTTATTGGATAAAAGCGATTTATCGAATAAATTATATTTACTAGAAAATTAATTTAATGGGCTTCGAATAAATATTTATATTTAATATATTTTTATTGTCCTTGGAACATTTAAATAGGTTTTAAATATTCCATTAAATTAAATTAATGGTTGAGATTAAAAGGAGAGATGGATGGCTAGGATTAATTTGACTAGGTTGAATTACTACTTTTGACTAGGACTTTGACTAGGTCAAAATCCTAGTCAAATTAGTCTTCTTAGAGTTGGAGTTTGAAGAGGATTAAACTCCTCCTCTATATATACTCCTAGCCCTTCACCTTTAGAGAGATGATGATTCTTCAACACACACACACACAGACACTAGAACTCGTGTGCCTCTCCCTCTCTCTCGTCCGCCTCTCTCCTCTCTCTCTCTCCAAGATTTCTTTTATGTTAACAATCGAACAGAGGAGGATTAATCCCGTTAAACTAATAATGTGTGATTGATCGAAGCATTTGCTACGCCCGCATAGACTACGGAGGAAATTCGTAGTAAAATCGTAGCAAAAACGTTTTTGCTATGAATTTGGGCCGTTTGCTACGATGAGTGTATGGTAGCTAAAAGTCTTTTTTCTTGTAGTGATCCGTCCTCTCCAAAATACTTGTTCGTTCGCTAGCATGAAGTTCAAGATATGTGGGCGGATTGCGGGTCATGAATTAGAGGGTCTCCCATACGAGATCTTGGAGCAAATCGGGGAACAACGCGAGTACTGCTTAGAAGAGGAAAACGACGAATCGGTAGGTTTTCGTTTTACGTTTTTCGTCCTCTTTATTTTACAAATCCCATGGCCTCCATGATTGCTATGCATGTGTTTATAATTCATGAGATACACCAAACACCTGTGAATTTCAAGGGCAAACCCCTTGAATGTGTTTTATTTTAATACGTATTATGCATGTTTAAATTTTGTAATTTAAATTATACGGCACTTCCGCATTCGCGCTATTCCCGGCTCGATCCACACGCCTACCCAAGGCTTTCAATGGTATCAGAGCCCGGTTCGGGTGTATAAGCCTAGGGTTCTGTGTGCGTTTTGAGCATGAAAAACGTGTTTGGCATGTTTTATTTATTTCTTGAATTTTATCGTTTAAGCATGTCGTTTTTCTTGTTTTCAATTTTGTATGATTTTTGGTATGTTGGTATTTTCTGTTTATCTTGGAAAACTTGGGGCAAAAATCGAACGAAATGGAGAAAATGCTGCACGCGGCCAACCGGTGGCTGACTGCGCGCGTTGTGCGCTTTCCCCTGCCTGCGTGCGCCCGCCTACGCCAGGCGCGCATGGTGCGCGCACTCAGGCCTACCAGGTGGCGCGGCCGGGCGGCAAGCGCGCACGCACACAGGTAGGGAAGCCCCCGCGCGCGCCAGTCTAGCGCGCTGGAGCGCCTGCGCGCCGGACGCGCGGCCAGAGAAGCTTCCTCAATGGTTTCGTTAAGTAAGAGATCTATATGGATCAGCCGGAGGGTTTCACGGTCACTGGAGAAGAACATAAGGTCTGTCGTCTCCAGAAGTCCATCTATGGCCTCAAACTAGCATCCCGAAGTTGGAACATTCGCTTTGATGAAGTGATACGGGGTTATGACTTCATCAAAAATGAATCTGACCCTTGTGTATACAAGAAGGTCAGTGGGAGCTCTATAGTGTTCCTAGTGCTTTATGTGGATGACATTCTACTCATAGGTAATGATGTAAGAATGTTAGGTGACAGAAAAGCATGGTTATCAACCCAGTTTTTCATGAAGGATTTGGGTGAAGCCTCCTACATCCTAGGCATCTAGATTGTCATGGATAGATATAAAAGGATGTTAGGACTCACCCAAAACTCGTATATGGAGAATGTCCTAAAGAGATTTCGAATGGACAACTCCAAACGAGGATTCCTTCCCATAAGGCATGGGATCAATTTATCCAACAAACAGTCCCCGCAGACTGATGAGGAACTTGAGAGGATGAAGGTCATCCCCTATGCGTCTGCCGTAGGTAGC
Source organism: Sesamum alatum (assembly GCA_034509735.1). Lineage (NCBI taxonomy): Eukaryota > Viridiplantae > Streptophyta > Magnoliopsida > Lamiales > Pedaliaceae > Sesamum > Sesamum alatum. The sequence goes on along the minus strand of JACGWO010000001.1, from coordinate 24,145,483 downwards.
ATCCAATATGCGGTTCATTGCACCAGACCTAACATTGTTTACGCTTTGAGTGTAACAAGCAGATATTAGTTTTGTGCAGGAGAGGCACATTGGAATGCTGTTAAGGGCATCCTTAAGTACTTGAGGAGGACTAAGGAAATGTTCTTAGTCTATGGCAATGGAGAACTGATCCTGGAAGGTTTTAGCGACGCTAGCTTCCAGTCTGATGACGATGATGCCAAGTCTCAATCGGGTTATGTATTTAGGCTAAATGGAGGAGTAGTGGCTTGGAAAAGTTCTAAGCAAGCAACCACTGCTGATTCCACCACTGACGTCGAATACATAGCAGCTTCAGAAGCTGCTGAGGAAGCGGTTTGGATGAAAAACTACATCCAAGAGTTGGATGTGGTGCCTAGCATCGCCGAGCCCGTTGTCATCTTTTGTGATAACAACGGAGCAACAGCGCAAGCAATGGAACCGAGATCTCATCACCGTTCCAAACACATTCTTAGACGCTACCATCTTCTAAGTGAAATGGTAGGAAAAGGTGACATTCGGATGGACCGAGTCAACTCAGCAGACAACACCGCAGATCCGCTGACAAAGCCTATGTCGCAGAGTGCTCATACGCAACATCTTGAGAAGATGGGGATTAGACATATGGGCGATTGCCTTTAAGGTCAAGTGGGAGATTGTTAGAATAGGTGACCATGTAGCTAATCTTGGTAGGGAAAGTGTAACCTATGTCTAAACAATTTCAAGGATTTGATAAATTATTAATGAATAAGAAGTGATATTCATTTGGCATTACTTTGTGTTCACTTTATCTGCTTTATATTTTTGTTCACTATGCAAACAAAGCCCACGGACTGAAAACACATTTCGGGGATTGGGACCACGCTTGGAGGTAGGTCCACGAAATTAGTCATGCCGAATCAGTCCGGAAAACTCGAAGGCAAGGAATCTCGAAAATGGTACCGAGATTCCCCTTGAGACTTGCACTAAGCATCTGCTGTCATATTTCATCGACGGGTGACGAGGGTCGTCTAAGCAGTGTTAGTGGGTTAGCCCGCTATGGAGCAGCTGACTGAGGTGACTCGCGGGAACCGTCTTACGGAGGACCTTGAGTAGGGTCGGTTAGGTATGATGTGTGTTCCCGGTTCCAACAGTACAGGTCAAGTCCTTTGACTTGAGGAACTGCTAAGTTTACCTATATATAAGGGCTGTATCTTAGATATGGTGAGAGATTGCCAAGAAGCACTTGAGTAGTCATAAGCCATGTCTAGTGCAGCTCCAGTGTACAGAGTGACAGTAATTTCCGAGAAAGGATCTGTCTCCTGTCAAAAGGGATTGACAGTTGAAGTCTCACAAATGCTCTGTGTCTTGTCCGTAAAATCTGTGGCCACAGTAACTGAACAGAAGGGAAGGTTTTTCCTTGCGGCGTTTCGTAAAGGACAGACCGACACTTAGGTCCAAGATGGGTACCTGCATTTTCCGTGCACTAGACCCTAAAGTAGTGAGACCGTAGACGGAAGGACAAGTGTATTTTTAGATCCTAAATGTTCAATCCCGTATATTCACCTAGTCTCTAGTGCCATGGACCATTGCTAGATGGCCACCCATGGTAACGGGCGGATTCTAGGAATTCGACCAAATCTAGCTGAAGGTGAACCTAAAAGAGTCACACACAATCCGCACACATTAAAGTATTTAATTTAGAATTAAATATTTGGAGAAATGGAATGATTAAATTGGATTTAATCGGGTCCTTAATTTCTTGAAGAGAATTAATTCCTTTTATTGGGTAAAAGGGATTTATCTAATAAATTAGATTTATTAGAAAATTTATTTAATGGGCTTAGAATAAATATTTAAATTTAATATATTTATTTATTGCCATTGGAATATTTAAATAGGTTTTATATATTTCATTAAATTAAATTAATGGTTGAGATTAAAAGGAGAGATGGATGGCAAGGATTAATTTGACTAGGTCAAATTACTACTTTGACTAGGCCCTTTGACTAGGTCAAAATCCTAGTCAAATTAGTCTTCTTAGAGTTGGACTTTGAAGAGGATTAAATTCCTCCTCTATATATACTCCTAGCTCCTCACTTTAAGAGTGATGATGATTCTTTAACACACAGACACACACAAACCGTGTGCTCTCTCTCCCTCTCTCGTCCGCCTCTCTCTCTCCAAGAATTATTCTTATTCTTTTGTGTTAACAATTGAACAAAAGCAGGATTAATCCCGTTAAATAATAACATGTGATTGATCCGTCCTTTCCAAATAAAATACTTGTTCGTTCGCTAGCACGAAGTACAGGATACATGGGCGGATTGCGAGTCATGATTTAGAGGATCTAACATACGAGATTTGGAGCAAATCGGGGAACAACGCGAGTACCGGTTAGAAGAGGAAAACGACGAACCGGTAGGTCTCTATTTACGTTTTCGTACTCTTTTATTTTACAAATCCTATGGCCTCCATGATTGCATGTATGTTCTTAATTCATGAGATGCCCCAAACACCGGGGAACTTCATGGGCACACCCCTTGAACGTGTTTTAATTTTATACGTGTTATGCATGTTTAAATTCTGCAATTTAAATTTATACCGCGCTTCTGCATTCGGGCTATTCTCAGGACGATCCATACGCCTGTCCTAGGATTTCAGATCCCTGAGGAATCAAGGGATGGAAATCAGTCATCAGAGGTAGCCGCGGATTCCTCATTTAGAGAATTCAGGATAGATACCCGAAGGATTGACCAACCTCGAGAAGTCCAGCATGCTAGGAATGAAGGACAGCCTCAGGAAAGACCAACCCCGGTACCTGAACCGCTAACTCCTATACAGTCAGCGCCCACAGTCACCACTGACGTTCCCGTTCTCCATAGGTCAACTAGAGAGTCTAGACCTCCAGTGAGATATGGCTTTCTAAATACGACTGGTCTACTGTATAACGATCTTAAGACATACGGAGAAGCGATGTCTGACATCGACTCCGGGAAATGGCTTGAGGCCATGAAAACCGAAATGGACTCCATGAGCGAGAACCAAGTCTAGAGACTTGTACACCCACCGAAAGGTGTTAAGCCAGTTGGCTGTAAGTGGGTCTATAAGCGCAAACTTGGCGTTGATGGAGAAGTCACAACTTTTAAGGCTAGGCTAGTAGCCAAAGGGTACACTCAACAACCCGGGGTCGATTTTGAGGACACCTACTCGCCTGTAGCCATGGCTAAATCCATTCGGATCCTGGTCGCCATAGCAGCATGGTATGACTATGAGATATGGCAGATGGACGTGAAAACGGCCTTCCTCAATGGTTTCGTTGAGGAAGAGATCTATATGGATCAGGCCGAGGGTTTCAAAGTCACTGGAGAAGAACAGAAGGTCTGTCGTCTCCAAATGTCCATCTATTACCTCAAACAAGCATCCCGAAACTGGAACATTCGCTTTGATGAAGTAATAGGGGGTTATGACTTCATCAAAAATGAATCCGACCCTTGTGTATACTGTTAGAATAGGTGACCATGTAAGCTAATTTTGGCGGGAATATGTAACCTATGTCTAGACAATTTCAGGTGTTTGATAAATCATTTATGAATAAAGAAGTGAAAATTCATATGGCAACACTTTGTTTACGCTCACTTATATCTGCTATTACATATCTCTTCACTACGCAAACAAAGCCCACGGACTGAGAATCGATTTCGGGGACTAGGACTACGCTTGGAGGTAGGTCCATGAAATCAGTCTTACCGAATCAGTCCGGAAATCTCCAAATCAAGGAATCTCGAAAATGCGTACCGAGATTCCCCTTGAGAATTGCACTAAGCATCTGCTGTAGTATTTCATCGACGGGTGACGAAGGTCGTCTAAGCAGTGTTAGTGGGTTAGCATGCTAGGAAGCAGCTGACTGAGGTGACTCGCGGGAACCGTTTTAACGGAGGACCTTGAGTATGGTCAGCAAGGTATGATGTGTGTTCCCGGTTCCAACGGTACAGGTCAAGTCCTTTGACTTGAGGAACTACTGAGTTTACCTGTACATCAGGTCTGTATCTTAGATATGGTGAGAGAATTGCTAAAACACTCTTGAGTAGTCATAAGCCATGTCTAGTGCAGCTCTGGTGTACAACGTGACAGTTGTTTCGAAGAAAGGATCTGTCTCCTGTCAAAAGTCATTGACAGTTGAGTCTCATGTATGCTCTGTGTCTTGTCCCTAAAATCTGTGGTCACAGTAACTGAAGAGAAGGGAAGGTTTCCCTTGCGGCGTTCAGTAAGGACAGACCGACACTTAGGTCTAAAATGGGTACCTGCATTTTTCGTACCCTAGACCCTAAGTGATGAGACCGAAGACAGAAGGACAAGTGTACTGTTAGAGCCTAAATGTTCATCCCCAAATATTTCACCTAGTTTCTAGTGCCATGGACCGTTGCTAGATGGCCACCCATGGTAACGGACGGATTCTAGGAATCCGACCAAGTCTAGCTGAAAGGTGAACCTAAAGAGTCACACACTATCCACACACACACTTAGTATTTAATTTGGAATTAAATATTGGAGTAAAGGAATGATTAAATTGGATTTAATCGGGTCCTATATTTTCTTGGAGAATTAATTCTTTCTATTTGATAAAGGGAATTAAATTAATAAATTGGATTTATTGAGCGAATTAATTTAATGGGCCTAGAATAAATATTAATATTTATTTATTATATTTATTGGCCTTTTGGGATATTTAATAGAATTTAAATATTCCATTAAATTAAATTAATGGTTGAGATTTAATGGGAGAGATGAAAGGCTAGGATTGAATTTGACAAGGTCAAATTCTACTTTGACTAGGACTTTGACTAGGTCAAAATCCTAGTCAAATTAAGCTTCTAGAGAGTTGGAGTTTAAAGAGGATTAAATTCCTCCTTTATATAAAACCCTAGCCTTGCACCTTTTGAAGGATGATGAAATTCCAACACACACAACACACACCAACTCGGCTCTCTCCCTCTGCCCTCTCGTCCGCCCCCTCTCTCTCTTAGCAAGAAAATAATTCTTGTTCTTTTGTTCTTGGAACATTAGAACATTGATGAACCAATACCGTTAATTCATAACGTGTTGTTAATTCATCCACTTCAATAAATTACATACTTGTTCGTTGCTAGCACGACGTGCAAGATTCGTCGGTGGATCGTGTGTCACGATTTGTAGGGTCTCAAGAACGAGATGTTGGTGCAAAACGGGGAACAACGCGTGTAGCCGTTGAAGACGAAAACGACAACGGGTAGGTCTCGGTTTACGTTTTCGCCTCTTTTATTTTTCAACCCTATGGCCTCCATGATTTTTGTATATTGTTAATTCATGAGATACACCGAACACCCGGGAAATTTCAAGGGCACACCCCTTGAAACGTGTTCTTTGTTTTAAAAGCATGTTTTAAATTCGGCAATTTTATTTTATACCGCGCTTCCGCATTAGCGCAATTTTCCCGGGACGATCCACGCATTCTTTCATATACAAGAAGGTCAGTGGGAGCTCTATAGTGTTCCTAGTGCTTTATGTGGATGACATTCTACTCATAGGAAATGATGTTAGAATGTTGGGTGACACAAAAGCATGGTTAGCAACCCAGTTTTCCATGAAGGAATTGGGTGAAGCCTCCTACATTCTACGCATTCAGATTGTACAGGACAGATCTAAAAGAATGTTAGGACTCACCCAAAACTCGTATATGGAGAAAGCCATGAAAAGATTTCGAATGGACAACTCCAAACGAGGATTCCTTCCCATGAGGCATGGGATCAAGTTATCCAAGAAACTGTCCCCCCAGACTGATGAGGAACTTGAAAGGATGAAAGTCATCCACTATGCTTCTGCTGTAGGTAGCACCCAATATGCGGTTCACTGCACCAGACCTGACATTACTTAGGCTTTGAGTGTAACAAGCCGATATCAGTCTTGTGCAGGAAAGGCACATTGGAATGCTATTAAGGGCATCCTTAAATACATGAGGAGGACTAAGCAAATGTTCTAGTCTATGGAAATGGAGAACTGATCCTGGAAGGCTTTAGAGACGTTGGGTGTGGTGCCTAGCATCGCCCAGCCGTTGTTATCTTTTGTGATAACAACGGAGCAATAGCGCAAGAAAACGAATCGAGATCTCATCACCGTTCCAAACACATTCTTAGACGCTACCATCTTCTAAGAGAAATGGTAGGAAGAGGTGACGTTCGGATGGACCGAGTCAACTAAGCAGACAACACAGCAGATCCGCTGACAAAGCCTATGTCACAGAGCGCTCATATGCAACATCTTGAGAAGATGGGGATTAGACATATGGGCGATTGGCTTTAAGGTCAAGTGGGAGATTGTTAGAATAAGTGACCATGTAGCCAATCTTGGCAGGCGAATTGTAACCTATGTCTGAACAATTTCAAGGATTTTATAAATTATTAATGAATAAGAAGTGAAATTCATTTTGGCATTTACTTTGTTTGTGTTCACTTTATCTGCTTTATACATATCTGTTCACTATGCAAACAAAGCCCCACGAACTAAGGACACATTTCGGGGACTGGGACTACGGTTGGAGGTAGGTCCATGAAATCAGTCCCGCTGAATCAGTCCGAAAATCTCCAAGTCAAGGAATCTCGAAAATGGGTACCAAAAATTTCATCGATGGATGACAAAGGTCGTCTAAGCAGTGTTAGTGGGTTAGCCTGCTGGGGAGCAGCTGACTGAGGTGACTCGCGGGAACCGTCTTACGGAGGACCTTGAGTAGGGTCGGTAAGGTATGACGTGTGTTCCCGGTTCCAACAGTACAGGTCAAGTCCTTTGACTTGAGGAACTGCTGAGTTTACCTGTATATAAGGGCTGGATCTTAGATATGGTGAGAGATTGCCAAGAAGCACTTGAGTAGTCATAAGCCATGTCTAGTGCAGCTCCAGTGTACAGAGTAACAGTAGTTTCCAAGAAAGGATCTGTCTCCTGTCAAAAGGCATTGACAGTTGAGTCTCACAAATGCTCTATGTCTTGTCCCTGAAATCTGTGGCCACAGTAACTAAACAGAAGGGAAGGTTTCCCTTGCGGCGTTTAGTAAAGGACAGACCGACACTTAGGTCCAAAATGGGTACCTACATTTTCCGTGCCCTAGACCGTAAGTGGTGAGACCGTAGACGGAAGGACAAGTGTATTTTCACAGCCTAAATGTTCATCGCCATACATTCACCTAGTCTCTAGTGCCATGGACCGTTGCTAGATGGCCACCCATGGTAACGGGCGGATTCTAGGAATCTGACCAAGTTTAGCTGAAGGTGAACCTAAAGAGTCACACACAATCCGCACACATTAAAGTATTTAATTTAGAATTAAATATTTGGAGAAATGGAATGATTAAATTAGATTTAATCGGGTCCTTAATTTTCTTGGGGAGAATTTATTCCTTTTATTGGATAAAAGGGATTTATCTAATAAAATTAGAATTATTAGAAAATTAATTTAATATGCTTAGAATAAATTTATTTATTGCCCTTTGGAATTTTTATATAGGTTTTAAATATTCCATTAAATTAAATTAATGGTTGAGATTAAAAGGAGAGATGAAATTAATCCCGTTAAATGTGTGATTGATCCGTCCTCTCCAAAATACTTTTTCGTTCGCTAGCACAAAATTCAAGATACGTGGGTGGATTGCGTGTCACAAATTAGAGGGTTTTCCCATACGAGATCTTGGAGCAAATCAGGGAACAACGCGAGTACCAGTTAGAAGAGGAAAACGACGAATCGGTAGGTTTTCGTTTATGTTTTTGGTCCTCTTTATTTTACAAATCCTATGGCCTACATGATTGCTATGCATGTGTTTATAATTCATGAGATACACCAAACACCCGGGAATTTCAAGGGCACGCCCCTTGAACGTGTTTTATTTTAATACGTATTATGCATGTTTAGATTTTGTAATTTAAATTATACCGCGTTTCCGCATTCGCGCTATTCCCGGGATGATCCACACGCCTACCCAAGGCTTTCATTACCCTTCTTCCTCCTCCAGCATCCGGCCCCTTTGCCTTTCGTTCTTGGGGTGGAAGCCTCCCCCACCAATACTGATAGTGCAGAATTTTCAATCATTGCCTCGTACTGGACCAACATGTTTATCAACTCATGAAGGTCTTTGCCCAGTCTATTCATGTTATAGTTAACAGTAGACGGGTCAAAGGAGGGAGGAAGAGACAGAAGAATCACGCCAATGTATGTCTTTTTTAAAGATCAACTCAGAGGTCTCTGAACTTCTCTACAAGGGATAGCATCATTACTCCGTGTTGTTGTACAGACGACCCTTCTATCATCTTAGTTCCACAAAATGCCTTCGTCGCAACATATCTAATATGATGGTCCGATACCACATAAACGTCTTTCATGCGGAATATTATTGAGCTGACATCATCAACCCGATCATACTGTTTTTGGATCCCATTAGTCATGGATCCCAGTATGATGCTGTAGACCTTGCGGTTGTCCTCCTGCTAGAAATCGAACGTCGAACGCTCTTTTGATGAGGACCCCTCCGGCAAGACCCAAGGAAGAGACTTATCCAGAACGTAAGTCTGGTCTTCGAAATCGAGGACAATCATCAGATTACAAAGTCAATCGGTATAATTTATTCCATCAAATTTGTTAGCCTCAAGAATTACAAAGACTGGATTCTTAGACATCTACTTTTAAAATGTAAAGCAGAAATTTAGTAGATTATAATAATTTTGAATTCAAGTTAAGACTTGGTCTTTAGTCATTAACCCCTCCCACTATTTCTTCAAAAAGACCACCATTCTCAAGTGCGGTTTTCGGGAAATCATTTCCTAGTGGACTTGGAGTCTACAAACACAATTCTCCATGCCCCGCTTTTACGATTCACACGAAAAAATAATCTGTGGGAGGTAACCGATACCATTCTCATTCAATGAGATCCCCAAGATATTTTGCATTGCCTTTTCACATAATCCTAAGGACTCCAAGCAAATCATGTTACTTAGCATTAGGCCCGACCCATCAACCAAATGAATATCTCAATTATCGCCCCACGACTCGTGAGACAGGAAAATAGGAGTATATTCCATTCATTCACAACAACAAGACAGCTTTCTTCCATTCCAAATTACCAACCTATGAAGATCTTTTTTAAGCTCATTCATGTTGATAATTAATGGTTCGTAGGAGGGAGGAAGAGACTGAAGGATCATGTCAATGTACGTCTCTTTTTCAAGACTGACGTGGAGGTCTTTTGAGCTTCTCCACTAGGGATTACATCATCACTCCATGTTCTTTGTACCGACATCCCTTCCGTCATCTTAGCTCCAAACATGCCTTCGTTGCATTTTACCCCACATGCTGGTCCAGGACCATATAGACATGATGCAAACGAAGCATAGTTTGAGCCAACATCATTATATCCTACTTGCCGGTGGTCATCATTCAACTTTTGAACGCCAAGCGTTGCCTTAGTTGTCGACCCCTCCGGCAAGGGCTGAGAAACGTCCTCATCCGGTTATGTGAGTTAAGGTTCTGGAAATCTAAGACCATCTTAAGATTTCGCAGTCAATTCATGTAATTGGTTCTCTTTTAGTGAGCCTCTTAGTGATGTGTTTCGTGGATTCTTAGACATTCACAACATATATATAAAGCAGAAAATAATAAGCAGAGTGAAGTAATATATTTTGGTTAAGTCTCGGTCTTTAGTCCTTAACATCTCCCACTATTTCTACAAAAACATGGCACTCTCAAACGTTATTTTCGGAAAATCCTTTCCTAGTGGGCTCGGGATCCACAGCGATCTCCCCCATACCCCGCTTTTACGATTCGCATGGAAAAAGAACCTGTGGGAGGTATCCCATACCATTCTCATTCCACGAGATTCCCAAGATAATTGCCTCACCCTTTCACGTGATCCCGAGGACTCCAAGCGAATCACATTATTCGGGCGTTAGGCCCGACCCAATCAACCGATTCATAGACTCACTGCTACCTCCATGACTCGTGAGATAGGTAAAGCAGTCTACTCATCGTTCATGACAAAGTGCAGCTTCTTTTAAGCACGATAGTCGTGCCACGACTCGTGAGACCATGCTATCGACCTAAAAGATCTTCCTCACTTTTGCCATGGATGGAAGGCTTGGACAGAATCCCAGAGTCCTAGTCCATTTATTAAGGGTCTATATTAAACTTGGTTCAACCAAGTGAGAGTTTTGATAAAACGAGACCTCATCACATATTAAGTATTGCATTGCATGCGTTATGGCAGAAATATTCTAAGCGTGAATGTAACCATACATAAAGCATATAGAATAATCATAAGCATATAATATGCATCGCATGCAAATAAAGCCTAGCACGCCCCTGTAGGATGATCACAAGCCCAAACCTATGCGACCCGCTGAGCCCGCAGTGGATCTATGGTCAATCTAAGGGTAGGCCCTATGCTATTACAAGTTTTAATAACCCATTACATGCAATGGGCCTTGTAAGTCCTCTTTATCTTCTTGGGCTCTCCATCGTGGGCCTACACGGGGCTTCCTCTCCATGGATCCTCCGTGGGCCATCTGATGGCAACCTCCATGGGCCTCCAACACCTTGAGCTCGTCTTCTCTTGCAGCTTTTATTTACAAAAAAAAATAAAATAAAACCTCACTACTAATTCTACTCTCATTACATCATAAAATAAGAAACCCCAATTAAACATTTGGAGGGAGTACATGAAGAAGGAGAGAGAAAGCCTTATTATTCAAAGGCAACTAGAAGAAGGAGAGAGGAAAATAAAGAGGCACACAGGCCACAACCCAACAAATAAATGTAAATAAACCATACATGCGGTCTAGGAGCTTTGTGATCATCCTTTGTCAAATCAATTAACGCAAATAGCACAAATACATATCTCATGTAAAACATGCTATTCAAACATCCATAATATCCCATACCATAAAATAAATGTAGAAATTATATGTAAAATATTCACACCAAATATAGGATAATGGTGCAACCTATGCACAACGATTTTTGTTGGAAAATCCTTTTCCATAATTAACAAGGCAATATTAATTCTATGAAATATAAAATCTCAACCAAAATTAAAATGCCCCAAGTTAATTAATTCAGAAAAATTCCCAGAATTATACAGAATAATCAAATTTTCTGAAAACGCACGAAAACAACGAAAAACCGAAAAATGGTCCACAACCGTCGGCCAGGCGCACAGCCTGCACAGGACACACGCCTGCGTGCGCACGGGCCCTCGCCCGCGCGCGCAAGTGTTGTCATTGTGCAGTTGCTGCACAGCAGCGCACGCACACAGTGCAGTGCACACGCGCGCGGCCGGCACAGCAGCACAGGACACGCCCCTGGGCGCGCGGCCAGCGTGCTGCTGCTGTCGGTTCGCCGTTTTTCACTCTTTTTCGACTTTTTCATGCTATTTTCTGAACCACAAGATAAATTCAACCCTAGAACATGTATTAACACATTCAAGAAAACCATGATCCAAAATCCCGTGGAAAATTAAACGCCAATAAATATCTACGATAAACATGCTATAAACGTAAATTAAAACACGTTTATCATGCTTAAACGCACACAGCACATAGAATTCTAGGCCTATACACCGAACCGGGCTCTGATACCACTGAAAGATTATGTGGATCGTCCCGGGAGATGAGCCCGTATAGCAGAAGCGCGAAAGAATGCGTAATAAAAATTATAAAGCATAATTAAATGGAATTTAAATCATGCATAACATACATAAATAAATCAAGGGGTGTGCCCTTGATTCTCCCGGGCGTTTGGTGTATCTCATGTTCAATAAAACACAACATGGAGGCCATAGAATTAGAACCGAAAAACATAATTAAAGAACCTACCCGGTTGTAGTTTTGTCTTCGTTTCGGCTACATGCATTGTTCCCCGTTTTGCACCAAGATCTCAAAGAAGAGACCCTCTAAATCATCTCACTCGCTACACCGGAAAGCAAAGAACCCTTGCGCTAGCAAGAAATTATTTGGGGAGAAGAGACATCGATATACGCTATGAATTAACGCAATCAATGTCTCTTATGTTCTTAACTTGAATAAATCAAGAAGAACAAAGTAGTATTCTTGGAGAGTGAAATAGGGATGGACGAAAATTTGAGGGAGAATTGAGAGATGAGAGTTGTAGAGAATAGTAGGTGTGAGTGTGTGTTTCTTGAGTATTTATAGAAGATGGAATTTTCTATTCCTTCTCAAACTCTTCCAAAGAGACATACTTTGACTAGGATTTTGACCTAGTCAAATCCTAGTCAAATTAGGCTTTGATTAAGTCAAATTAATCATGGCCCTTCATCTCATCATTCTCTTGATCAAATCTTGTCCATCCATTTTGATGGGCTTTATGGAATGGACCTATTTAATTCTAAATTAAATATTCCCATGGATTTTATATTAAATCATATTTAATATACTAAGCCCATTAATTAATTAATGGAAAGGACTTATTTAATTCTAAATTAAATAGTCCTATGGACTTTATATTAAATCCTATTTAATATACCAAGTCCATTAATTAATTCCATAGAATGGGATTATTTAATTATAAATTAAAATAGTCCCATGGACTTTATATTAAATCCTATTTAATATACCAAGCCCACTAATTAATTCACCCTTTTAATCTAATTAAAAGGAAAGCCCATGCTTTATAAAATTCATAAATCTAATTTATGAACTCAAGCCCGATTATTCCAAATAATCCATCGAGGCTTGAATCTCCAAGAAGTATAATTTAATTCCATTAAATTAAACCTTCTCCCGGAATTAATTCCAAATTAATTCCCTTTCATTTGGTGTAGCGGGTGTGACTCTTTAGGTTCACCTTTCAGCTAGACTTGGACCTACTTTTTGTTATTTCATAACCAAAGTAGTCCATTACCATGGGTGGCCATCTAGCAACGGTCCATGGCACTAGAGACTAGGTGAATTTATGGTGTGAACATTTTGGCTCCGAATTATATGCAGGTGTGATCCTACCTACGCTCGATACGTACGGGTACGGTCATACTGTCGCCTGTCTCCCGGCCTTTAGTCTAGGGGTCGGTTCCCATCCTTGACTAGGCAACTATGCATAATGCTCGATATAGGTTTAACTCGACGTAGGAAATTCTTTCCCACTACATCAAGTGCTATGGCCATAGACTTTGTGAGTCTAAACCATCTCCGAGCGCATAGGAGATCTTGCTGTCATATCCTTAGATAGGGGACAGATCCTATCTTGGAATTCACCGTTCTTACATACTCCGACTGCACTGGACGAGGCTTATGATGACCATGTGATATAATCGGTCAAATTTCACCAGATCCAAGATACAACCTTAGTATGTAGGGGACTGCCGTGATCCTCAAGTCCGAGGACTAATCCCGTACTATCGGAACCGGGAATACGAGTCATACCGACTAAGCCCGAGTAGCTTCCATATGATGATTCCCGCGAGTCACCTCAGTCGGCCGCTCCCCAGCAGGCCGACCCACTAACACTGCTTAGACGATCCTCATCACCCATCGATGAAACACGACAGCAGATGCTTAGTGCAAGTCTCAAATGGATTCTCGATGCCCTGTCTCGAGATTCCATTGACTTGGAGTATTTCAGACTGATTCGGCGAAACTGATTTCATGAACCTACCTCCAAGCGTAGTTCCAATTTTCCGAAATGTTATTTCAGTCTGTGGGCATTTGTTGTGACATCGTAACGATGCAAGCAGTAAGTACAACAAACTCATGCATATGAATCCTTACTACATTCATTAACATAATATTACTCGTTCACAGATTGACGAATGGTTCTCAGAACAGCCAATACCATTGACTTTCTGGTCACCTATTCTAACATCCAATACCATTCTCAACCAATAAGATTCCCAAGATGTTTTGCCTCACCTCTTTCACATGATTACGATGACTCCAAGTGAATCACATTACTTCGGCGTTAGGCCCGACCCATCAACCAAATTATATCTCAACTGTCGCCCCCCACGACTCATGTGATAGGGAAATAGGAGCATATTCCGTTGTTCGTTCTTTTGTTCCAAAACGTGCCATGACTCATGAGACCATGATCTGGATGAAAGTAGCTTCCTCAACATGGAAGGCTTGAATAATCAAACCATTTGATTTAATTTTATTTTGGGCCTAATATTTATTTGGACCATCTAAGTGAGAGTTTTTTATTTATTATGACCATGACCTCATCATTATTAGTATTCTGCATGATCAAGTTTTAAATATTCAATTTCAATCAATGCAATCCAAACACATCATACATCAAAGCATTAAAAGATAAACACATGCAAAGCAAGTCTAGCACACCCCACTAGGATGATCACAAGCTCATTCCTAAGTGATCCACTGAGCCCCCAGTGGATCTATGGTCAATCTAGGGTATGGCCTACGCTATAATAATTTCACATTCCATTATCATTCTAATAGGGTCTTGTAAATTCTTCTTTTTTCTTTTTGGGCCTTCCATCGTGGGCTCCGTCCAACGGACCTTCTGAAGGACAAGCGGATCCACTCGGGAGTGATAACGGGCTTAGGGAGAGATGCGGAATTTATCAATATTTAAAACTCATATCATAATAAAATGTCCCAAGGGGTGTTCCCTTGGGTACTCAACCGGGTGCTCGATGTAGAATATGATAACGTAAAGCAAGTATATCATATGGGGCACATAGACCATCATAAAAGAACTACATATAAATAAACAGGATTTGAAGGACAAGTGGATTCGCCCGGGAGCGCGAGCGGCAGTGTGAGAATGCAATATATTAAAAAAAATTTAAATAGCATAGTCATAAAATACCAAAGAGTTTACCCCTGGGTGTTCAATCGGGCGTTCGATGTAGGATGTATCAACATAAAATGGATATTGACACATAGGGCATAGAATGGAATGAACTACGAAAGCGTATAAACTCGTTTTCCTTGCTAGAAGAAAACAAGTTTAAAAGGACTAGGTTTAAGAAGATGAACACTATTAATTAGTATTATTCTTAAACTCACTTTGTTCTTCCAAATCATCCTAGATCAAATGAAGAACACAAGTGTGAGGAGAGGGAGAGGTGGCCAAAAATGAGAGGAAGAGAGTGTGTGATTTTTCTTCTTACATAGGTGTTAGTATATACTCATATATATACATAATTAATGTGATTATTGGAATGTGTCTAGGTTCATCCAAGGATGTCAAGATACATCCCAATCAATCACCATCAATTCTTCAATCAAGCCTACCATCTTTTAAGGTATGGTCAAATCATACGAAAAGGGAAAGGCTTGATTAGAGTTGATTTTTCTCTTACCAAAAGAGACAAGTCAACTAACACCTAGCATCCAACATGGCTGATTTTTGCTCCCTCCAAGGTAGCAATTTTCGGCCATGCTTATTTAGGGAAGAAGTCTAACTTCTTCCTATTCTAAAAATGGAATTAACGCACCTCTCGGGTCAAAATTTAACGGACCGGGTTCCACTGCAATCCAATTACAATGAACCCAAAATTAAATTCAATTTAATTTAATTTTCACTTAATAATTCCCGTTTGATCTTTTAATCCAATTAAAAGATCCAACATCTCAACTTTCTATATTAATCGATAAATCCCATTTACCAATTAAACGAGGGCCCGATACAATATCGATCCGTCCATCCAATGGACAATCCCTTAAGTAATCCAATTACTTATTCATCCTTCGAAATTGACTCCAAGTCAATTTCTCAACCTTCTCGGTGATTTGTGTGTGACCCTTTAGGTTCACCCTCAGCTAGACTTGGGCCCGTGTCCCATAAGGGCCCGTTACCATGGGTGGCCGTGTAGCAACGGTCCATGGCACTAGAGACTAGGTTAATGCATTGGCGTGAACATTTAGGCGCAGATTCCGTACGGGTACGGTCGTTCCGTCTACCATCTCCCGGCCTTACTATAGGGTATGGAATTGGGCATCGGTTTCCATCTTTGACTAGGCATCTATGCTTAATAATGGAGACTACGCATGCCTCATTGGATCGACACAGAAAACCATTTCCTATTCGACCAATCACTGTGGTCACAGGTTTAAACAACATGAACGTGTCTTCGAGTGCATAGAAGATACCTCTGTCACATACTGATAGGGCACGGATTCTCTTCTTGGAACCCACCGTGCTCGCTATATATTCTGACTGCACTGGACAAGGCTTATAATGATCATCTTACAGAATGATCACCTCACGCCAGATCTAAGATACAATCGTCTTGTGCACATGACTGCCATGGTTCCTCAAGTGTGAGGACTACTCCCGTAATATCGGAACAAGGGAAATTCAATCATATCGACCAAGCCTCCAAGGCTTCCATATGATGGTCTCCGCGAGTCAGTCCAGTCGGCTCGACCCCAGTCGACCAGCCCATCAAGATTGTGTAGGCGTCCCACGCCTGTCGCCGATGAAACACGAGACTCATCCAATGAACACGACTCTTGATTCAAGTATCTATAGGACTCTCGATGCCCTGTGTCGAGGTCCTCAACTTGGAACGTTTTAGACCCAACTCTTAATCAGTTGATTTCATGACTACCATCCAATGCGTGGCCCAACTGCACGAGTTGTTAATCGTGGTCTGTGGGCTTTGTTGTGATATATGTGAAACACCATTTTTAACATATGTAAAATGAGCACAACAAAGAAGGTACCATTGGTAACAAATACGCATTTTATTAATTGAATAATATTACATTATATCAAGTTGTCAAATAGGTTACAAAATGCCAAACCTATTGGCTTTCTAATCACCTATTCTAACAGGATTACCTTTTCAGTTATCTCCTGTGCACCACTACTAGTGTTGTTCCCTCTCAAATGGATAGCAAACGTTCGTCAAGATTCAAATGTATGAGTCCTCTAACGTAGTCCACACCACACCGGGAGAAGTCATATTTTTCTTGATAGAGAAAAACGGACCTAAGAAGATGAGATAATGAAAAGGATTGTACTATCGTATTAGTGTATTATTCTTGATTTAGCATTGTTCTTCAATTGATCCTAAATCAATGAAGTAACAAAGTGAAAGGGAGAGAGAGCATGGGGCGGCCAAGAATGAGAGAGATATGAGAGTTCTCTTTTTTCCTACAAAAACATGATTAATAATAATCCTCTTGTTGATGATTGTATATACTCATATGAAAGAAATCGGTGGATCGTCCCGGGAATTGCGCAAATGCGGAAGCGCGATAAAATTAAACATACAAAAATTAAAGCATGCTTTTAATTTAAAAGAACACGCTCAAGGGGTGTACCCTTGAGGTTCCCGGGCGTTTGGTGTATCTCATGATCATATAACATGTAAAGAAATCATGGAGGCCATAGAGTTGAAAACTAAAGAGGGACGAAAAAATAAAACGAGACCTACCCGTTGTCGTTTTCGTCTTCAACGGCTACACGCGTTGTTCCCCGTTTTGCACCGAGATCTCGTTCTTCAGACCCTCCAAATCGTGAAACACGATCCACCCACGTATCTTGCACGTCGTCCTAGCAACGAACAAGTATTTTTGGAGAGGATAGATCAATCACACGTAATGAATTAACGGGACTAATCTTCCTTAGTTCTAATGTTCCAAGAACAAAAGAACAAGAAATAATTTTCTTGGAGAGTGAGAGAGAGAGGGGCGGACGAGATGTAGGAGAGGGGGAGTGTGTGTTGTGTGTGTGATTTCAAGAATCATCATCATGCAATAGTTGAAAGCTAGAGGTATTTATAGAGGAGGAGTTTAATCCTCTTTAAACTCCAACTCTAAGAACCCTAATTTGACTAGAATTTTGACCTAGTCAAATTCCTAATCAAACTAGTGTTTGAACTAGTCAAACAAATCCTAGCCTTCCATCTCCCCTTTCCATCTCAACCGTTGATTTAAATTTAATGGAATATTTAAATCCCATTAAATATTCCAAAAGGCCAAATAAATATAATAAATAAATATTAATATTTACTCTAAGCCCATTCAATCAACCCTTTAATAAATCCTATTTTTTAATTTAATTCCCTTTCTCAAATAAAAGGAATTAATTTCTCCAAGAAAATATAGGACCCGATTAAATCTAATTTAATCATTCCTTTATTTCAATATTTAATTCCAAATAAAATACTAAGTGTGTGTGGATAGTGTGTGACTCTTTAGGTTCACCATTCAGCTAGACTTGGTCCGATTTCGTAGGATCCGTTCGTTACCATGGGTGGCCATCTAGCAACGGTCCATGGCACTAGAGACTAGGTGAAATATTGGGGGATGAACATTTAGGCTCTAACAGTACACTTGTCCTTCTGTCTTCGGTCTCATCGCTCAGAGTCTAGGGCACGGAAAAAGCAGGTACCCATTTTGGACCTAAGTGTCGGTCTGTCCTTACTAAACGCCGCAAGGGAAACCTTCCCTTCTGTTCAGTTACTGTGGCCACAGATTTTAGGGACAAGACACAGAGCATACATGAGACTCAACTGTCAATGCCTTTTGACAGGAGACAGATCCTTTCTTGGAAACTACTGTCACTCTGTACACCCGAGCTGCACTAGACATGGCTTATGACTACTCAAGAGTATTTTGGCAATCTCTCACCATATACATACAGACCTGATGCACAGGTAAACTTAGCAGTTCCTCAAGTCAAAGGACTTGGCCTGTACCGTTGGAACCGGGAATACACGTCATACCTTGCTGACCATACTCAAGGTCCTCCGTAAGACGGTTCCCGCGAGTCACCTCAGTCAGCTGCTTCCTAGCATGCTGACCCAGGGTGTCTGCGCGCAGGCGCGCGCGCACGCAGACAAGGGTGTCTGCACGCGCGCGCGCGCGCAAGGCCGCGCGCCAGCGAGTCCGCGCGCGGATGGGCCCTGGGCGGTGCCGCCAGGCGCGCGCGCACGCAGACGAAGGACTCTGCGCGCGCGCTCCCGGCAGGCGTGCCCAGTGTGCGTCTGCGCGCTCCCGGCAGGCATGCCCAGTGTGCGTTCAGCAGGCAGGGGAGCCTGCGCGCGCGCACGCAGGCAAGGGGCCTGCCCGCGCGCAGGGGCGGCAGGCTGAGCCTGCTGCCCTGCGCCCGCGCCGGCGGCGGCGGCAGCTGCTGCTGCTAGGGTTTCAAAACCCTAGCAGTATTTTTCTTTTATTTTTAATTATTTTCAGTTTTAATTTTGAATTAATTCTGAAAAAATCATTTTTGGTTCAATTATGCCTATTTTTTCTAAAGACATTATTTTAGGAGTAAAATAAATTGGATTCGGAATCCCGGGTTTATTTTACTTGAAATAATGAGGAAAGGTTTTCCTAAAACAAGAAAATATTGTTGCCAATATTTGTGTTTTATTTTTCATACGTTGTGCACATATTCATTAATTATTTTGGATATTTATGATTGAAAATCATATGTTGTTGGTATTATGTAATTATGTGATTGGATCATGTGATTATGTGTGTTGGATGGAAATGGATGATCGCGAGCCCTAAGACGGGATGTATGGTTTATTTTCTGTTGGGCCTGTGTGCCTCTTTTACTGCTTTCTCCTTCTCTCTTTCTAGTTGCCTTGGAATATTAAGGCATTCTACCTCCCTCCTTATGTACTCCCCCCGGGTTTTCGCTGGGGTTTCTATTTTTAATATGTAATGAGAGTAGACTAGGAGTGAGGTTTCCTTTTTTGTAATTTGTGGAGAAGAAGGAAGGACCACATGGAGAGCCCAGACGGGAGGCCCCTCGGTGTTTTCCATGAAGTGAAGAAAGAGAAAAAGAGACCAAGGCCCATCAGCATGATGATTGGGTTACTATTAATGTAATAGTATAGGACCAACCCTAGATTGACCATAGATCCACTGCGGGCTCAGTGGATCGCATAGGATTCGGGCTCGTGATCATCCAACAGGGGCGTGCTAGGCTTTAATTTTGCATGTGGTTATGATGATGGATGAATGGATTATTTATTTATCATATAACTGCTATCAATGGTTTATTTACGCATTATGGATGTATGTGTAGATATTTATTTGAGATCTCGGTCATTACTTACTCTCACATTGGTTGGACCAATGTCAAAATATTAGACCCTAGACAAAGTGGACATGAACTCTAGGAGTTTGTCCATGCCTTCCAATCCATGGCATAGTGAGGAAGCTGTTTTAGGTCAATAGCATGGTCTCACGAGTCGTGGCACGTTATTGTACTTAAAGGAAGCTGCATTGTGTCATGAACGAAAAGCGGGCTGCTGCTACCTGTCTCACGAGTCGTGGGGGTACCAGTGGGTCCGTGGCTCGGTCGATTGGGTTGGGTCTAACGCCCAATTAACATGATTCGTTTGGAGTCCTCGGGATCATGTGAAAGGGTGAGGCAATAATCTTGGGAATCTCGTGGAACGAGAATGGTATGGAATACCTCCCACAGGATCTTTTCCATGCGAATCGTAAAAGCGGGGTATGGGAAAAATCACTGTGGATCCTAAGCCCACTTGGAAAGGATTTCCCGAAAATCACGTTTGAGAGTACCGTGTTTTCGTATAAATAGTGGGAGGATTAAATGACTAAAGTCCATGCATTTAATTATTTTATCAAACCACCGTCTTTTATTTTTTGCTGATCGCGCGCTGTTTTCTAAAATGTAGATTTTAAAATGTCTAAGAACCCACTTTCCACCATTCTTGAGACAAACAAATTCAATGGAACAAACTACAACGACTGGTTGCGCAATCTCTGGATAGTCCTAGATTATGAGAACCAAGGCTACGTCATGGACGAGCCTCTCCCTAGGACCTTACCGGAAGGATCCACGCCAGAAGAACGTGAGACGTTCGAGACTTGGCATAAGGATAACCGGAAGGTCCGTAGCATCATACTTGCTTCGATGACCGATGAGATTCAGAAGCAGTATGAAAGGCTAGACGATGTCCCTTCCATTATTGGCTCGCCTAAAGGATTGCTATGCAGTCCCGGACCGGCATACTAGGTATGTCGCGACCAAGGCGTTCTTTGGAACTAAAATGACAGAAGGATCCTCTGTACAAGAGCACGGGGTTAATATGCTTACCCTGGTGGAAAAGCTCGAGGACCTAAAGGCAGGTCTCGATAATGAAACGTACACAGATGTGATCCTTCAGTCACTCCCACCCTCCTTTGACCAATTTATCGTCAACTACAACATGAACGCACTTGAGAAGGGCATTCATGAGTTGATCAATATGTTGGTGCAATACGAGGCAACGACTAAGAAGTCCATGCCTTCGGTATTGTTTGGAGGTGCTTCGACTTCTAATACGAAAGGCAAGGGTGCCGGACGTTGGAAGAAGAAGAAAGGGAAGGGAAAGGCCGTCAAAGCAGCTACGAACACTAAGAGTGTTCCCATTGCCAAAGAGGGGAAAGGCAAAGGAAAGAGAAAGGTTGTCTCCAAGCAACAGTCAAAGGCATATGACATATGTATCAACTGCCGTGAGAAAGGGCATTGGAAGAGAGAGTGCCCCAAACTCTTCTCGAACCAAGGTATATATGTGATTGAGGTTAATATGGTCACTAGTTCTGCCTCTTGGGTATTAGATACCGGCTGTGGAGCGCACATTTGCAATGACTTGCAGGTGTTGAAAAGAAGCAGAAAACTGGGTAGCGGGGACATGATCCTGAAGCTTGGGAATGGCAAGGCCATCTCGGCAGAAGCAGTAGGATCCGCCACTCTAGTGATTAGTGATAATATTAGCATAGATTTAGAACAAGTTTATTTTGTACCCAGTATGATTAAAACATCATTTCCATTCCATTGTTGGACAATAGTGGTTATGAGTTTAGAATCAATAAAAATTGCTTTTATTTGATGAGGTGTGGAATTGCTCATCTACTTAGTACATTACATAACGGACTCTATATCTTGCAACAAACGAATTTCGTCCTCAATGCACAACATAAATGAAAATTAGATAATAACGGGAACGCACGTCTGTGGCACGCTAGGCTAGGTCACATATCCCAAGATAGGATGAAAAGGTTGGTAGACTCAAAGAACCTAGAGGTTGGGGACTTGAGCAATCTACCAACTTATGAGTCCTGTCTAAGAGGGAAAATGACCAAGAGGCCCTTTGTAGGACAAAGCAGGCTTGCCACAAGTCTGTTGGACTTGGTCAATACAGACGTACGTGGACCACTAAGGACGCAGGACCGAGGTGGGTTCTCCTACTTCATAACCTTCACCGATGATCATTCACGGTATGGTTATGTTTACCTGATGAGGTACAAGTCTGAAGCTCTTGAGAGGTTTAAAGAATTCAGACTTGAAGTGGAGAACCAAACCAAGTGCAAAATTAAAATCCTTCGGTCGGACCGAGGCGGTGAATGCCTTAGTACGGAGTTCCTAGATTATCTAAAA
Organism: Sesamum alatum; assembly: GCA_034509735.1. NCBI lineage: Eukaryota > Viridiplantae > Streptophyta > Magnoliopsida > Lamiales > Pedaliaceae > Sesamum > Sesamum alatum. The sequence continues at coordinate 24,123,088 of JACGWO010000001.1, read as the reverse complement.
GAACATGGTATAATATCATAATGGACACCTCCAGGAACACCGCAGTTAAATGGTGTCTCTGAAAGGAGGAATCGAACCCTGTTGGACATGGTTCGGTCCATGATGAGTTTTACCAAATTGCCCTTATCGTTTTGGGGCTATGCACTAGAAACGGCGGCCAAATTATTGAATTTGGCGCCTACTAGCACATTGACCCAAACGCCATATGAGATATGGCACGGCAAGCCTGCATCCTACAACTACTTGAAAGTGTGGGGTAGCCCCGCATACATCAAGAGGTTAGTGGGAGATAAGTTAGAATCTAGGTCTAGCTTATGCAGGTTCGTTGGATACCCTAAAGAAACTGCGGGTTATTACTTTCATGACCCCTTGGAACAAAAGGTGTTTGTTTCAAGAAATGCAGTATTCTTGGAGCAAGGCTTCCCGGAGGATATCCAACCTGATGAGCTGATCCTTGAGGAATCAAGTGATGGAATCCAGCCATCAGAAGAAGCCGCGGAACCCTCACTTAGAGGATTCAGGATAGACAGCCGAAGGGCTGACCAACCTCGAGAAGTCCAACATGCTAGGCATGAAGGACAGCCTCAGGAACAGCCAGCCCCGGTTCCTGAACCACCGGCTCCGATACAGTCAGCGCCCACAGTCACCACTGACGTTCCCGTTCTCCGTAGGTCCACTAGAGAGTCCAGACCTCCAATGAGATATGGCTTTCTAGGTGCGACTGATCTTTTGGCTAACGATCCTAAGACTTATGGAGAAGCGATGTCTGACATCGACTCCGGGAAATGGCTTGAGGCCATGAAAGCCGAAATGGACTCCATGAGCGAGAACCAAGTTTGGAGTCTTGTAGATCCACCGAAAGGTGTTAAGCCAGTGGGCTGTAAGTGGGTCTACAAGCGCAAACTTGGCGTTGATGGAGAAGTCACAACCTTTAAGGCTAGGCTTGTAGCTAAGGGATACACTCAACGACCCGGGGTCGATTTTCATGATACCTACTCGCCTGTAGCCATGGCTAAGTCCATTCGGATTCTGCTCGCCATAGCAGCATGGTATGACTATGAGATATGGCAGATGGACGTGAAAACGGCCTTCCTCAACGGTTTCGTTGAAGAAGAGATCTATATGGATCAGCCGCAGGGTTTCACGGTCACTGGAGAAGAACAGAAAGTCTGTCGCCTCCAGAAGTCCATCTATGGCCTCAAACAAGCCTCCCGAAGTTGGAACATTCGATTTGATGAAGTAATAGGGGGTTATGACTTCATCAAAAACGAATCCGATCCTTGTGTATACAAGAAGGTCAGTGGGAGCTCAATAGTGTTCCTAGTGCTTTATGTGGATGACATTCTGCTCATTGGTAATGACGTCAGAATGTTAGGAAACACAAAAGCATGGTTGTCAACCCAGTTTTTCATGAAGGACTTGGGTGAAGCCTCCTACATCCTAGGCATCCAGATTGTCAGGGACAGATCTAAAAGGATGTTAGGACTCACCCAAAACTCGTATATGGAGAAAGTCCTAAAGAGATATCGAATGGACAACTCCAAACGAGGATTCCTTCCAATAAGGCATGGGATCAAGTTATCCAAGAAACAGTCCCCACAGACTGATGAGGAACTTGAAAGGATGAAGGTCATCCCCTATGCCTCCGCCGTAGGTAGCATACAATATGCGGTCCACTGCACTAGGCCTGACATTGCGTACGCTTTGAGCGTGACAAGCAGATATCAGTCCTGCGCAGGAGAGCACATTGGAATGCTGTTAAGGGCATCCTTAAGTACCTAAGAAGGACTAAGGAAATGTTCCTAGTCTATGGCAATGGAGAACTAATTCTGGAAGGCTTTAGCGACGCTAGCTTCCAGTCTGATGACGATGATGCCAAGTCTCAATCGGGGTACGTATTCAAACTCAATGGAGGAGTAGTAGCTTGGAAAAGTTCCAAGCAAGCAACCATTGCTGACTCCACCACGGAGGCTGAATACATAGCAGCTTCAGAAGCTGCTAAGGAAGCGGTTTGGATGAGAAACTACATCCAAGAGTTGGGTGTGGTGCCTAGCATCGCCGAGCCCGTTGTCATCTTCTGTGATAACAACGGCGCTATAGCGCAAGCAAAGGAACCGAGATCTCATCACCGTTCCAAACACATTCTTAGACGCTACCATCTTCTTAGAGAAATGGTAGGAAGAGGTGACGTCCGGATGGACCGAGTCAACTCGGCAGACAACACAGCAGACCCGCTGACAAAGCCTTTGTCGCAGAGCGCTCATACGCAACATCTTGAGAAGATGGGGATTAAGCATATGGGCAATTGGCTTTAAAGGTCAAGTGGGAGATTGTTAGAATAGGTGACCATGTAAGCCAATTTTGGCAGGAATATGTAACCTATGTCTAGACAATTCTTTGGTATTGATAAAAACATTTATGAATAAAGAAGTGAAAATTCATATGGCAATACTTTGTTTACGTTCACTTATCTGCATTTACGTTTCTGTTCACTACGCAAACAAAGCCCACGGACTAAGAAACGATTTCGGGGACTGGGACTACGCTTAGAGGTAGGTCCATGAAATCAGTCTTACCGAATCAGTCCGGAAATCTCCAAGTCAAGGAATCCCGAAAATGGGTACCGGGATTCCCCTTGAGACTTGCACTAAGCATCTGCTGTCGTATTTCATCGACGGGTGACGAAGGTCGTCTAAGCAGTGTTAGTGGGTCAGCGTGCTAGGAAGCAGCTGACTGAGGTGACTCGCGGGAACCGTCTTACGGAGGACCTTGAGTATGGTCAGCAAGGTATGACGCGTATTCCCGGTTCCAACGGTACAGGCCAAGTCCTTTGACTTGAGGAACTGCTGAGTTTACCTGTGCGTCAGGTTTGTATCTTAGATATGGTGAGAGATTGCAAAAATACTCTTGAGTAGTCATAAGCCATGTCTAGTGCAGCTCGGGTGCACAAAGTGACAGTAGTTTCCAAGAAAGGATCTGTCTCCTATCAAAACGTGTTGACAGTTGAGTCTCATATATGCTCTGTGTCTTGTCCTTGAAATCTGTGGCCACAGTGACTGAACAGAAGGGAAAAGGTTTCCCTTGCGGCGTTTAGTGAGGACAGACCGACACTTAGGTCCAAAATGGGTACCTGCATTTTCCGTGCCCTAGACCCTAAGTGATGAGACTGAAGACAGAAGGACAAGTGTACTGTTCGAGCCTAAATGTTCATCCCCGTATTTCACCTAGTCTCTAGTGCCATGGACCGTTGCTAGATGGCCACCCATGGTAACAGACGGATTCTAGGAATCCGACCAAGTCTAGCTGAATGGTGAACCTAAAGAGTCACACACTATCCACACACACTTAGTATTTAATTTAGAATTAAATATTGGAGTAAAGGAATGATTAAATTAGATTTAATCGTGTCCTATATTTTCTTGGAGAAATTAATTCCTTCTATTTGATAAAGGGAATTAAATTAATAAATAGGATTTATTAAAAAGGGTTGATTTAATGGGCTTAGAATAAATTATAATATTTATTTATTATATTATATTATTCTTTTAGCCTTTTGGAATATTTAATAGGATTTAAATATTCCATTAAATTAAAATCAACGGTTGAGATGGAAAGGGGAGATGGAAGGCTAGGATTCGTTTGACTAGGTCAAACACTAGTTTGACTAGGACTTTGACTAGGTCAAAATCCTAGTCAAATTAGGTAACTTAGAGTTTGAGTTTAAAGAGGATTAAACTCTTCCTCTATATAAACCTGTAGCTTCCAACATTTGAGAGATTGATGATTTTTGAAAAACACACACAACACACACTCTCCCCTCTCCTACCTCTCGTCCGCCCCTCTCTCTTTCTCTAGCAAGAAAATATTTTTCTTTTGTTCTTTTTGTTCTTGGAACATCAAGAACTTAGACGAACCAATACCGTTAATTGATAACGAGTTATTGATTCGTCCACTCCAAAAATAATACTTGTTCGTTGCTAGCACGACGTGCAAGATACGTGGGTGGATCGTGTGTCACGATTTGGAGGATCTCAAGAACGAGGTCTTGGTGCAAAACGGGGAACAACGCGAGTAGCAGTTGAAGACGAAAACGACAACGGGTAGGTCTCGTTTAAGATTTTCGTCCCTCTTTATTTTTCAACTCTATGGCCTCCATGATTTATTTATTTATTTTATGATCATGAGATACACCGAACGCCCGGGAACCTCAAGGGCACACCCCTTGAGCGTGTTCTTTAAATTAAAAGCATGCCTTTTATTTTGTAAATTTTAATATGTTTATTTTTACCGCGCTTCCGCATTCGCGCAATTCCCGGGACGATCCACCGGATGTTCTTTCACCACTAACACTGCTTAGACGACCTTCGTCACCCGTCGATGAAATACGACAGCAGATGCTTAGTGCAAGTCTCAAAGGGAATCCCGGTACCCATTTTCGGGATTCCTTGACTTGGAGATTTCCGGACTGATTCGGCAAGACTGATTTCATGGACCTACCTCCAAGCGTAGTCCCAGTCCCCGAAATCGATTCTCAGTCCGTGGGCTTTGTTTGCGTAGTGAACAGAAATGTAAATGCAGATATAAGTGAACGTAACAAAGTATTGCCATATGAATTTTCACTTCTTTATTGATAAATGTTTTTATCAAATACCAAAAATTGTCTAGACATAGGTTACATATTCCTGCCAAAATTGGCTTACACGGTCACCTATTCTAACAATCTCCCACTTGACCTTTAAAGCCAATTGCCCATATGCTTAATCCCAATCCTCTCAAGATGTTGCGTATGAGCGCTCTGCGACATAGGCTTTGTCAGCGGGTCTGCTGTGTTGTCTGCCGAGTTGACTCGGTCCATTCGGATGTCACCTCTTCCTACCATTTCTCTAAGAAGATGGTAGCGTCTAAGAATGTGTTTGGAACGGTGATGAGATCCCGGTTCCTTTGCTTGCGCTATTGCTCCGTTGTTATCACAGAAGATGACAATGGGCTCGACGATGCTAGGCACCACACCCAACTCTTGGATGTAGTTTCTCATCCAAACCGCCTCCTTAGCAGCTTCTGAAGCTGCTATGTATTCAGCCTCTGTGGTGGAGTCAGCAATAGTTGCTTGCTTGGAACTTTTCCAAGCTATTACTCCTCCATTGAGTTTGAATACGTACCCCGATTGAGACTTGGCATCATCGTCATCAGAATGGAAGCTAGCGTCGCTAAAACCTTCCAGAATTAGTTCTCCATTACCATAGACTAGGAACATTTCCTTAGTCCTTCTTAGGTACTTAAGGATGCCCTTAACAGCATTCTAATGTGCCTCTCCTGCGCAGGACTGATATCTGCTTGTTACGCTCAAAGCGTATGCAACATCAGGCCTAGTGCAGTGGACCGCATATTGGATGCTACCTACGGCAGAAGCATAGGGGATGACTTTCATCCTTTCAAGTTCCTCATCAGTCTGTGGGGACTGTTTCTTGGATAACTTGATCCCATGCCTCATTGGAAGGAATCCTCGTTTGGAGTTGTCCATTCGATAGGACTTTCTCCATATACGAGTTTTGGGTGAGTCCTAACATCCTTTTAGATCTGTCCCTGACAATCTGGATGCCTAGGATGTAGGAGGCTTCACCCAAGTCCTTCATGGAAAACTGGGTTGACAACCATGCTTTTGTGTTTCCTAACATTCTAACGTCATTACCAATGAGCAGAATGTCATCTACATAAAGCACTAGGAACATTATTGAGCTCCCACTGACCTTCTTGTATACACAAGGGTTGGATTCATTTTTGATGAAGTCATACCCCCGTATTACTTCGTCAAATCGAATCTTCCAACTTCGGGAGGATTGTTTGAGGCCATAGATGGACTTCTGCGGACGACAGACTTTTTGTTCTTCTCCAGTGACCGTGAAACCCTCCGGCTGATCCATATAGATCTCTTCTTCAACGAAACCGTTGAGGAAGGTCGTTTTCACGTCCATCTGCCATATCTCATAGTCATACCATGCTGCTATGGCGAGCAGGATCCGAATGGACTTAGCCATGGCGACTGGAGAGTAGGTATCCACAAAATCGACCCCGGGTCGTTGAGTGTATCCCTTAGCTACAAGCCTAGCCTTAAAAGTTGTGATTTCTCCATCAACGCCAAGTTTGCGCTTGTAGACCCACTTACAGCCCACTGGCTTAACACCTTTCGGTGGATCTACAAGACTCCAAACTTGGTTCTCCCTCATGGAGTCCATTTCGGCTTTCATGGCCTTAAGCCATTTTCCGGAGTCGATGTCTGACATTGCTTCTCCATAAGTCTTAGGATCGTTATCCAAAAGATCGGTCGCACCTAGAAAGCCATATCTCAATGGAGGTGTGGACTCTCTAGTGAACCTACGGAGAACGGGAACGTCAGTGGTGACTGTGGGCGCTGACTGTATCGGAGCCGGTGGTTCAGGAATCGGGGCTGGCTGTTCCTGAGGCTGTCCTTCATGCCTAGCATGTTGGACCTTTCGAGGTTGGTCAGCCCTTCGGCTGTCTGTCCTGAATCCTCTAAGTGAGGGTTCCGTGGCTGCCTCTGATGGCTGGATTCCGTCACTTGATTCCTCAAGGATCAGCTCATCAGGTTGGATATCCTTCGGGAAGCCTTGCTCCAAGAATACTGTATTTCTTGAAATAAACACCTTTTGTTCCAAGGGGTCATAAAAGTAATAACCCGCAGTTTCTTTAGGGTATCCAACGAACCTGCATAAGCTAGACCTAGATTCTAACTTATCTCCCACTAACCTCTTGACGTATGCGGGGCTACCCCACACTTTCAAGTAGTTGTAGGATGCAGGCTTGCCGTGCCATATCTCATATGGCGTTTGGGTCAATGTACTAGTAGGCGCTAGGTTCAACAATTTGGCCACCGTTTCTAGTGCATAGCGCCAAAACGATAAGGGCAACTTGGTAAAACTTCATCATGGACCGAACCATGTCCAACAGGGTTCGATTCCTCCTTTCAGAGACACCATTTAACTGTGGTGTTCCTGGAGGTGTCCATTCTGATATTATACCATGTTCTTTTAGATAATCTAGGAACTCCGTACTAAGGTACTCACCGCCTCGGTCCGACCGAAGGACTTTAATTTTGCAATTGGTTTGGTTCTCCACTTCAAGTCTAAATTCTTTAAACCTCTCAAGAGCTTCAGACTTGTACCTCATCAGGTAAACATAACCATACCGCGAATGATCATCGGTGAAGGTTATGAAGTAGGAGAACCCACCTCGGGCCTGCGTCCTTAGTGGCCCACATACGTCTGTATGGACCAAGTCCAATAGACCTGTGGCAAGCCTGCTTTGTCCTACAAAGGGCTTCTTGGTCATTTTCCCTCTTAGACAGGATTCACAAGTTGGTAGATCGCTCAAGTCCCCAACCTCTAGGTTCTTTGAGTCTACCAACCTTTTTATCCTATCTTGGGATATGTGACCTAGCCTAGCGTGCCACAGTCGTGCGTTCCCATTATTATCTAATTTCCGTTTGTGTTGTGCATTGAGGACGATATTCGTTTGTTGCAAGATATAGAGTCCGTTATGCAATGTACCAAGTAGATGAGCAATTCCACACTTCATCAAATAAAAGCAATTTTTATTGATTCTAAACTCATAACCACTATTGTCCAACAATGGAATGGAAATGATGTTTTTAATCATACTAGGTACAAAATAAACTTGCTCTAAATCTATGCTAAAACTATCACTAATCACTAGAGTGGCGGATTCTACTGCTTCTGCCGAGATGGCCTTGCCATTCCCAAGCTTCAGGATCATGTCCCCGCTACCCAGTTTTCTACTTCTTTTCAACACCTGCAAGTCATTGCAAATGTGAGCTCCGCAGCCGGTATCTAATACCCAAGAGGCAGAATTAGTGACCATATTAACCTCAATCACATATATACCTTGGTTCGAGAAGAGTTTGGGGCACTATCTCTTCCAATGCCCTTTCTCACGGCAGTTGATACATATGTCATATGCCTTCGACTGTTGCTTGGAGACAACCTTTCCCTTTCCTTTGCCTTTCCCCTCTTTGGCAATGGGAACACTCTTAGTGTTCGTAGCTGCTTTGACGGCCTTTCCCTTCCTTTCTTCTTCTTCCAACGTCCGGCACCCTTGCCTTTCATATTTGAAGTTGAAGCACCTCCAAACAATACTGAAGGCGTGGACTTCTTAGTCGTTGCCTCGTATTGCACCAACATATTGATCAACTCATGAATGCCCTTCTCAAGTGCGTTCATGTTGTAGTTGACGATAAATTGGTCAAAGGAGTGTGGGAGTGACTGAAGGATCACATCTATGTACGTTTCATTGTCGAGACCTGCCTTTAGGTCCTCGAGCTTTTCCACCAGGGTAAGCATTTTAACCCCGTGCTCTTCTACTGAGGATCCTTCTGTCATTTTCATTCCAAAGAACGCATTGGTCGCGACATACCTAGTATGCCGATCCGGGACTGCATAGCAATTCTTAAGGCGAGCCATAATGGAAGGGATATCGTCTAGCCTTTCATATTGCTTCTGAATCTCATTGGTCATCGAAGCAAGTATGATGCTACGGACCTTCTGGTTATCCTTATGCCAAGTCTCGAACGTCTCACGTTCTTTGGGCGTGGATCCTTTCGGTAAGGTCCTAGGGAGAGGCTCGTCCATGACGTAGCCTTGGTTCTCGTAATCTACGACTATCCTGAGACTCCGCAACCAGTCGTTGTAGTTTGTTCCATTGAATTTGTTTGTCTCAGGAATGGTGGAAAGTGGGTTCTTAGACATTTTAAAATCTACATTTTAGAAAACACCGCGCGTTCAACAGAAAATAAAAGACGGTGGTTTTGATAAAATAATTAAATGCATGGACTTTAGTCATTTAATCCTCCCACTATTTATACGAAAACACGGTACTCTCAAATGTGATTTTCGGGAAATCCTTTCCAAGTGGGCTTGGGATCCACAGCGATTTTTCCCATACCCCGCTTTTATGATTCGCATGGAAAAGATCCTGTGGGAGGTATTCCATACCATTCTCGTTCCACGAGCTTCCCAAGATTATTGCCTCACCCTTTCACATGATCCCGAGGACTCCAAGCGAATCATGTTAATTGGGCGTTGGACCCAACCCAATCGACCGAGCCACAGACCCACTGGTACCCCCACGACTCGTGAGACAAGTAGCAGCAGCCCGTTTTTCGTTCATGACATAGTGCAGCTTCCTTTAAGTACAATAACGTGCCACGACTAGTGAGACCACGCTATTGACCCAAAGCAGCTTCCTCACTATGCCATGGATTGGAAGGCATGGAAAAACTCCTAGAGTTTATGTCCACTTTGTCTAGGGTCTAATATTTTGACATTGGTCCAACCAATGTGAGAGTAGTAAATGACCGAGATCTCAAATAAATAAACATCTACACATACATCCATAATGCGTAAATAAACCATCCATAGCAGTTATATGATAAATAAACAACCCATTCATCCATCATCATAACCACATGGAAAATTAAAGCCTAGCACGCCCCTGTTGGATGATCACGAGCCCGAATCCTATGCGACCCACTGAGCCCGCAGTGGATCTATGGTCAATCTAGGGTTGGTCCTATACTATTACATTAATAGTAACCCAATCATCATGCTGATGGGCCTTGGTCTCTTTTCTCTTTTTTCACTTCATGGAAAACTCCAAGGGACCTCCCGTCTGGGCTCTCCATGTGGTCCTTCCTTCTTTCTCCACCAATTACAAAATTAGAAACCTCACTCCTATTCTACTCTAATTACATATATAAAAAAAAAAGAAACCCCAGCGAAAACCCTGGGGGAGTACATAAAGAGGGAGGTAGAATGCCTTATTATTCTAAGGCAACTAGAAAGAGAGAAGGAGAAAGCCGTAAAAGAGGCACACAGGCCCAACAGAAAATAAACCATACATCCGGTCTAGGGCTCGTGATCATCCATTTTCATCCAACACACATAATCACATGATCCAATCATATAATCACAATATACCAACAACACATGATATCCAATCATGAATATCCAAAATAATAAATGAATATGTGCATAACGTGTGAAAAATAAAACACAAATATTGGTAATAATATTTTCTCGTTTTAGGAAAACCTTTCCTCATTATTTTAAGTAAAATAACCCTGGAATTCCAAATCCAATTTATTTTACTCCTAAAATAATGTCTTTAGAAAAATAGGCATAATTGAACCAAAAAAAATGATTTTTCAGATTTAATTCAAAATTAAAACTTAAAATAATTAAAAATTAAAAAGAAAAACACTGCTAGGGTTTTGAAACCCTAGCAGCAGCCGCCGCCGGCAGGCCGCGCACAAGGCAGCAGGCTCAGCCTGCCGCCCCTGCGCGCGGGCCCGCAGGCCCCTTGCCTGCGTGCACGCGCGCCTGGCCGGCAGCGCGCTGCGCGCCCTGGCATTCTGGCAGGCCGTCGAGCGCGCAGGCTCCCTTGCCTTGCACGCGCGCTGGCCTGCTAGCTGTCGGTCGTGCCGTGCGCAGTACCCGCGCAGACGTGCACTGGGCACGCCTGCCGGGCGCGCGCGCGCCTGGCGGCGCTGCCCAGAGTCCGTCCACGTGCGGACTCTCAGGCGCGCCTGCCGGGCGCACGCGCGCAGACACCCTTGTCTGCGTGCGCGCGCGCCTGCGCGCAGCCTCCTTGGCTGCGCGCTGCCCCTGCGCGACCGGCTGGGCGGGCGCACGCAGGCTTCCCTTGCCTGCGCGCGTCTGCCCTGCCGGCACAGCGCGGCCAGCCCTCCCGGCTGGCCGGCTGCGTCGTTTCTCATTTTCCGTTCAATTTTGCACCCCGTTTCCCAAGAAAAATAGAAAAATACCAACATTCAGAAATTCACACGAATTAAAAGCAATAAAACCGACATGCTTAAAATCAAGAAAAATCAAGATTTAATATAAAACATGCCAATATCACGTTTCATGCTTAGAACGCACATTAAACCTAGGCCTATACACCGAACCGGGCTTTGATACCACTGAAAGAAATCAGTGGATCGTCCCGGGAATTGCGCGAATGCAGAAGCGCGATAAAATTAAACATACAAAAATTAAAGCATGCTTTTAATTTAAAAGAACACGCTCAAGGGGTGTACCCTTGAGGTTCCCGGGCGTTCGGTGTATCTCATGATCGTATAACATGTAAAGAAATCATGGAGGCCATAGAGTTGAAAAATAAAGAGGGACGAAAAAATAAAACGAGACCTACACATTGTCGTTTTCGTCTTCAACGGCTACACGCGTTGTTCCCCGTTTTGTACCGAGATCTCATTCTTCAGACCCTCCAAATCGTGACACACGATCCACCCACGTATCTTGCACGTCGTGCTAGCAACGAACAAGTACTTTTGAAGAGGATAGATCAATCACACGTTATGAATTAACGAGACTAATCTTCCTTAGTTCTAATGTTCCAAGAACAAAAGAACATGAAATAATTTTCTTGGAGAGTGAGAGAGAGAGGGGCGGACGAGATGTAGGAGAGGGGGGAGTGTGTGTTGTGTGTCTGATTTCAAGAATCATCATCATGCAATAGTTGGAAGCTAGAGGTATTTATAGAGGAGGAGTTTGATCCTCTTTAAACTCCATCTCTAAGAACCCTAATTTGACTAGGATTTTGACCTAGTCAAAGTCCTAATCAAACTAGTGGTTGACCTAGTCAAACAAATCCTAGCCTTCCATCTCCCCTTTCCATCTCAACCGTTGATTTAAATTTAATGGAATATTTAAATCCTATTAAATATTTCAAAAGGCCAAATAAATATAATAAATAAATATTAATATTTACTCTAAGCCCATTAAATCAACCCTTTAATAAATCCTATTTATTAATTTAATTCCCTTCATCAAGTAAAATGAATTAATTTCTCCAAGAAAATATAGGACCCGATTAAATCTAATTTAATCATTCCTTTACTCCAATATTTAATTCCAAATTAAATACTAAGTGTGTGTGGATAGTGTGTGACTCTTTAGGTTCACCATTCAGCTAGACTTGGTCGGATTCCTAGAATCCGTCCGTTACCATGGGTGGCCATCTAGCAACGGTTCATGGCACTAGAGACTAGGTGAAATATAGGGGGATGAACATTTAGGCTCTAACAGTACACTTGTCCTTCTGTCTTCAGTCTCATCACTCAGAGTCTAGGGCACGGAAAATGCAGGTACCCATTTTGGACCTAAGTGTCGGTCTGTCCTTACTAAACGCCGCAAGGGAAACCTTCCCTTCTGTTCAGTTACTGTGGCCACAGATTTTAGGGACAAGACACAGAGCATACATGAGACTCAACTGTCAATGCCTTTTGACAGGAGACAGATCCTTTCTTGGAAACTACTGTCACTCTGTACACCCGAGCTGCACTAGACATGGCTTATGACTACTCAAGAGTATTTTGGCAATCTCTCACCATATAGATACAGACCTGATGCACAGGTAAACTCAGCAGTTCCTCAAGTCAAAGGACTTGGCCTGTACCGTTGGAACCGGGAATACATGTCATACCTTGCTGACCATACTCAAGGTCCTCCGTAAGACGGTTCCCGCGAGTCACCTCAGTCAGCTGCTTCCTAGCATGTTGACCCACTAACACTGCTTAGACGACCTTCGTCCCCCGTCGATGAAATACGACAACAGATGCTTAGTGCAAGTCTCAAAGGGAATCCCGGTACCCATTTTCGGGATTCCTTGACTTGGAGATTTCCGGACTGATTCGGCAAGATTGATTTCATGGACCTACCTCCAAGCGTAGTCCAGTCCCCGAAATCGATTCTCAGTCCGTGGGCTTTGTTTGTGTAGTGAACAGAAATGTAAATGCAGATATAATTGAACGTAAACAAAGTATTGCCATATGAATTTTCACTTCTTTATTCATAAATATTTTTATCAAATACCAAAAATTGTCTAGACATAGGTTACATATTCCTGCCAAAATTGGCTTACATGGTCACCTATTCTAACATCATACATATACAGAATTAATGTGATTATTGTAATGTCTCTCAGTTCATCCAAAGATGTCTGGATAAATTCCAATCAGTCCCCATTAATCTTCAATCAAGCCTACCAGTTTACAAGGTATGTTGAACCATACCACATAAAGGAGGCTTGATACGGGTTGATTGTTCCTTTCCAAAAGGAACAAGTCAACCTTTTCAACATGGCCTACATGGACAATTTTAATGCTTCTAAAAGAAGCTAAAATCGGCCATCGATATTTAGGAGAAGTCCAACTTCTCCAAATTTTAAAAGTGGAATTAATATCTCTCGTGGGCCACGATTTAATGGACCAGGTTTTATTGTAATCTAATTACAAAAAAGCCAAAAAATTAATCTAATTTAATTCAAGGTCCAATTGAATAATGCCCATAAATCTTTTAATCCAATTAAAAGATCCAATCCCTTAATCAATAAATGTCATCTATAGATTAATCGAGGGCCAGATACAATATCGGCCCATCCATCCAATGAACTATGGCATAAATAATCCAATTATTTATCATCTTCCAAATGTGACTCCAAGTTAATTCCTTCACCTCCTGGGTGATTTGTGTGTGACCCTTTAGGTTCAGCCTCAGTTACACTTAGGCTTGTGTCCAACAAAAGCTCGTTACAATGGGTGGCCGTCTAGCAATGGTCCACGGACTAGAGACTAGGTGAATGTGTGCATTAACATTTAGGCACCGATTCTGTACAGGTACGGTCCTTCCATCTATTGTCTCCCGGTCTTAGTCTAGGTATAGAATTGGGTGTCGGTTCTCATCCTTCACTAGGCAGCTCTGCTTAATACTCGAGACTGTGCATGCCTCATTGCATCGACTCGGGGAACCATTCCCTACTCGATCAACTATTGTTGCCACTGCTTCAAGCAGCATGAACATGTCTTCGAGTGCATAGAAGATACCTGTATTACATACTGACAGGGGACGGATCCTCTCTTAAAACCCACCGTCCTGGCTACACATTCTGACTGCATTGGACAAGTCTTATAATGAACATGTCGGCGACATGATAACCTCTCACCAGATCCAGGATACAACCATCGTATGCATGTCACTGCCCTGGTTCCTCAAATCCCAGGACTACTCTCATAATATCAGAATCGAGGAAGACTGGTCATACCGACCAAGCCTCCAAGGCTTCCATATGACGATCCCCATGAGTGAGCTCAGTCTGCTTGACCCCAGTCAGCCAACCCACTAAGATCATATAGATGTCCCACGTCTGTCGCCGATGAAACACGGCACTCATCTAATGAATACGACTCTTAGTGCAAGTCTCCTTAGGACTCTCGATGTCCGATCTCGAGGTCCTTGACTTGGAACGTTTCAGACCCAACCCTTATTAGTTGGTTCCTTAGCGGACACCAAATGCGCGGCCCAACTACATGGGTTGTCCAATTAGTCTATGGGCATCCGTAGTGATGTTAAAACATCCTTTAACATAATGGGTAAGTAGAACTGACACATGTGCCCATGGAGAACACTTACAATGTTCATCAACACGAAGTTACTTTTAATAAAGATTGTTGAATAGTTCCCAAAACCGTCAATCTAATGAACTTTCTAGTCACCTATACCTTCATCTGCATTGAAGCTTACATTTTTATAAAGTAAATCCTTACAAGCTAATGTACTCTCATTACAACTTAAAGAGAAACCCCAATCAAAAGTTGGGGGGAGTACATTAACGAGAGGAAGAAAGCCTTACTACTTCATGGCTAAAAATAATAGAAGGATGAAAAACCAAGAGGGACGCAGGCCTCAGCCAACAATGAATTTAAACCATACATAGGCTAAAAGGCTTTTGTGATCATCCTCATTGTTTATCTAATAAACAACAACAAAACATATTTATATCAAATATAAAAATGCCAACATATAAATACATCCCATGCATTTATAAATAGATATCCAATATCTAACCATAGACATAATTAAATGAAGAAAATACTACATTAATAATGCAATTTAAAAAATGGATATAATCTATACATCCAATGTATAAACAATTTTTGTCTGTAAACCATTTTCAAAATAATCAAAGCCATAAATTAAGTTTAGAAAAATCCAGTTCAACATTGAAAACATGCCAAAATTAATACTTTCAGAAAACTAGTAGAATCAAAAAATCCAATTTTTCACAAAAAAACATTACAAAACGGCCGAGCCGTTGGCCGCACTGCCTGCATGCCTGCGAGCACGCACAACCAGCGGGCGCGCGCTAGGCAGCACGTACAAGCCATTGCCCGCGCGCGTGCCCGGCCTACACACCTGCTGGCCCAGTGACCAGCCGACGGGCTGCAAGCAAACAGCCGTTGTGCCATTTTTCCAAATTATTTTTAAATTTTTGCCATAAAACTAAAATATAAACATGCATTTACAAAAAATCCAATCTTCATAAAATGCATGGATAAACATAATTTCAAAAGCAAAATTAATACATATTTTCACACATATAATCATGCTATAAGAAATCATAAAACATGCTTTCCAAAAGTATTTTAAATATGTTCTATATGCTTTACACATAATAAGATATAATTTCTATAGCCACAACACAGAGTCAGGCTCTGATACCACAAAAGAATCGGATACGGCCCAGGAACGCAATGAAAGCGTAAAAAGCAAACTTTAAGGCATTATTTAAGCGAGTTCAAAGGGGTGTTCCCTTTGAAGTTCCTGGGCGTTCAATGTATGTCAAAGCATAAATTAAAGAGGAGAAGAATTCTGGACATGTGGCTAAAGGAAGTAAACAAAAGATGCTTGTAATATAAATGAAAACCAACCTTTGTTCACTACACGTAGAATCGGTTCTAGTGTTGTTCATTTTCATTTCTTCCTTCGTTCGTCCATTAGATAGTCCAACGTAGAACTCCTTCAATGTCGTCCACACCACACAATGGATTAAAACTATAATCTATTTCTAGATAAAGTATAGTGAATAGAAGAAGTAATGCTCCCAAAGAAATACTATGAATTAGTGATCCTTAGAATGTTTTAGGTACAATTCTTTCACAAGAAATTGAACACAATAGCAGAATTTTCAGATAGTATTTTGCCTTAAATCTCCAGCAAAAAGAAAGAAAGTAACTTAATGAATGTCTAGTGAATAGTTTTGTGTATGTAGGATATTGAATTCAATTTTCAACATCCAAAATTGACCTCAAAGGCAAACTTCCATATACACACATATCACTAACACAACCACCAACCACGATAGCAAGAAAACTCCCATAATTGAACACATATGGCCGGCCACTAGCTCCCATGTCGAGAAGTTTCAACTCTTCCTTTTAACTTGCTTTTTGTTGCAAAAGATGTGGAATTGGATTTCATGTTTTGGACTTGTATCTAACCTAATTAAATTAAGTCCAAACGAGAATCCATTGAGCATTAATTAATCTAATTAATTTCAATCCAAGTGAAGCCCAATAATTTATTTAATCCAGTTAAATAAACATAAGTCCGAACTATGAATAATTGATCCAATCAATTAATCAAGCCATACCCGATAAATACATCCAATTAATTTAAAGGTTCTAAGTCCAAAAATTAACTAATCTAATTAATTAATTGTTGGACCAGTCTGTCAAATGGATTTCCCAATAAATGATCCAATCATTTATTTTCTTTTTGAATTAATTTATTCCAATTAAATTATTTCGCTTCTTCTAGAATTAATTTCAAGCTATTTCCACCAAATCCATAGTGATTTGTGTGTGACTCATTAGGTTCACCGTCAGCTAGACTTGGGCTTGTGTCCAATACAATTGGTCAAGTAAATCTAATTTAATTTATTGTTTTCCAATAAATCATTAATCGGAAAAAACACCCATCACCATGAGTGACAATCTAGCAAAGGTCCATGGTACTAGAGACTAGGTGAATGTTGGCATGAATAGATAGGTTCTCGAGTTCCATACGAGATTTGTCCTTCCATGAACCATCCCCCGATCTAAGTCTACAGCATGGAATTGGATGTCAGTTCCCATTCTGGACTAGACAACTATACTCAATAACTCGAGACGCATTTGCTCTGTTGATCGACTTAGGAAATCATTCGCTACTCGACCAATTGCTGTGGCTATAGACTCAAAGAGCTTAAACTGTCTCAAAGCAAATAGGAGACTCAACTGTCATATACTGATAGGTGACGGATCCTATCTTGAAATCCACCATCCTCAATACATATTCCGGCTGCACTGGATAAAGCTTTTAATGAACATATCCCAGATACGGACATCGATTTTCAGATCCTAGATCCAACCATCATATGCATGTGACTTCCATGATTCCTCAAGTCCGAAGACTAATCTCGTACTATCGGAGCCAGGAATTCAACTTATATCGATCAAGCCTCCAAGGCTTCCGTATGACGATTCCCGTGAGTCAGTTCAGTCAGCTGACACCTTTGTCAACTAACTAACTAATATTGGATAGACGTCCAATGTCTATCACAAATGAAACACGTCACTCATCCAATGAATGCAATCCTTAGTGCAAGTCTCTATAGGACCCTCGATGCCTTGTCTTGAGGTCCTTAACTTGTATTTCATCGACGGGTGACGAAGGTCGTCTAAGCAGTGTTAGTGGGTCAGCATGCTAGGAAGCAGCTGACTGAGGTGACTCGCGGGAACCGTCTTACGGAGGACCTTGAGTATGGTCAGCAAGGTATGACGTGTATTCCCGGTTCCAACGGTACAGGCCAAGTCCTTTGACTTGAGGAACTGCTGAGTTTACCTGTGCATCAGTTCTGTATCTTAGATATGGTGAGAGATTGCCAAAATACTCTTGAGTAGTCATAAGCCATGTCTAGTGCAGCTCGGGTGTACAGAGTGACAGTAGTTTCCAAGAAAGGATCTATCTCCTGTCAAAAGGTATTGACAGTTGAGTCTCATGTATGCTCTGTGTCTTGTCCCTGAAATCTGTGGCCACAGTAACTGAACAGAAGGGAAAGGTTTCCCTTGCGGCGTTTAGTAAGGACAGACCGACACTTAGGTCCAAAATGGGTACCTGCTTTTTCCGTGCCCTAGACTCTAAGTGATGAGACCGAAGACAGAAGGACAAGTGTACTGTTAGAACCTAAATGTTCATTCCCCAATATTTCACCTAGTCTCTAGTGCCATGGACCGTTGCTAGATGGCCACCCATGGTAAGGGAATCCGACCAAGTCTAGCTGAATGGTGAACCTAAAGAGTCACACACTATCCACACACACTTAGTATTTAATTTGGAATCAAATATTGGAGTAAAGGAATGATTAAATTAGATTTAATCGGGTCCTATATTGTCTTGGAGAAATTAATTCCTTCTATTTGATAAAGGGAATTAAATTAATAAATAGAATTTATTAAAGGGTTGATTTAATGGGCTTAGAATAAATATTAATATTTATTTATTATATTATATTTATTCTTTTAACCTTTTGGAATATTTAATGGGATTTAAATATTTCATTAAATTAAAATCAACGGTTGAGATGGAAAGGGGAGATGGAAGGCTAGGATTTGTTTGACTAGGTCAAACACTAGTTTGACTAGGACTTTGACTAGGTCAAAATCCTAGTCAAATTAGAGTTCTTAGAGTAGGAGTTTTAAGAGGATTAAACTCCTCTATAAATACCTCTAGCTTCCAACTTTTTGAAGGATGATGATTCTTGAAATCACACACACAACACACATTCGTCTCTCCCCTCCTTACCTCTCGTCCGCCCCCTCTCTCTCTACAAGAAAATTGTTTCTTGTTCTTTTGTTCTTGGAACATTAGAAGTAAGGAAGATTAGTCCCGCTAATTCATAACGTGTGATTGATCTATCCTCTCCAAAAATACTTGTTCGTTGCTAGCACGACGTGCAAGATACGTGGGTGGATCATGTGTCACGATTTGGAGGGTCTCAAGAACGAGATCTCGGTGCAAAACGGGGAACAACGCGTGTAGCCGTTGAAGACGAAAACGACAAAGGGTAGGTCTCGTTTTATTTTTCGTCCCTCTTTATTTTTTCAACTCTATGGCCTCCATGACTTCTTTACATGTTATATGATCATGAGATACACCGAATGCCCGGGAGCCTCAAGGGTACACCCCTTGAGCGTGTTCTTTTAAATTAATAGCATGCTTTATTTTTTGTATGTTTATTTTTATCGCGCTTCCGCATTCGCGCAATTCCCGGGACGATCCACCGATTTCTTTCATTGTTGTCATGTTAATAGTATAAACTTAAATACTAAGCACAACAAATAGAATTTTCAAAACATGAATACTCACTTTATTCATAAACAATATTACAATCACAATGAAATTGTCATAAATAGATTACATCAAGGACAATCTAATTGGCTTTCTGGTAACCTATTCTAATACTAACAACTCCTGCAACATAATAGGGTTATGGCCAAGCACAAGGAGTCTAAGAGATGCATATTTTTGGCCAACACAAGAAAATTTGGTGAAATTTTCATGCTCCCTCCCCTCTCCTCTCTGACACTTTCTCCAGAACACTCTGCGTACACTCATCAATCTTGGAGTTAGGCTTGGAGATTGAGATTGAGAAACTAAATAAATAGTGTTCTCTCAATCCTCTTTAGGTTAGAATAGTTCTAACCCCTCGCTGATCTCAAATCCTCTAGCAAAGAGACATGAAATCCCCTCGTAAGTGGTATGGATACAGTTAGTATAGACGTCCACTTGTCTCTGCATGTAAGGATCGGAAGAGAGCTCAAACGCTGAAAACTCCACATGATTCAAAGGTATAATTCATGGCTATATTTTCAACATTTCCTTAAATTAGCCACATGTTTATTTATGTTTATGTTTGAGTGCTTGAACACCCAGGAAAATGGGATCCAATCCCCTTAGCTTTTGATTTAAATTTGTTTTCATTTCCTTTTCCGTTTTGTAGCTTTATATTCTTGGGCTAATACTAATTCTTTCAACCGCATCACATCTAGGCTTAAATAAAGGTAAAGAACTTCCAACATAGGAGCAAGAAGATGATGACGTAGAATTCTTGAACGTATAATGTTGTATGAATAGACAGAGTAATAACTTACACAACAACCGCCCCAAAGTATTAAATAAATTGAAGGAGATAAATGATGGCAAACATCAGACCTAAAGAATACAATAACTATAAATCGCTAAGCATTTAACATTTATAAGTCCAAGCAACAGGCTATGAAACATCTCAGCATCGCTTCCTGGCTTACATAAGACTGATGTCCGAAATCAAGACATGCCTAAAATATTACTTGCTCGCTATCTACTTGCAAGTAAAGACAACGACCTGAGTCCCTGAAAATCGTTAATGACAAAGAGCATATCGATATTGAAGGACAAGCGGATCCGCCCGGGAGCGCGAGCGGAAGCGAGAAAAGCGAGAAATTGTGCGTAAATTTAAATCAAATTCAAAATACGCGAATCCCAAGAGGTGTACCCTTGGGTGCTCAACCGGGCGTTCGATGTAGGATGTGTAAATATTAAAACATATATTTAAACACATAGGGCATAGATATACAAATGAAATCAATCAAAGCGTAATAAACCATTACCTTTGATTGTTTAGCGTATGCTCCCGCCTACTAGCGTTGTTCCTTCTCCGGAATGCTCACGAAATCCAAACGTATGGATTCTCCAAAGGTGATCCACACCACACCGGAAGAAACACACGTTCTTCTTGCTAGAAAAGAACGGGTTTAGGAAGGAATCGGTTTAAGAGAAGAACACTATGAATTAGTGTTCTCTTAAACTTACTTTGTTCTTCTTCTTGATTCAAAATCAAGTGAAGAACACAAGTGTAAGAGAGGGAGGGAGCACGAAATTTTGAGAGAGAGGAGAGGATTTTTGTCTTCTCTTTTTCCTAGAAAAAGATGAATAATGAATCTCATATGCTTGGTGTTGTATATTCTCATATATATACATAATTAATGTGATTATTGAAATTTGTCTAGGTTCATCCAAGGATGTCTAGATTCATTCCAATCAATCACCATCAATTCTTCAATCAAGCCTACCAAAATTTATGGTATGATCAAATCATACCAAAAGGGAAGAGCTTGATTGGAGTTGATTTGTCTCTTTCCAAAAGAGATAAGTCAACATACCACCTAGCATGAAACATGGCTGATTTTGCTTCCTCCAAGGGAGCATGTCGGCCATGTTTAATTAAGGGAAGAAGTCCAACTTCTTCCTATTCCAAATTAGGAATTATTTCTCCTCTCGGGTATAATTTAACGGACCGGGTTTTATCGTAATCCAATTACGACGAACCCAATATTAAATCCCATTTAATGTCCACTTAAATTATTCCCGTTGATCTTTTAATCCAATTAAAAGATCCAACGTCTCAACATCTCAACTTTCCATATTTAATAGAAAATCCAATTTACCGATTAAATGAAAGCCCGATACAATATCGGCCCGTCCATCCAATGGACTTTCCCTTAAGTAATCCAATTACTTATTTTATCCTTCGAGATTGACTCCAAGTCGATCTCTCAACCTCCTCGGTGATTTGTGTGTGACACTTTAGGTTCACCCTCAGCTAGACTTGGGCCCGTGTCCCACAAGGGCCCGTTACCATGGGTGGCCGTCTAGCAACGGTCCATGGCACTAGAGACTAGGTGAATTGGCGTGAACATTTAGGCGCCGATTCCGTACAGGTACGATCCTTCCGTCTACCGTCTCCCGGCCTTAGTCTCGAGACCACGTATGCTTCATTGCGTCGACACAGGAAACCATTCCCTGTTCGACCAACCACTGTGGCCACAGCTTCAAACAGCATGAACGTGTCTCCGAGTGCATAGGAGATACCTCTGTCACATACTGACAGGGGACGGATCCTCTTCTTGGAATCCACCGTCCTCGCTACACATTCCGACTGCACTGGACAAGGCTTATGATAATCATCTTACAGAATGATTACCTCTTGCTGAAAGAATCGGTACGGCCCGGGAACGCGGCGGAAGCGTAAAATAAAAGAAATTTAAAACGATTTCAAAGGGGTGTTCCCTTTGAATTCCCTGGCGTTCGGTGTATTCAAAAGCATAATAACATACATAAAAATATGCTTGAACATGTGGCTAGAGGAGGAAACAAAAAGGTACAATAATTTAAATAGAAACATACCTTTTTCGTTTCACATGTACAATGGCAACAAGCTTTGATTCTCTTTTCGTTCCTTTCCGTTCACCTTAGGATTCAAATTAGAACCCCTCTAATTTGTCCACACCACAGCAATGGAAGTAAATCTAGATCTACTACTAGGTAGAAGCGAGATCAAGGAAGAAACGAAAAACGTATTACACTATTGATTAGTGTATACGTATTTCTCATGTTCTCATTTTGAAACCAATTCAAAGAGAACTCAAAAGAAGGAGAAAAGGCTGGAAATTTTCGTGGCTTGTGTGCTAGGGAGAGCAAGTTAGGAAGATGAAAAGTGTATACATGTGTTGTGTAGTTGTAGGTAGTTTCCAAAACCACCTACACACTAATGCACAACTTATGCTCAACCTCCAACCATGTTAGCACAATATGTGGACCACCAAGCCATCATGGCAAGCCACATCATTGCTTACATGGAGCCACATCATTGCTTACATGGAGGATTTTCAACTCCTCTTAAACTTGCATCAAACCTTTGAGCTTTGATTTCAAGTCATGGATCGATTTTAACCGGTCTTGATTTAATCAAATTAAATCAAGTGATCCATGGATTTTAAATTAATCCAATTAATTTTAAACCTTATTGAAATCCAAAAGTTCATTTAATCCAATTAAATAAACATAAGCTCAAACACTAATTAATTGATCCAATCAATTAATTAAACGAAACCCAATAAATTAATCCAATTAATTTAAAGGTATTGAGCCCAAAATTAATTAATCCAATTAATTAATTCTTGGGCCATCCATACAATGGATTTTTTCAATAAATGATCCCATCATTTATATTCTCCTTGAATTAATTTAGTCCAATTAAATTAATTCACTTCTTCCAGAATTAATTCCAAATTAATTCCACTACTTCCATAGTGATTTGTGCGTGACTCTTTAGGTTCACCCTCAGCTAGACTTAGGCTTGTGTCCAACACAATTGATTAATTAAATCCAATTTAATTAATTATTTCGGATTAACCATTAATCGGAAATGCCCGTTACCATGGGTGGCCGTCTAGCAACGGTCCATGGCACTAGAGACTAGGTGAATTTTGGCGTGAACATTTAGGCTCCGAATTCCATACAGGTACAGTCCTTTGTCAACCATCTCCCGGCCTTAGACTAGGGCATGGAATTGGGTGTCGGTTCCCATCCTGGACTAGGCAACTATGCTACAAACTCGAGACGCGTTTACTCTATTGATCGACCTAGGGAACCATTCCCTACTCGACCAATCGCTACGGCCGTAGACTTAATGAGTCGAAACCATCTCAGAGCGCATAGGAGACATAGCTGTCAAATACTGACAGGGGACAGATTCTATCTTGGAATCCACCGTCCTCACTACATACTCCGACTGCCCTGGACAAGGCTTATAATGACCATATCAAAGACACGGTCACCTCTCGCCAAATCCAAGATACAACCTTCATATGCAAGCGACTGCCATGATTCCTCAAGTCCGAGGACTAATCCCGTACTATCGGGACCGGGAATTCCAGTCATACCGACCAAGCCTCCAAGGCTTCCATATGACGATTCCCGCGAGTCAGTTCAGTCAGTCGACTACTTTGCCAACTAACCCACTAAAATTGCATAGACGACCTACGTCTGGCACCGATGAAACTCGGCACTCACCTAGTGAATGGAATACTTAGTGCAAGTCTCTATAGGACACTCGAGGCCCAGTCTCGAGGTCCTCGACTTGGAACGTTTCAGACCGACCCTCAAGGAGTTGGTTTCATAGCCGCCAACCTATGCGCAGCTCAACTCAATGGGTTTTACCAATCGGTCTATGGGCATTTGTTGTGACATTGAAACACCATTCAAATGTAAGTAGTAAGCACAACAAACACATTTTGCCAATGATGAATACTTACTTTATCCATCAGTATAATATTACTTTGATAAAGATCGACGAATAGTTCCCAGAACAACCAATCCAATTGACTTTCTGGTCACTTATTTTAACAATCTCCCACTTGACCACAAAGCCAATTACCCATGTTGCTCAGAGCCTTCTGAGCATGGGCAATCTACGATACCGGCTCGGTCTCGTGGGTCTACTATATTTCTCTGCCGAAGTGACACGGTCCAACCGTGTCAGCGCTTCCTACCATTGCTGCCTGCAAATGGTGGTTGTCTAAGAATTTTCCATGGATCTATGATGAGATCTCGATCCCAAAAGCTTTTGCCAAAGCCTAGTTCTTGGCCTCCAAGGAAAACTACTGGCTCGGCCGTGCTAGGCACCACATCCATCCTATGGATGCGGTTTTCAATCCAAACCACTTTCCAGAAACGACTTCCAAAGTCGCCATACATTCGACTTTCATAATGACATGTCATGGTATCCTGCTTGAAACCTTTCCAAGCTACCACACTCACCATTAAGTCCAAATGTATATACATATTGAGAGTAAACATTATTCACATGATTCTGGAAGCTAGTATCGCTATAGCCTTCTACAATCAACCCTCCACAAAATGTGCATCAAGAACACTTCTTTAATCCTTATTCAGGTATTAAAGATATTCTCAACAGTTGTCTACTGCCTTCTCGACACAAGCCCAATAACCATTGTTATGCACAAAGCATACACAACATCAGGCCCAATGCACGAACAACATTCATGCTGCCTAAAGCAAAGACGTAGGGGATGTCAAACATCTAAGCTTTCTCATCAGTCTAGCGTGACTGATTCTTGAACAGCTTAACCCTGTATAAAGGAATCCAATTCCTATAATGGAGAATTGCGTGAACAACGCTCGTGTTTTAGTGTTTTCTAACATCTTAAATTCATTCCAAATGAATAAGACGTTACACACTAAACACTTGGAATAAAACTATCCTCCCACTGACCCTAAAGCCTGTTACTGATCGATTCATACTCCGTATGAACTCGTCAAAACGAATATTCCAGTTATACAAAATTTCAAACCCAGTTTGAATTTTCATGATGGATCCAATAGCTCTAAGCCATTGATCCAAACCCGATGTCCAACATCGCTTCTCCTTGTATCTTTTGGATGATAATCCAATTGACCGAACAGGCCTAGAAACCTTTACCTCTCAAGTAACTAAGGTATTCTGGTTCTCCCTAGGAGGACTGGAATATAG
Source organism: Sesamum alatum (assembly GCA_034509735.1). Lineage (NCBI taxonomy): Eukaryota > Viridiplantae > Streptophyta > Magnoliopsida > Lamiales > Pedaliaceae > Sesamum > Sesamum alatum. Next base: position 24,097,786 of record JACGWO010000001.1, on the reverse strand, counting down.
TCAGTGGAATAATATAATTACAAATGATGTTTGCATTATTCTGCATTAAATCTGCACAAATCAGACACCTAGTCTAATTTGTCTCCCACTAGTCCCTTGACGTATGTGGGACCATCCCATGTACTCAAGAACATTGTAGGATGGAGGCTTGCCAAACCATAACCTATATGGCAACTAGATCATGACTATTAGAAAATGCCATGTTTCTCAACCTGGCAACCTTTCAGGCCCATGTCTAGAAGGTTTAAGGTAATCCAGTGAAACCCCGATCGAACCAAGTCTAACAAGGTTCGATTTCTCCCTTATCAGAGACCGTTCAACCATGGTCCTTACAAGAAGAATTCCACTGAGTGAGAATTCCATTCTCATCTGGATATTCAAGAACTCGTACTGAATACACGCCCCTTCAATCTAATCGAGAGGTTCAATTTTGCAATTAGCTTGGTTCACCACTCCAAGTCTAATTCCCCGAACCTATCCAAGGTCCTTAGACTTGTGAACCCTCTTCTGGTGCTGTGTACTCAGTAACCTACGAATGTCTAAATGGATCCAATCCGATAGACTTTTGGCAAGCCCACTTTTGTCCAACAAAGAAGCCTTACAGTCTTTCCATCTCAGAGAGGACTTGTAAGCTAGTCGACTCAAATTGTCTATCGCTAGACTCTTTGAATCCTCCAACTTCCTCGTCCTTAACTAAAGGAAAAACCATCCTAGCCTATGGATGCCAAATTCGTAAGTTTTATCTTGATTATCCATTTTAATCATTTGATTTGAGTACTCATAATCCAATTATGGTATAATGTTTAAGGATAATTATGTATCCCACTTAGCAGACAAGAATAGTCATTCTTTGTCAAATAAAGTAATTTTATTGATCAAACGTATGTAATTAAAATCTATCCAACAGTATATAAAAACATACTTCGATCATGCTAGGTTACATATTTCCTTTCAAACTCTATCCTAACATGATAACTGCTATGATATGCCTAACTAGTCCCTAGTCTTTGCAGCAATGGCCCTGCCATCGCTAAGCCTTAGGACCTGTCTAGGCTTTCTACTCATAACCATCTGTAAACTATTCGCAGATTATGATTAACTGGTATCCAATACCAAAGAGTAGAACAATAATCATGTTGGTACTCAATTCAAATGTACCTTCATTGGAGAGGAGCTTGGGACACTCCCTCTTCCAATGTCCCTTTTTGCGGCAGTTAATGCACATATCGTTTGGAATCTATGACTCTGACTACTGAACCCTCTTCCTCTTTCCTTTACCTCCGCCAAGCGGTGTAACAAGATCACTCGAAGTGCTAGCAGCGGCTGATGTTGTCTTAGCTTTCTTCCTCTTCCAGCGTCCGGCACCCTTGCCTTTCGCTTCTGAGGTCAAAGACTCTCCCACTAGTACCGCCGGCGCAGATTTTTCAATCATTGCCTCGTACCGGACCAACATATTTATCAAGTCGACAATAAATTGGTCGAAGGAGGTAGAAAGAGACTGAAGGATCACGTCGATGTACGTCTCTTTTACAAGATTAGCTTGGAGGTCTTTGAGCTTCTCCACAAGGGATAGCATCATCACTCCATGCTCTCGTACAGACGACCCTTCTGTCATCTTAGCTTTGAAGAATGCCTTCGTTGCAGCGTATCTAACTTGCTGGTCCGAGACCGCATAGATATCTTGTAAATGAAGCATAATCGAGCCAACATCATCTAGCCTATCGTACTGCTACTGGATCTCGTTAGTCATCGAGGCCAGTACGATGCTGCGGACCTACCGATGGTCAACATGCATCTTCTCGAACGCCAAGCGTTCTTGATGAAAGGGATTGTGGATCGTCCCGGGAAAAGCGCGAATGCGGAAGCGCGGTATAATTAAAAATAAATGCGGAATTTAAACATGCTTTTAAATTAAAACACGTTTCAAAGGGTGTGCCTTTGAAATTTCCCGGGCGTTCGGTGTATCTCATGAACGAATAACACAAAATAAATCATGGAGGCCATAGGGTTGGAAATTAAAGAGAGGACGAAAATTTAAAACGAGACCTACCCGTTGTCGTTTTCGTCTTCAACGGCTACAAGCGTTGTTCCCCGTTTTGCACCAAGATCTCGTCTTTGAGACCCTCTAAATCGTGACACACGATCCACCCACGTATCTTGCACGTCGTGCTAGCAACGAACAAGTGTATAATATTTTGGAGTGGATGAATCAACAACACGTTATGAATTAACGGTATTGATTCATCAAGTTCTAATGTTCCAAGAACAAGAGAACTAGTGGAATGTGTTTCTTGGAGAGAGAGAGGCGGACGAGAGATGAGGGAGAAAGAGCCGAGTTTGTGTGTGTGTTGTGTGTGTGTTGGAGATTCATCATCCTTCAACTTGTAGGATGCTAGGGGTTTATATAGAAGAGGAGTTTAATCCTCTTTAAACTCCTCTTTTAAGAACTCTAATTTGACTAGGATTTTGACCTAGTCAAAGTCCTAGTCAAAGTAGTGTTTTGACCTAGTCAAAACAATCCTAGCCATCCATCTCTCCCATTGATCTCAACCGTTGATTTAATTTAATTTAATGGAATATTTAAAACCTATTTAAATATTTCCAAGAGGCTAAAATAAATATAAATATTATTTAAGCCCATTAAATAAATCCCTTTGATAAATCTAATTTATCAATTTAATTCCTTATATCTAATAGAAGGAATTATTTCTCCAAGAAAAATAAAGGACCCGATTAAATCTAATTTAATCATTCCTTCACTCCAATATTTAATTCTTAATTAAATATCTAAATGTGTGTGGATAGTGTGTGACTCTTTAGGTTCACCTTTCAGCTAGACTTGGTCGGATTCCTAGAATCCTTCCGTTACCATGGGTGGCCATCTAGCAACGGTCCATGGCACTAGAGACTAGGTGAAATATTCAGGGATGAACATTTAGGCTCTAACAGTACACTTGTCCTTCTGTCTTCGGTCTCATCACTTAGAGTCTAGGGCACGGAAAATGCAGGTACCCATTTTGGACCTAAGTGTCGGTCTGTCCTCACTAAACGCCGCAAGGGAATCCTTCCCATCTGTTCAGTCACTGTGGCCACAGTTTTAGGGACAAGACCTAGAGTATATATATGAGACTCAACTGCCAAAACCTGTTGACAGGAGACAGATCCTTTCTTGGAAACTACTGTCACTTTGCACACCAGAACTGCACTAGACATGGCTTACGACTACCAAAGAGAATTCTGGCAATCTCTCACCATACCTAAGATACAGCCCTGATGTACAGGTAAACTCAGCAATTCCTCAAGTCAAAGGACTTGACCTGTACCGTTGGAACCGGGAATACACGTCATACCTTGCTGACCATACTCAAGGTCCTCCGTAAGACGGTTCCCGCGAGTCACCTCAGTCAGCTGCGTCCTAGCAAGCTAACCCACTAACACTGCTTAGACGACCCTCGTCACCCGTCGATGAAACACGACAGCAGGTGCTTAGTGCAAGTCTCAAATGGAATCCCGGTACCCATTTTCGGGATTCCTTGACTTGGAGATTTCCGGACTGATTCGGGAAGACTGATTCCATGGACCTACCTCCAAGCGTAGTCCCAGTCCCCGAAATTGATTCTCAGTCCGTGGGCTTTGTTTGCGTAGTGAACAAATATAGAAAACAGATATAAGTGAACACAAACAAAGTAATGCCAAATGAAATTCACTTCTTTATTCATTAATGATTTATCAAACACCTATAATTGTCTAGACATAGGTTACATATACCCGCCAAAATTGGCTTACATGGTCACCTATTCTAACACTTGAGGCATTAACCCATCCGGCAAGGCCTGAGGAAGATCCTTATCCAGAATGTAAGTCTGGTTCTCGAAATCTAAGACTATCTTAAGATTTCACAGCCAGTCGTTGTAGTTTGTTCCATTAAACATATTAGCCTCTAGTATTGGCGTTAGTGGATTCTTAGACATATACATTCAAAATGTAAACGTAAAAACATTAAGTAGATTATAGTAATATTATGTTCAAGTTAAGACTTGGTCTTTAGTCATTAACCCCTCCCACTATTTTTGCGAAAGCCCATCACTCTCAAATGAGGTTTCGAGAAACCATTTCCTAGTGGGCTTGAGGTCCACAAACGCAATTCTCCATGCCCCGCTTTTACGATTCACACGGAAAAAAGCTTTGTGGGAGGTAACCTATACCATTCTCATCCAATGAGATCCCCAAGTTATTTTGCCTCGCCTCTTCACATGATCCCGAGGACTCCAAGCGAATCATATTACTCACCGTTAGGCCCGACCCATCAACCAAATGAATATCTCAACTATCGCCGCCCACGACTCGTGAGACAGGGAAATAGGAGCATATTCCTTTGTTCATAACAATAGCACAGCTTTCTTCCATCCCAAACATGCCACGACTCGTGAGACCACGAATGGGTGAAAGTAGCTTCCTCACTACATTGTTATGGATGGAAGGCTTGGATTTAAATCAAACCATTTGACTTTTTAATTCATTAATGGGCCTAATATTTAATTGGACCATCAAAGTGAGAGTTAAGTTTATTAGTGACCGAGACCTCATCATTAAGAAAGTTTTGCATGCTCCAGTTTTAACATTGAATATAAAGGATGCATTCAAAACACATCATACATCAAATATTAAAACATACACCACATGCAAAATAAGCCTAGCACGCCCCTGTTGGATGATCACAAGCCCAATCCTATGTGATCCACTGAGCCCGCAGTGGATCTGTGGTCAATCTAGGGTGGCCTACACTATTACAAAATTATAACCCATTATCATTCTAATGGGCCTTGTAACGCCTCTTCATTCTTTTGGACTCTCCATCGTGGGCTCCGTCCAACGGGCCTCTTCTTGGGCCTCCATCACCACGAAAATGCTTCCTTACAATTTATTACAAAAAATAAATCATCACCAACCTAACTACACTCATTACAACTTAAATAAGAAACCCCAATCAGAAGTTGGGGGGAGTACAAAAGGAGGAAGAAAGCAAGCCTTATTATTTCAAGGCTAAAAACGAGAGAGAGAAAGAGAATAATAAAACAAAGAGGCACGCAGGCCTCACCCAACAAAAATTAAACCATACATAAGGGCCATGGGCTTTGTGATCATCCCCATTGTTTATCCAATAAACATTTAATACATATTTATATCAAATATAAATATGCCCATTAAATAAATACATCCAATGCATTTATAAAAATGATATCCAATATCATAAACAACAACATAATTATATGCAGAAATATATATATATATATTAATAATGCAATTAAAAATGGATATCAAGTATCATACATCCAATGTACCAAAAAATATTTTTTTGTTTGGAAACCATTTCCAAATTAATCTAAGGCACAATTAAATTTTAGAAAAATCCAAATTAACTAAAATTAAAATTAGCCAAAATTAATCATTTCAGAAAATATGCAGAAATGTGGAAAATCCAATTTTCCGGGTAAAAATAGCAAAAACGGCCCAGCCGTTCGAAACCGGCCGGTCGGCAGCACTGCCGGCCGCGCGCGCGCGCGCGCAGGCCCCCTTGCCTGCGCGCAGCGCCAGCACGCGCGCGGCCGGCCACAGCGCAGCGCGCGCGCGCCCTGCACGCCCGCCGGCGCGCTGGGCGTGCCTGCGCGCGCCTGGCTCCCTGCCGGCCGGCAGCTACTGTGCTGCAGGTTTTTTCAACCCAATTTTTTTTTTTTTTATTTTAAATATCTGCATTAAAACTGAAACTAAAACATGCATTTACAGAAAATCCAATTTTCAAAAAATGCATGGATATCCATAATTAAAAGCAAAATTAACACATATTCTTCTAAACATATAATCATGCTTAAAACCGTAAAACATGCTTTCCAAAAGCAAATTAAACATGTTGAACATGCTCTTCACATAAAAACATGTTATTCCTAAAGCCACAACACCAAACCGGGCTCTGATACCACTGAAAGAATCGGTACGGCCCGGGAACACCGCGGAAGCGTAAAATAAAAGAAATTTAAAACGATTTCAAAGGAGTGTTCCCTTTGAATTCCCGGGCGTTCGTGTATTCAAAAGCATAATAACATACATAAAAATATGCGTTTCACATGTACAATGGCAACAAGCTTTGATTCTCTTTTCGTTCCTTTCCGTTCACCTTAGGATTCAAATTAGAACCCCTCTAAATTGTCCACACCACAGCAATGGAAGTAAATCTAGATCTACTACTAGGTAGAAGCGAGATCAAGGAAAAAACGAAAAACGTATTATACTATTGATTAGTGTATACGTATTTCTCATGTTCTCATTTTGAAACCAATTCAAAGAGAACTCAAAAGGAGAAAAGGCTGGAAATTTTCGTGGCTTGTGTGCTAGGGAGAGCAAGTTAGGAAGATGAAAAGTGTATACATGTGTTGTGTAGTTGTAGGTAGTTTCCAAAACCACCTACACACTAATGCACAACTTATGCTCAACCTCCAACCATGTTAGCACAATATGTGGACCACCAAGCCATCATGGCAAGCCACATCATTGCTTACATGGAGCCACATCATTGCTTACATGGAGGATTTTCAACTCCTCTTAAACTTGCATCAAACCTTTGAGCTTTGATTTCAAGTCATGGATCGATTTTGACCGGTCTTGATTTAATCAAATTAAATCAAGTGATCCATGGATTTTAAATTAATCCAATTAATTTTAAACCTTATTGAAATCCAAAAGTTCATTTAATCCAATTAAATAAACATAAGCTCAAACACTAATTAATTGATCCAATCAATTAATTAAACGAAACCCAATAAATTAATCCAATTAATTTAAAGGTATTGAGCCCAAAATTAATTAATCCAATTAATTAATTCTTGGGCCATCCATACAATGGATTTTTCCAATAAATGATCCCATCATTTATATTCTCCTTGAATTAATTTAATCCAATTAAATTAATTCACTTCTTCCAGAATTAATTCCAAATTAATTCCACTACTTCCATAGTGATTTGTGTGTGACTCTTTAGGTTCACCCTCAGTTAGACTTAGGCTTGTGTCCAACACAATTGATTAATTAAATCCAATTTAATTAATTATTTCTGATTAACCATTAATCAGAAATGCTCGTTACCATGGGTGGCCGTCTAGCAACTGTCCATGACACTAGAGACTAGGTGAATGTTGGCGTGAACATTTAGGCTCCGAATTCCATACAGGTACAGTCTTTTGTCAACCATCTCCCGGCCTTAGACTAGGGCATGGAATTGGGTGTCGGTTCCCATCCTGGACTAGGCAACTATTCTACAAACTCGAGACGCGTTTACTCTATTGATCGACCTAGGGAACCATTCCCTACTCGACCAATCGCTACGGCCGTAGACTTAATGAGTCGAAACCATCTCAGAGCGCATAGGAGACATAGCTGTCAAATACTGACAGGGGACAGATTCTATCTTGGAATCCACCGTCCTCACTACATACTCCGACTGCCCTAGACAAGGCTTATAATGACCATATCAAAGACACGGTCACCTATCGCCGAATCCAAGATACAACCTTCATATGCAACCGACCGCCATGATTCCTCAAGTCCGAGGACTAATCCCGTACTATCGAGACCGGGAATTCCAGTCATACCGATCAAGCCTCCAAGGCTTCCATATGACGATTCCCGCGAGTCAGTTCAGTCAGTCGACTATTTTGCCAACTAACCCACTAAAATTGCATAGACGACCTACGTCTGGCACCGATGAAACTCGGCACTCACCCAGTGAATGGAATACTTAGTGCAAGTCTCTATAGGACCCTCGAGGCCCAGTCTCGAGGTCCTCGACTTGGAACGTTTCAGACCGACCCTCAAGGAGTTGGTTTCATAGCCGTCAACCTATGCGCAGCTCAACTCAATGGGTTTTACCAATCGGTCTATGGGCATTTGTTGTGACATTGAAACACCATTCAAATGTAAGTAGTAAGCACAACAAACACATTTTGCCAATGATGAATACTTACTTTATCCATCAGTATAATATTACTTTGATAAAGATCGACGAATAGTTCCCAGAACAACCAATCCAATGGACTTTCTGGTCACTTATTCTAACACTTGCCAGATCCAAGATACAGTCGTCCTGTGCACGCGACTGCCATGATCCCTCAAGTCTGAGGATTACTCCCGTACTATCGGAACCGGGGAAAACCAATCATACCGACCAAGCCTCCAAGGCTTCCATATGATGATCCCCGCGAGTTAGTTCAGTCGGCTCGACCCCTGTCGACCAACCCATCAAGATCGTGTAGGCGTCCCACGCCTGTCGCCGATGAAACACGGCACTCATCCAATGAACACGACTCTTGACGCTAGTCTCAATGGGACTCTCGATGCCCTGTCTCGAGGTCCTCGACTTGGAACGTTTCAGACCCAACTCTTAATGAGTTGGTTTCATGACCACCATCTAATGCGTGGCCCAACTGCACGAGTTGTTATCCATGGTCTGTGGGCTTTGTTGCGATATAAGTTAAACACCATTTTAACAAATGTAAGATGAGCGCAACAAAGAAGGTACCATTGGTGACGAATACTTATCTTATTCATCACATAATAATATTACATTCACATCAAGTTATCGGATAGGTTACAAATTGCCAAACCTATTGGCTTTCTGGTCACCTATTCCAACAGATATTTGTTCAATATACAAACACCCATTATAACCAACGATCTCATCTTCTATGCACAAATACACAAAATCTTGATATTCCAACATTTCATAATAATGAGAACTTGAAGGGATAGACACATAGCTACAAAGTTGTTCACCTAACAACTAGAATTCCTCATCCAACCCAAGTAAAGTTTTTCCCACACTGATAAACTGTGGGGTTTAGGTAACTGAAATTTGCAAGCGGATAACAGGAGGAACTCCAAGCGTTTTGTGCACATCAAGGTTTAAGGAAAAAGCGGAAAGACATGGGGTATTCTATCACGATTGTTCTGTATCCGTATAGCATCAAAGAAGTACAAATCAATCAATCTATGTTCATTATGATTGACCACAAAGTCAATGCATCGGGAACCGTCTGAATGGGCAATGTCAACATATTTGAAGAAATAGAATATTATTTTTCGATCTTGGGTTCCATGTAACCCTGCATCCATCGATACACAGAATCTGAAAACTATTCCGCTGAATAACATTGTCATTCCCATATGACACATTCCCAATTAAAAACTTCTCATCAATGTCCTCCTCATGAAATGCCAGAGGGTGCGTTACCTTGTGAATAGTATAGATGTTCTACCAACCTCCTAGAAAGAAAGACGAGTCATAATAAGGAAAACGAGATCGTCTAAAATGAAGGAAAATGATATACGGCACCCTGATCCATTGTTTCGGTTTAATGATTCCCGTGATAATCACCAAACATACACAAGAAGAGTTCATTTACTCTACGTCTATTCCATGAAGCCGAACATCGACCCACATTTATACACATACCGAAAAAGACTAAGGCAAACACACATCAAAAAGCGTCCTAGGAGAATTATTTTCATGTTATAATATTCACAGTTGCAGGGTCTGAGTCTGAAGAAACATACAATTGGTAGGTAACAAACGAAATTGGGATGGCCTAGTAATAGGACTCCGAAACATAGTGGCAGCAAAAATTCAGTCCATATTAACATTATTTTCACTAATAAAGTACTATTGACATGCACCACCATTAATTTTCAATTTGCAACAGGTCATATGCCTGATTATCTCATCCCACTACGACAGTCCAACTCATTGTTTTTCATCAGTTTGCGAAATCCGAATAATAAAATGAATATAATAAACACCAACTCAAGATAAAGAAGCTTAGCTTAACGCATTTTTATACATCCGACAACTATATATTGTCACATCCAAATGTTTTTGTTGATTTTTTTAATGCCTGATTTCGACATACTCAAATTCAAAAGCCAAAAGCAACGGAAAACAACCATTTCAAGGCGATAAAACAAAACAAATCCATGTCATAAAACATAAAACAACCAAAACGATTAATGGTCTCCATAGCAAGAAAATAATACATCTATCATTCAACGAACAAAAAGGCGTTCGACATCCAAACAACCCACACTTCTTGGAAAAGAAGGCCACTTTACCTCCCACCTTTTTCACTGCTGATATAAGAAAATCAAAAAACCCGAATCACAAATTTTTCATGTCGAACACGACAACCACACATAATATATAATTGGGTAACTACATTTTGCCATTCCGAACTATGCACGTTCTTGCACTTTGTCAACTAAACTTTATTTTGTGTCAATGTACTATTTCAATTTTGCAAAATTTTCATTTTCCCATATATGACTATTTTCTTACTGCTTTTTTTGTCGAAAAAACCACACATGCAGTGCACATGTGTAAAGCATCACATCACATTACCGAAAATATGCATTGCATATGATGCTTCTTTGGCAAAAAATTGATCAAAAATATAATCATATTTGACAAAGTTCAAATTTTAAAAAAGTTGAGATAGTAAGTTGACACAAAAAAGAGTTTAGATAGCAAAATATAACAACGGGTATTGTTTGGATGGCAAACTATTATTCATCCTGTATAATTTCTCTAACTAAATTGTACCTTTGAGAATTAGTCCAGACCCAAACCACAGCTTAACAAAGTTATCCAACACATCATTCCCCAACTTCGTGCCTTGCGTTTCAACTACATTCCCCAGTCCATCTCTAGACACCGAAGAACAACCCGGACTACCTTCCCTGCATGTACAACTAGTACCTTTATTAGTTTGTAGCCATCCAACATCTTCTCCACAAAATTATCACGTATTCCTTCCCCAGCAAGCCCCACCGCCTAAATCTTGGCCGGCATGTTTGAAAGATTGTGGATCGTCCCGGGAAATAGCGCGAATGCGGAAGCGCGGTATAAAATTGAATACAAAAAATTAAAGCATGCTTAGATAAAATAAATAAACACGTTCAAGGGGTGTGCCCTTGAACTTTCCGGGTGTTTGGTGTATCTAATGATATTAAAGAACATAAATAAAACATGGAGGCCATAGGATTAAAAATAAAAGGAACGAAAATTTTAATCGGAACCTACCGATTGTCGTTTTCGTCTTCTAACTGCTACTCGTGTTGTTCCCCGATTTGCTCCAAGTCTCGTTCTTGAGACTCTCCAAATAGTAACACGCAATCCATCCACGTATCTTGCACTTCGTGCTAGCGAACGAACAAGTATAATATTGGAGAGGATGAATTAATAACACGTTATTAATTAACGGTATTAATTCTCCTTTGGATCTAATGTTCCAAGAACAAAAGAATCAAGAAGTATTTTCTTGAGAGTGAGAGAGAGGGGGCGGACGAGAGGGGAGAGAGGGAGCCGAGTTTTGTGTGTGTTGTGTGTGTGTTGGAATTTTTTCATCACTTTCCAAATAGTGAGAGGCTAGGACTATATATAGAGGAGTTTAATCCTCTTTAAACTCTAACTCTAAAGAGGTCTATTTTGACTAGGATTTTGACCTAGTCAAAGTCCTAGTTAAATTAGTATTTGACCTAGTCAAATTAATCCTAGCCATCCATCTCTCCCTTTCAATCTCAACCATTAATTTAATTTAATGGAATATTTAAATCCTACTAAATATTCCAAAGGCCAAATAAATAAATGTAATAAATTATAAATATTTATTCTAGGCCTATTAAATTAATCCTCTAATAAATCTAATTTAGTAGATTAATTCCTTTTATCAAATAGAAGAAATTAATTCTCCAAGAAAATGGAGGACCCGATTAAATCCAATTTAATCATTCCTTTTCCCCAATATTTAATTCTAAATTAAATACTAGATGTGTGTGGATTGTGTGTGACTCTTTAGGTGCACCTTTCAGCTAGACTTGGTCGGATTTCCTAGAATCCGTCCGCTACCATGGGTGGCCATCTAGCAACGGTCCATGGCACTAGAGACTAGGTGAAATATCGGGGATGAACATTTAGGCTCTAACAGTACATTTGTCCTTCTGTCTACGGTCTCACCACTTAGGGTCTAGGGCACGGAAAATGCAGGTACCCATTTTGGACCTAAGTGTCGATCTGTCCTTACTAAACGCCACAAGGGAAACCTTCACTTCTGTTCAGTTACTGTGGCCACAGATTTTAGGGACAAGACATAGAGCATACTTGAGACTCAACTGTCAATGCCTTTTTCCAGGAGACAGATCCTTTCTTGAAAACTACTGTCACTTTGTACACCAGAGCTGCACTAGACATGGCTTATGACTACTCAAGTGCTTCTTGGCAATCTCTCACCATATCTAAGATACAGACCTAATATACAGGTAAACTCAGCAGTTCCTCAAGTCATAGGACTTGACCTGTACCGTTGGAACCAGGAATACACGTCATACCTTGCTGACCCTACTCAAGGTCCTCCGTAAGACGGTTCCCGCGAGTCACCTGAGTCAGCTGCTCCCTAGCAGGCTAACCCACTAACACTGCTTAGACGACCTTCGTCACCCGTCGATGAAATATGACAGCAGATGCTTAGTGCAAGTCTCAAGGGGAATCCCGGTACCCATTTTCGAGATTCCTTGACTTGGAGATTTCCGGACTAATTCGGTGGGACTGATTTCATGGACCTACCTCCAAGCGTAGTCCCAGTCCCCGAAATAGGTTTTCAATCCGTAGGCTTTGTTTGCGTAGTGAACAGATAGATATAAAGCAGTAAACTGAACGCAAACAAAGTAATGCCAGAATGAATTTCACTTCTTTATTCATTAATAGTTTATCAAAACACTGAAATTGTATAGACATAGGTTACATTTTGCCCGCCAAGATTGGCTACATGGTCACCTATTCTAACAATCTCCCACTTGAACTTTAAAGGCAATCGCCCATATGTCTAATCCCCATCTTCTCAAGATGTTGCGTATGAGCGCTCTGCGACATAGGCTTTGTCAGCGAATCTGCTGTGTTGTCTGCTGAGTTGACTCGGTCCATCCGAACGTCACCTCTTCCTACCATTTTTCTTAGAACATGGTAGCATCTAAGAATGTGTTTGGAACGGTGATGAGACCGCGGTTCCTTTGCTTGCGCTATTGCACCGTTGTTATCACAGAAGACGACAATGGGCTCGGCGATGCTAGGCACCACACCCAACTCTTGGATGTAGTTTCTCATTCAAACCGCTTCCTTGGCAGCTTCTGAAGCTGCTATGTATTCAGCCTCTGTGGTGGAGTCAGCAGTGGTTGCTTGCTTGGAACTTTTCCAAGCCACAACTCCTCCATTGAGTTTGAATACGTAACCCGATTGAGACTTGGCATCATCGTCATCAGACTGGAAGCTAGCGTCGCTAAAGCCTTCCAGAATTAGTTCTCCATTGCCATAGACTAAGAACATTTCCTTAGTCCTCCTTAGGTACTTAAGGATGCCCTTAACAGCATTCCAATGTGCCTCTCCTGCACAGTACTGATATCTGCTTGTTACGCTCAAAGCGTAAGCCATGTCAGGCCTGGTGCAGTGGACCGCATATTGGATGTTTCCTGCGGCAGAAGCATAGGGGATGACTTTCATCCTCTCAAGTTCCTCATCAGCCTACGAGGACTGTTTCTTGGACAACTTGATCCCATGCCTCATGGGAAGGAATCCTCGTTTGGAGTTGTCCATTAGATATCTCTTTAGGACTTTCTCCATATACGAGTTTTGGGTGAGCCCTAACATCCTTTTAGATCTGTCCCTGACCATCTGGATGCCTAGGATGTAGGAGGCTTCGCCAAGTCCTTCATGGAAAACTGGGTTATCAACCATGCTTTTGTGTCTCCAAACATTCTAACGTCATTCCCAATGAGCAGAATGTCATCCACATAAAGCACTAGGAACACTATAGAGCTCCCACTGACCTTCTTGTATACACAAGGGTCAGATTCGTTCTTGATGAAGTCATATCCCCGTATTACTTCATCAAAGCGGATGTTCCAACTCTGGGATGCTTCTTTAAGGCCATAAATGGACTTCTGGAGACGACAGACCTGCTGTTCATCTCCAGTGACTGTGAAACCCTCTGGCTGATCTATATAGATCTCTTCCTCAACGAAACCATTAAGGAAGGCCGTTTTCACGTCCATCTTCCATATCTCATAGTCATACCATGCTGCTATGGCGAGCAGGATCCGAATGGAGTTAGCCATGGCTACAGGCGAGTAAGTATCCTCAAAATCGACCTAGGGTCGTTGAGTGTATCCCTTAGCTACAAGCCTAGCCTTGAAGGTTGTGACTTCTCCATCAACGCCAAGTTTGCGCTTGTAGACCCACTTACAGCCCACTGGCTTAACACCTTTCAGTGGATCTATAAGTCTCCAGACTTGGTTCTCGTTCATGGAGTCCATTTCGGTTTTCATGGCCTCAAGCCATTTCCCGGAGTCGATGTCAGACATCGCTTCTCCATATGTCTTAGGATCGTTATCCAAAAGACCGGTCGTATTTAGAAAGCTATATCTCACTGGAGGTCTGGACTCTCTAGCAGACCTACGGAGGAACGGAACGTCAGTGGTGACTGTGGGCGCTGACTGTATCGGAGCCGACGGTTCAGGGACCGGTGCTGGCTGTTCCTGAGGTTGTCCTTCATGCCTAGCATGTTGTACTTCTCGAGGTTGGTCAGCCCTTCGGGTGTCTATCCTAAATCCTCTAAGTGAGGGTTCCGCGGATACCTCTGATGGCTGGATTCCATTACTTGATTCCTCAAGGATCAGCTCATCAGGTTTGACATCCTCTGGGAAGCCTTGCTCCAAGAATACTGCATTCCTTGAAACAAACACCTTTTGTTGCAAGGGGTCATAAAAGTAATAACCCGCAGTTTCTTTAGGGTATCCAACGAACCTGCATAAGCTAGACCTGGATTCTAGCTTATCTCCCACTAACCTCTTGACGTATGCGGGGCTACCCCACACTTTTAAGTAGTTGTAGGACGCAAGCTTGCCGTGCCATATCTCGTATGGCGTTTGGGTCAATACACTGGTAGGCGCCAAATTTAGCAACTTGGCCGCCGTTTCCAATGTGTAGTCCCAAAAGGATAAGGGCAATTTGGTAAAACTCATCATGGATCGAACCATGTCCAACAGGGTTCGATTCCTCCTTTCCGAGACACCATTCAATTGTGGTGTCCCGGGAGGGGTCCATTCAGATATTATACCATTTTCTTTTAGATAATTAAGGAACTCGGTACTAAGGTATTCACTGCCTCGGTCTGACCGTAGGACTTTAATTTTGCAGTTGGTCTGGTTCTCCACTTCAAGTCTGAATTCTTTAAACCTCTCAAGAGCTTCAGACTTGTACCTCATTAGGTAAACATAACCATACCGTGAATGATCATCGGTGAAGGTTTATGAAGTAGGAAAACCCACCTCTAGCCTGCGTCCTTAGTGGTCCACAAACGTCTATATGGACCAAGTCCAACAGACCTGTGGCAAGCCTACTTTGTCCTACAAAGGGCTTCTTGGTCATTTTCCCTCTTAGACAAGACTCACAAGTTGGTAGCTCACTCAAGTCCCCTACCTCTAGGTTCCTTGAGTCTACCAATCTTTTCATCCTATCTTGAGATATGTGACCTAGCCTAGCATGCCACAGTCGTGCGTTCCCGTTATTATCTATTTTACGTTTCTGTTGAGCGTTGAGAACGAAGTTTGTTTGTTGCAAGATATAGAGACCGTTATTTAATGTACCAAGTAGATGATTAATTCCACACCTCATCAAATAAAATCAATTTTTATTCATCATAAACTCATAACCACTATTATCTAACAATGGAATGGAAATGATGTTTTTAATCATACTAGGTACAAAAATAAACCTACTCTAATTCTATGCTAATACTATCACTAATTACTAGAGTAGTAGATCCTACTGCTTCTGCCGAGATGGCCTTGCCATTCCCAAGCTTCAGGATTATTTCCCCGCTACCCAGGTTTCTGCTTCTTTTCAGCACCTGCAAATCATTGCAAATGTAAGCTCCACATTCGGTATCTAATACCAAAGAGGTAGAATTAGTGACCATATTGACCTCAATCACAAATATACCTCGGTTAGAGAAGAGCTTGGGGCACTCTCTCTTCCAATGCCCTTTCTCACGGCAATTGATACATATGTCATATGCCTTCGACTGTTGCTTGGAGACAACCTTTCCCTTTCCTTTGCCTTTCCCCTCTTTGGCAATGGGAACACTCTTAGTGTTCGTGGCTGCTTTGACGGCCTTTCCCTTCCCTTTCTTCGTTTTCCAACGTCCGGCGCCTTTGCCTTTCGTTTTGGAAGTTGAAGCACCTCCAAACAATACCGAAGGCGTGGACTTCTTAGTCGTTGTCTCGTATTGCACCAACATATTAATCAACTCATGAATGCCCTTTTCAAGTGCGTTCATGTTGTTGTTGATAATAAATTGGTCAAAGGAGGGTGGGAGTGACTGAAGGATCACATCTATGTACGTTTCATTAACGAGACCTGCCTTTAGGTCCTCGAGCTTTTCCACCAGGGTAAGCATTTTAACCCCGTGCTCTTGTACAGAGGATCCTTCTGTCATTTTGGTTCCAAAGAACGCCTTGGTCGTGACATACCTAGTATGCCGGTCCGGGACTGCATAGCAATCCTTAAGGCGAGCCATGATGGAAGGGACATCGTCTAGCCTATCATACTGCTCTGAATCTCATTCATCATAGAAGCAAGTATGACACTATGGACCTTCCGGTTATCCTTATGCCAAGTCTCTAACATCTCACGTTCTTCCAGCGTGGATCCTTCCGGTAAGGTCCTAGGGAGAAGCTCGTCCATGACGTAGTCTTGGTTCTCATAATCCAGGACTATCCTGAGATTACGCAATCAGTCGTTGTAATTGGTTCCATCGAATTTGTTAGTCTCAATAATGGTTGAAAGTGGGTTCTTAGACATTTTAAATCTACATTTAAAACACAGTTCGCGATCAGCAGAATATAAAAGACGGTGGTTTGATAAAAATTAAATACATGGTCTTTAGTCATTTAATGCTCCCACTATTTATACGGAAACACGGTACTCTCAAACGTGATTTTCGGGAAACCCTTTCCTAGTGGGCTTGGGATCCACAGCGATCTTTTTCATACCCTGCTTTTACAATTCGCATGGAAAAAATTCTGTGGGAGGTATACCATACCATTCTCGTTCCACGAGATTCCCAAGATTATTGCCTCACCCTTTCACATGATCCCTAGCACTCCAAGCGAATCATGCTAATTGGGTGTTAGACCCGACCCAATCGACCGAGCCATAGACCCACTGTTACCCCCACGACTCGTGAGACAGGTAATAGTGGTCTATTTTTCGTTCATGACAAAGTGCAGCTTCTTTTAAGTACAATAACATGCCACGACTCACTATGCCATGGATTGGAAGGCATGGACAAACTCCTAGAGTTCATGTCCATTTTGACTAGGGTCTATATTTGGACATTGATCACGAGCCCGAATCCTATGCGCTCCACTGAACCCGCAGTGGATCTATGGTCAATCTAGGGTTGGTCCTACACTATTACATTAATAGTAAACCAATCATCATTCTGATGGGCCTTGGTCTCTTTTCTCTTTCCTCACTTCATGGAAACGCCTTGGAACCTCCAGTCTGGGCTCTCCATGTGGACCTTCCTTCTTCTCCATCAATTACATAAAAATTAAAACCTCACTCCTATTTTACTCTCATTACATATTAAAAAATAGAAACCCAGCGAAAACCCGGGGGGACTACATAAGGAGGGAGATAGAATGCCTTATTATTCCAAGGCAACTAGAAAGAGAGAAGGAGAAAGCAGTAAAAGAGGCACACAGGCCCAACATAAAATTAAACCATACATTCGGTCTAGGGCTCGTGATCATCCGTATGAATCCAACACACGTAATCATATGATCCATGTACATAACAACAATATACCAATAATACATGAAAACAATCATAATTATTCAAGATGAATAAATAAATGCGTAGCATGTGAAAATATGGCATAATCGTTGGTAATAATATTTTCTCGTTTTAGGAAAACCTTTCCTCATTATTTTTAAGTAAAATATTCCCGGGATTCCAAATCCAATATATTTTACTTCCCAAAATAATGTCTTAGAAAATTAGGCAAAATTGAACAAAAATGAATTTTCAAAATTAATTAAAAAAATTAAAACTGAAAAATAAATAAAAGAAAAAAAGTAAGGTAAAACCCCAGCTGCACCGGCAGCCGGCCGTCGCCACCGGCAGCAGCCTGCCGGTGTTCGCGCAGGGCAGCATGCTCAGCCTGCCGCCCCTGCGCGCGCGCAGGCCCTTGACTGCGTGCGCGCGCGCCTGGTCGGCAGCAGGCCACGCGGCCTAGCATTCCGGCAAGCCGTTGCGCGCGCGCTGGCCTGCTGGTCGCCAGCCGCGCGTCTGCCCCCGTGCGCACTAGGCGTGCCCGCCGGGCGCGCGCGCGCAGACACCACCATCTGCGTGCGCGCGCGGCTGGTGGCGCCGCCTGGTGCCCGCGCGCGCGGACTCTGCAACGCGCAGACACCCTCGTCTGGGTGCCTACCTCGCGCACGCGCGCAGACACCCTCATCTGCGTGCACGCGCACCCGGAGGCG
The DNA here is from genome assembly GCA_034509735.1 of Sesamum alatum. Classification (NCBI taxonomy): domain Eukaryota; kingdom Viridiplantae; phylum Streptophyta; class Magnoliopsida; order Lamiales; family Pedaliaceae; genus Sesamum; species Sesamum alatum. Next base: position 24,079,147 of record JACGWO010000001.1, on the reverse strand, counting down.
CCGTCCCCTGTGCGCGTGCCCGCGCGCGGCCACTCTGGCCGCGCGTCTGCCTGCAGTGCGCCGTCTGGCGCATACGGAGGGCGGCGCTTCTTCGCCTGCCTGCGCGCGCGGCTGTCCAGCCTGTGCCCATGACTGCGCGGCCAGCCTCCAGTTGGTCGGCGCTTCTTCATTCTTCATTCGATTTTTCATCCCCGTTTTCCAAGAAAAACAGAAAAAATACCAACAACGCAATAGTCACATGAATTAAAAGCAAGAAACGACATGCTTTAATAATCAAGAAACCAATAATTAATTAAATCATGCCAAGAACACGTTTCATGCTTAAAACGCACATTAAAACCTAGGCCTATACACCGAACCGGGCTCTGATACCACTGAAAGATTGTGGATCGTCCCGGGAAATAGCGTGGATGCGGAAGTGCGGTATAAAATTGAATACAAAAAGTTAAAGCATGCTTAGATAAAATAAATAAACACATGCAAGGGGTGTGCCCTTGAACTTTCCCGGGTGTTCGGTGTATCTCATGATATTAAAGAACATAAATAAATCATGGAGGCCATAGGATTAAAAATAAAAGGAATGAAAAATTAAATTGGAACATACCGATTGTCGTTTTCGTCTTCTAACTGCTACTCGCGTTGTTCCCTGATTTGCTCCATGTCTCGTTCTTGAGACTCTCCAAATAGTAACACGCAATCGATCCACGTATCTTGCACGTCGTGCTAGCGAATGAACAAGTATAATATTGGAGAGGATGAATTAATAACACGTTATTAATTAACGGTATTAATTCTCCTTTTGATCTAATGTTCCAAGAACAAAAGAATCAAGAAGTATTTTCTTGAGAGTGAGAGAGAGGGGCGGACGAGAGGGGAGAGAGGGAGCCAAGTTTTGTGTGTGTTGTGTGTGTGTTGGAATTTCATCACTTTCCAAATAGTGAGAGGCTAGGACTATATATAGAGGAGGAGTTTAATCCTCTTTAAACTCTAACTCTAAAGAGGTCTATTTTAACTAGGATTTTGACCTAGTCAAAGTCCTAGTTAAAATAGTATTTGACCTAGTCAAATTAATCCTAGCCCTCCATCTCTCCCTTTCAATCTCAACCAGTAATTTAATCTAATGGAATATTTAAATCCTACTAAATATTACAAAGGCCAAATGAATAAATGTAATAAATTATAAATATTTATTCTAGGCCTATTAAATTAATCCTCTAATAAATCTAATTTATTAGATTAATTCCTTTTATCAAATAGAAGGAATTAATTCTCCATGAAAATAGAGGACCCGATTAAATCTAATTTAATCATTTCTTTTCTCCAATATTTAATTATAAATTAAATACTTGATGTGTGTGGATTGTGTGTGACTCTTTAGGTTCACCTTTCAGCTAGACTTGGTCGGATTTTCTAGAATCCGTCCGCTACCATGGGTGGCCATCTAGCAACGGTCCATGGCACTAGAGACTAGGTGAAATATCGGGGATGAACATTTAGGCTCTAACAGTACATTTATCATTCTGTCTACGGTCTCCCCAGTTAGGGTTTAGGGCACGGAAAATGCAGGTACCCATTTTGGACCTAAGTGTCGGTCTGTCCTTACTAAACGCCGCAAGGGAAACTTTTGCTTCTGTTCAGTTACTGTGGTCATAGATTTTAGAGACAAGACACAGAGCATACGTGAGACTCAACTGTTAATGCCTTTTGACAGGAGACAGATCCTTTCTTGGAAAACTACTGTCACTTTGTACACCAGAGCTGCACTAGAAATGGCTTATGACTACTCAAGTGCTTCTTGGCAATCTCTCACCATATCTAAGATACAGACATGATATACAGGTAAACTCAGCAGTTCCACAAGTCAAAGGACTTGACCTGTACTGTTGGAACCAGGAATACACGTTATACCTTGCTGACCCTGCTCAAGGTCCTCCGTAAGACGGTTCTCATGAGTCACCTCAGTCAGCTGCTCCCTAGCAGGCTAACCCACTAACACTGCTTAGACGACCTTCGTTACCCGTCGATGAAATACGACAGCAGATGCTTAGTGCAAGTCTCAAAGGGAATCCCGGTACCCATTTTCGAGATTCCTTGACTTGGAGATTTCCGGACTGATTCGGCGGGACTGATTTCATGGACCTACCTCCAAGCGTAGTCCTAGTCCCCGAAATAGGTTTTCAATCTGTGGGCTTTGTTTGCGTAGTAAACAGATAGATATAAAGCAGTAAAGTGAACCCAAACAAAGTAATGCCAGAATGAATTTCACTTCTTTACTCATTAATAGTTTATCAAAATACTGAAATTGTATAGACATAGGTTACATTTTGCCCGCCAAGATTGGCTACATGGTCACCTATTCTAACAATGTTGATTATCTGGTAGCCCATCTTCAACATCATTCAACACAAACTACACCTTCGATTGATCACTTCAAGAATATGTTCTCTTTCTCATATCAACTAATACTTGGAGTTCTCCAGCCTAGCATTCACTTCAGCGGCAATGCAATATTCCCCTTTCTAAAAGAATCAAACGTATAATAATAAATATATTTATACACACGTGTTTCCACAACGCGACTCCAACAAGATTGAAAATGCGCAAAACAATAAACTCTCAAGCGCACCTTATCACACCTTTTTCATGCAGCAAACTGCATTGAAACCCATTATTTCCTCCACAACATCACCAAAACCGAGAACATTAGTTTCACCAGTATCATCCAACAACAACAGGATAGTTGGACTTCACCATACCATAATTTAGCCTACGTCATTTTGCGACATCTAACACATTCATACTCCCAATCCAACTTAGCAATAGTAGATGAATTGCAATTTTCACATGCCAAGTAAAAAAATTCCTACACCAAAATAACAATTTTCAGGGTCACAAGAGCTCTTAACCTTGTAACCTATCACAAAGACAATAACATTGTTAGCTATATACACTCCTGCATGCTCCACGGACAACACTAAATTCACATTAAACAACGTGCAATTAGATCATTACAATAGAAAGTGCACTGAGACCAACAAGCCCACGGACCACCAGAAACACAAGCAAATACTCACATTCTCATTTTCAACCACTGATCAACCTTCACAATTTCGATCGCCTTGCTCTTGCTCATTGTCGCTGCAAGGATATACAATTGTGATTTCAAGCAATACCACTAGCAATAATTTTTTTTTATCACACCTAAAAACATGCCAAATAGGAAATTAAAAATAAAAGAATTACACATCACTGCATAATCAAATATGAAGACACCGTGGAGCTATATGAGACACCATTATGCATCATATCAATTGTGCAAACTCGTAAAAGTGCGTTGATTTACGGATAATTTTGGACTAACATCACAGCATCACTGATACATACGGCCAATAAGCTCCAACAACTTGATACTACTTTTAACCAACAACGTATTTTATTAAGAAATATTTTCAACCAGTCACTTCATTATTAATTACAATGAAATGTAGAAACAACCCTAGACACTTGAACAACGGAAAATGGACTTGTACCAACAACAATCCTAGATCCCTCATCCACCGTCAATTTATTCCACATAGTCAGCAACAGACTTAATCCTACAAAAGACACACACGTCTAAGAAAGAATTGAAAAAAACAACGATAACTAGCTTTTTCTACGATGATCACTAGTCCACGACCTGCTCAAAATAACGCCTCATGCACTACGACCTTATTAACAAGGACACCATCAACACCCGTAGACAAATAAACGTAAATTACAAGCTATTTGTCAATAGCAATTGAATCCTACACCACAACTATACGTCCCATCACCATCATCATTCTTTGAGGCACCACCTCAATCCAACGGCGAGCATATCTGAACAGATATGCATTGGAGGAAAGAAACATAATAAAACAAAAATAACAAAAAACTATTAAAAATAAAAATCCTAAAGTAGAATCACACAACGAACCAATCATGCTCCAAATTCCCACTAAACTCTAAAAATCAGCTAATGGCGTAAAGGTTGGCGCCAGAAAATTTTGAGAAATAATATCATCCACCACATGCAAAATCACCGTTTGTATTTGTAATCTCCTACTTGGTATCAATTATCCACTCCTACTACTCTGGCCTTCTCTGTAATACAACCCTTGAGTACTTCTACAGAATTGCTATAAATATCAATGTTGTTTTCAAACAACATTTCCATTACTCAAGTTCCCTATACCAAAAACACATCTAAAACAAAATTAAAACTCACCAAAACACACTAAATAGACAAAATTGAAAACTACAGAATAACAAAAATGTTAGAATAGGTGACCAGAAAGCCAATAGGTTTGGCGATTTGTAACCTATCTAACAACTTGATGTAAATGTAATATTATTATGTGATGAATAAGATGAGTATTCGTCACCAATGGTACCTTCTTTGTTGCGCTCATCTTACATTTGTTAAAATGGTGTTTAACTTATATCGCAACAAAGCCCACAGACCATGGATAACAACTCGTGCAGTTGGGCCACGCATTGGATGGTGGTCATGAAACCAACTGATTAAGAGTTGGGTCTGAAACGTTCCAAGTCGAGGACCTCGAGACAGGGCATCGAGAGTCCTATTGAGACTTGCGTCAAGAGTCGTGTTCATTGGATGAGTGCCGTGTTCGGCGACAGGCGTGGGACGCCTACACGATCTTGATGGGTTGGTCGACTGGGGTTGAGCTGACTGGACTAACTCGCGGGGATCATCATATGGAAGCCTTGGAGGCTTGGTCGGTATGGTTGGTTTTCCCCGGTTCCGATAGTACGGGAGTAATCCTCAGACTTGAGGAATCATGGCAGTCGCGTGCACAGGACGGCTGTATCTTGGATCTGGCGAGAGGTAATCATTCTGTAAGATGATTATCATAAGCCTTGTCCAGTGTAATCGGAATGGGTAGCGAGGACGGTGGATTCCAAGAAGAGGATCCGTCCCCTGTCAGTATGTGACAGAGGTATTTCCTATGCACTCGGAGATACGTTCATATTGTTTGAAGCTGTGGCCACAGTGGTTGGTCGAACAGGGAATGGTTTCCTGTGTCGACGCAATGAAGCATACGTGGTCTCGAGTATTAAGCATAGATGCCTAGTCAAGGATGGGAACCGACGCCCAATTCCATACCCTAGACTGAGGCCGGGAGACGGTAGACGGAAGGATCATACCCGTATGGAATCAGCGCCTAAATGTTCACGCCAATTCACCTAGTCTCTAGTGCCATGGACCGTTGCTAGACGGCCACCCATGGTAACGGGCCCAAGTCTAGCTGAGGGTGAACCTAAAGGGTCACACACAAATCACCGAGGAGGTTGAGAGATCGACTTGGAGTCAATCTCGAAGGATAAAATAAGTAATTGGATTACTTAAGGGAAAGTCCATTGGATGGACGGGCCGATATTGTATCGGGCTTTCATTTAACCGGTAAATTGGATTTTCGATTAAATATGAAAATTTGAGACGTTGAGACGTTGGATCTTTTAATTGGATTGAAAGATCAACGGGAATAATTTAAGTGGACATTAAATTGGATTTAATATTGGGTTCGTCGTAATTGGATTAAGATAAAACCCGGTCCGTTAAATTATACCCGAGAGGAGAAATAATTCCTAATTTGGAATAGGAAGAAGTTAGACTTCTTCCCTTAATTAAACATGGTCGACATGCTCCCTTGGAGGAAGCAAAATCAGCCATGTTGCATGCTAGGTGGTATGTTGACTTGTCTCTTTTTGAAAGAGACAAATCAACTCCAATCAAGCTCTTCTCTTTTGGTATGATTTGATCATACCATAAATTTTGGTAGGCTTGATTGAAGAATGTTAGAATAGGTGACCATGTAAGCCAATTTTGGCAGGAATATGTAACTTATGTCTAGACAATTTTTGGTATTTGATAAAAACATTTATGAATAAAGAAGTGAAAATTCATATGGCAATACTTTGTTTACGTTCACTTATATCTGCATTTACATTTCTGTTCACTACGCAAACAAAGCCCACGGACTGAGAATCGATATTGGGGACTGGGACTACGCTTGGAGGTAGGTCCATGAAATCAGTCTTGCCGAATCAATCCGGAAATCTCCAAGTCAAGGAATCCCGAAAATGGGTACCGGGATTCCCTTTGAGATTTGCACTAAGCATCTGCTGTCGTATTTCATCGACGGGTGACGAAGGTCGTCTAAGCAGTGTTAGTGGGTCAGCATGCTAGGAAGCAGCTGACTGAGGTGACTCGCGGGAACCGTCTTACGGAGGACCTTGAGTATGGTCAGCAAGGTATGACGTGTATTCCCGGTTCCAACGGTACAGGCCAAGTCCTTTGACTTGAGGAACTGCTGAGTTTACCTGTGCATCAGGTCTGTATCTTAGATATGGTGAGAGATTGCCAAAATACTCTTGAGTAGTCATAAGCCATGTCTAGTGCAGCTCGGGTGTACAGAGTGACAGTAGTTTCCAAGAAAGGATCTGTCTCCTGTCAAAAGGCATTGACAGTTGAGTCTCATGTATGCTCTGTGTCTTGTCCCTAAAATCTGTGGCCACAATAACTGAACAGAAGGGAAGGTTTCCATTGCGGCGTTTAGTAAGGACCGACCGACACTTAGGTCCAAAATGGGTACCTGCATTTTCCGTGCCCTGGACTCTGAGTGATGAGACCGAAGACAGAAGGACAAGTGTACTGTTAGAGCCTAAATGTTCAGCCCCCAATATTTCACCTAGTATCTAGTGCCATGGACCGTTGCTAGATGGCCACCCATGGTAACGGACGGATTCTAGGAATCCGACCAAGTCTAGCTGAATGGTGAACCTAAAGAGTCGCACACTATCCACACACACTTAGTATTTAATTTGAAATTAAATATTGGACTAAAGGAATGATTAAATTAGATTTAATCGGGTCCTATATTTTCTTGGAGAAATTAATTCCTTTTATTTGATAAAGGGAATTAAATTAATAAATATGATTTATTAAAGGGTTGATTTAATGGGCTTAGAGTAAATATTAATATTTATTTATTATATTTATTTATTCTTTTAGCCTTTTAGAATATTTAATGGGATTTAAATATTCCATTAAATTAAAATCAACGGTTGAGATGAAAAGGGGAGATGGAAGGCTAGAATTTGTTTGACTAGGTCAAACACTAGTTTGATTAGGACTTTGACTAGGTCAAAATCCTAGTCAAATTAGGGTTCTTAGAGTTGGAGTTTAAAGAGGATTAAACTCCTCCTCTATAAATACCTCTAGCTTCCAACTATTGCATGATGATGATTCTTGAAATCACACACAGAACACACACTTCCCCCTCTCCTACATCTCGTCCGCCCCTCTCTCTCTCACTCTCCAAGAAAATTATTTCTTGTTCTTATGTTCTTGGAACATTAGAACTAAGGAAGATTAGTCCCGTTGATTCATAACGTGTGATTGATCTATCCTCTCCAAAAATACTTGTTCGTTGCTAGCACTACGTGCAAGATACGTGGGTGGATCGTGTGTCACGATTTGGAGGGTCTCAAGAACGAGATCTCCGTGCAAAACGGGGAACAACACATGTAGCCGTTGAAGACGAAAACGACAACGGGTAGGTCTCGTTTTATTTTTTCGTCCCTCTTTATTTTTTTCAACTCTATGGCCTCCATGATTTCTTTACATGTTATATGATCATGAGATACACCGAACGCCCGGGAACCTCAAGGGTACACCCCTTGAGCGTGTTCTTTTAAATTAAAAGCATGCTTTAATTTTTGTATGTTTAATTTTATCGCGCTTCCGCATTCGCGCAATTCCCGAGACGATCCACCGATTTATTTCAAAGAATTGATGGTGATTGATTGGAATGAATCTAGACATCCTTGGATGAACCTAGACACATTTCAATCATCACATTAATGATGTATATATATTAGAATATACAACACCAAGCATAAGTGATTTATTATTCATCTTTTTCTAGGAAAAAGAGAAGACAAAAATCCCTCTCCTCTCTCTAAAATTTCGTGCTCTCTCCCTCTCCCACACTTGTGTTCTTCACTTGATTTTGAATCAAGAAGAAGACAAAGTAAGTTTAAGAGAACACTAATTCATAGTGTTCTTCTCTTAAACCGATTCCTTCTAAACCCGTTCTTTTCTAGCAAGAAGAACGTGTGTTTCTTCCGGTGTGGTGTGGATCACCTTTGGAGAATCCATACGTTTGGATTACGTGAGCATTCCGGAGAAGGAACAACGCAAGTAGCCGGGAGCATACGCTAAACACTCAAAGGTAACGGTTTATTATGCTTTGATTGATTTCATTTATATATCTATGCCCTATGTGCTTAAATATATGTTTTAATATTTACACATCCTACATAGAATGCCCAATTGAGCACCCAAGGGTACACCCCTTGGGATTCCCGTATTTTGAATTTGATTTAAATTTACGCACAATTTCTCGCTTTCTCGCTTCCGCTCGCGCTCCCGGGCGGATCCGCTTGTCCTTCAAGTGGTATCAGAGCCCGGTTCGATGTAAGGGGCATAGATCTATGTGTTTGGCATGATCTACTTGCTTTTAAATGACTTTATTGGCATGTTAGATTACATAAATATATGAATAATATGATGATTCAATTGTTTGGATTTAATGGACTTTTGGCATGCTTAATTTTGTTAGATTGGATCTAAAATTACATGCTTATTTTCAGAATAATATTACTGTTATTGTGCTGAAACAGTTTTGAAAAACAGAAAAAAAAAAATTTGATCGGGCCGGCAGTGGCCGCGCGCAGGCGGGCGCCTACGCGCGCGCCATGCGCGCGGACGCTGCTGGCCGAGGCCAGCGCGCGGCACAGCGCGCACGCTACCCTGTGCGCGCGGCCGGCCGGCCAGCACAGCAGCTGGGCTGTTTTGTGCCATTTTTTGACTTTTTCCGGAAAATTTGATTTTCTGTATTTTCTGCGCAATATTCTGAAAATATATTAATTTTGCATTTTTGATTTTGGAATAATTGAATTATTCCTTGGATTAAATTTGCTTAATTAATTTGGCATTAATACATGCATTGGATGCATTGTTTAAAATGTCCATTAAATTTAAAATTTGAATTTTGCATATTATTTGTATGTTTATGCTTTTGTGATGTTGGACATCACTTGGGTATTTGGAATATCCATTGGTTATTTATGTATGATTATTTGGAATAATTGTGTTATGTGAGTTGATGGAATCAACATGGGATGATCACAAGAGCCCTAGACCTTATGTATGGATGAATGTAGGATCATTTATTTTCTGTTGGGTGGGGCCTGCGTGCCTCTTGTTTTTGGGACTATCATCTCCCGTATTATCAGTCTGGTGATGTTAAGGGTTGTTTTCTTTATTACCAATGTATTAGTTTCAGTTGTAATGAGAGTAGATAGGATTGGTGAGGTTTTACTTTTAACAAGCAATTGGAGTCGGAGACCCAAAGGAGGAGCATCAAGGCGTGAAACAAGAAGCACTTCAAGGCCTATTGGAATGACGATGCGTTTATCATTATTGTAATAATTTAGGACCACCCTAGACAGACCATAGACTCACTGCGGGCTTAGTGGGTCGTATAGGTTCGACTTGTGATCATCCTAATAGGGGTATGCTATGTTTTATGCATGCGGCGTTTTTTATTTATCGCTTTAAATATTGAATATTTATGCATGCTAAAACACAATAATGTGATGAGGTCTCGGTCACACTTAAACTCTCATTTGGTTGGACCAAATTAAATGTTAGGCCCAGAACGGACTTGGATCAAAATGGTATTTTGGACTGTCTGAGCCTTCCATCCACAGCAATGTGGTGAGGAAGCTACCACTACCCAAGTGTGGTCTCACGAGTCGTGGCACACTTGGAATAGGGGAAAGCTGCACTATTGTTGTGAACAAAAAGACTGCGCTCGCTGTTTCCCTGTCTCACGAGTCGTGGGGGGTGACAGTTTGAGGCATGATTTGGTTGATGGGTCGGGCCCAACACTGAGTAACATGGTTCGCTTGGAGTCCTCGGGACCATGTGAATAGGTGAGGCAAAATGTCTTGGGAATCTCATTGGATGAGAATGATATTGGATATCTCCCACAAGGTCTTCTTCATGTGAATCGTAAAAGCGGGGCATGGAGATTACGCTTGTGGATCCCAAGCCAGTAGGAAATGGTTTCCCGAAACTCCGCTTGAGAGTGGCGGACTTTCGTATAAATAGTGCAAGGGTTAAAGACTAAAAGACCAAGTGTTCAACTTGAACAATAATATTACCATCATCTGCTAATTTCTGCTTTACATTTTTTAATAATGTAGATATGTCTAAGAACCCATTAACCATGATTCTTGAGACTAACAAATTCAACGGAACGAACTACTCGGACTGGCTGAGAAACCTGAGGATTGTCCTCGGTTTCGAGAACCAAGGCTACGTCTTGGACGAGCCGCCACCGAGCGACTTACCGGAGGGGTCCACGCCTGAAGAACGTTTGATGTTCGAGAAATGGCATGAGGACAACCGGCAAGTACGCAGTATCATACTGGCTTCGATGTCTAACGACATCCAGAAGCAGTATGAGAGGCTGGACAACGTATCCGCCATAATGCTCCGCATGAATGAGGTTTATGCGGTTCCGGATAGGCATATTAGATATGCCGCCACAAAAGCATTCTTTGGCACTAAGCTCGCTGAAGGAGCGTCTGTACAGAGTCATGGGGTCAAGATGCTCTCCCTAGTGGAGAAAGTCGAGGACCTTAAAGCTGGGCTTAACAATGACAAGTACATTGACGTGATCCTCCAGTCGCTTCCTCCATCCTATGACCCGTTTGTTGTAAACTACAACATGAATGGACTTGAGAAGTCTATTCATGAGTTGATCAACATGCTGGTCCAATACGAGGCAACGACCCACAAGTCGGCGCCGGCGGTATTGATAGGAGAGGCTTCGACCTCCAACGCGAATGGCAAGAGGGTCGGACGCTGGAAAGAGGAAGAAGGGCAAAGGGAAGACGGTTGTGGCCCCTGCTCACGCTCCGGGCGTCCTGTTGCTCCGGTTGGACCGAGCAAAGGGAAAGGAAATGCTCGTGGTTCTCAGCGGTCCAAGGCAAATGATGTCTGCATACATTGCCAAGGGAAAGGGCATTGGAAGAGGGCGTGCCCACAACTCCTCTCCAATGCAGGTATGTTTGTGGTTGAAGTTAATATGATTACTAATTCTGCTTCATGGGTATTGGATACCGGGTGTGGTGCTCACATCTGCAATGATTTGCAGGCACTGCAAAGAAGCAGAAGGCTAACCAAGGATGAGATGATCCTGAGGCTAGGCGATGGCAAGGCCGTTGCTGCGGAGGCCGTAGGATCACTAGAATTAGCCATTAGTAGTCATGTTAGGATTGTACTGAACGACTGTTTCTATGTACCTAGCATGATTAAAAATATTGTTTCCATCCCGGTCCTTGATAAGCAGGGATATGAATTTTTCATCAATCAAAAAGGTTTTTTTCATTATCAAAGATGGTATTTCTCATTTGCTTGGTACATTGGTCAACGGTCTGTACATACTTCAAGAAGTCTAATTGGATTATGACTGCAGAACACAAACGAAAACGTGATGATCATAATAACGCACAGATATGGCATGTGAGGTTAGGTCATATCTCTAAAGATAGGATAAGAAGGTTGGTAGACTCAAAGAGTCTAGAAATAGACAATTTGGACAACCTACCGACCTGCGAATCCTGTCTAAAGGGAAAGATGACCAAGAAACCCTTTGTTGGACAAAGTACGCTAGCCAGTGGTCTGTTGGATTTGATCCATACAGATGTCTGTGGTCCACTACATAGTTAGGCTAGAGGTGGGTACTCGTACTTCATAACCTTTACCGATGATCACTCACGGCATGGTCATGTTTACCTGATGAGGTACAAGTCTGAAGCCTTTGGAAGGTTAAGGAATACAGACTTGAAGTAGAGAACCAAACCGGTCGAAAGATCAAAGCCCTTCGATCGGACCGAGGTGGAGAGTATTTGAGTGGTGAGTTTACTGATTATCTAAAAGAGAATGGGATTCTCTCTCAGTGGATCCCTCTTGGAACACCGCAGCTTAATGGTGTGTCTGAAAGGAGGAATCGGACCTTGTTGGACATGGTCCGGTCCATGATGAGTTTTACCGAACTCCCCCTTTCCTTCTGGGGATACGCTCTTGAGACGGCGGCCAAAATTTTGAGCTTGGCACCATCTAAAAAGGTATCCCAGACGCCATATGAGATATGGCATGGCAAGCCTGCCTCCTACAAATACTTGAAAGTGTGGGGTTCCCCCGCATATGTCAAGAGATTAGTGGGAGATAAACTGGACTCGAGGTCTAGTTTATGCAGGTTCATCGGCTATCCAAAAGAAACTGCGGGGTATTATTTCTATGATCCCTCCGAGCAAAAGGTTTTTGTCTCGCGAAACGCAATGTTCTTGAAAAAAGGTTTTCCATCGGATAGTCGACGCGATGAGGTACTCCTTGAGGAATCAAGTGAGGTACCCCATGAGACGGCAGTGACATCTGAGCCACTGGTTCCCACTGATATTGTTCCAGTCCTCCGTAGGTCGGCCAGAGTATCCCACGCACCTGATAGATATGAATTTCTGGGCCTGACCGATCAGTTGGATAATGATCCAAAGACATATGGAGAAGCGATGTCGGACATCGATTCGGACAAGTGGCTTGAGGCCATGAAATCCGAGATGGACTCGATGGGTACAAACAAAGTTTGGACCCTAGTAGATCCACCCAAAGGGGTTAAACCCGTAGGGTGTAATGGGTCTACAAACGTAAGCTTGGAGCTGACGGGGAGGTTACAACCTTCAAAGCCAGGCTTGTGGCGAAAGGTTACACTCAACGACCCGGGGTTGATTTTGAGGAAACCTACTCGCCCGTAGCAATGGCCAAGTCCATTCGGATACTGCTTGCCATAGCAGCATGGTATGACTATGAAATATGGTATATGGACGTGAAAACGGCTTTCCTCAACGGTTTCGTAGAGGAAGAGATCTATATGGATCAGCCGGAGGGTTTCACAACTGTTGGAGAAGACCAGAAGGTCTGCCGTCTCTGAAGGTCCATCTATGGCCTCAAACAAGCTTCCCGAAGCTGGAACATACGTTTTGATGAAGTCATACGGGGATATGATTTCATCAAGAACGAGTCTGATCCTTGTGTATACAAGAAGATCAGTGGGAGCTCAGTTGCGTTTCTGGTGCTTTACGTGGATGACATCTTGCTCATTGGGAATGATGCTAAGATGTTGGGTACCACTAAAGCTTGGTTGTCAACGCAATTCTCCATGAAGGATATGGGCGAGGAATCCTACATCCTTGGCATCAAGATCTACAGGGATAGATCTAAAAGGATGTTAGGATTGGCCCAGTCCTCTTACATTGAGATGAAGAGATTCAATATGGAGAACTCAAAACGAAGATTCCTTCCTATGAGGCATGGAATTAAGTTATCCAAGAAGCAGTCTCCTAAGACTGATGAGGAGCTTAAAAGGATGTTGGACAACCCCTATGCTTCAGCCGTAGGCAGCATACAGTATGTTGTTCAATGCACTAGACTTGATGTGGCTTTCGCTTTGAGCGTAACAAGTCGATATCAGTCGTGTGCCGGGGAGGCACACTGGAGTGCAGTCACGACTATCCTGAAGTACCTGCAAAGGACTAAGGACATGTTCTTGATCTACGGCGGTGGAGAGTTGATACTGGAAGGCTATAGCGACGCTAGCTTCCAGTCGGATGACGATGATGCCAAGTCTCAGTCTGGTTATGTGTTCAGACTTAATGGTGGCGTGGTCGCTTGGAAGAGTTCCAAGCAGGCCACCACGGCGGACTCCACCACAGAGTCCGAATACATAGCAGCTTCGGAAGCTGGTAAGGAGGCGGTTTGGATGAAGAGCTATATCTAAGAGTTGGGTGTAGTACCTAGCATCGTTGAGCCAGTGGTTATCTTCTGCGATAACAACGGGGCTATAGCGCAAGCAAAGGAACCGAGATCTCATCACTGATCAAGCATATTCTTAGACGCTACCATCTGCTCCGAGAGATGGTTAGTAGGGGTGACGTTCGGATGGACCGAGTCAGCTCCGCAGAAAACATAACAGATCCACTTACTAAGCCCATGTCGCAAGTTGCCCATACTCAACATCTGGATAAGATGGGTTTGAGGTCAATGGGTGATTGGCTTTAGGTCAAGTGGGAGATTGTTAGAATAGGTGACCAGAAAGCCAATAGGTTTGGCGATTTGTAACCTATCTAACAACTTGATGTAAATGTCATATTATTATGTGATGAATAAGATGAGTATTCGTCACAATAGTACCTTCTTTGTTGCGCTCATCTTACATTTGTTAAAATGGTGTTTAACTTATATCGCAACAAAGCCCACAGACCATGGATAACAACTCGTGCGGTTGGGCCACGCATTGGATGGTGGTCATGAAACCAACTGATTAAGAGTTGGGTCTGAAACGTTCCAAGTCGAGGACCTCGAGACAGGGCATCGAGAGTCCTATTGAGACTTGCGTCAAGAGTCGTGTTCATTGGATGAGTGCCGTGTTTCACCGGCGACAGGCGTAGGACGCCTACACGATCTTGATAGGTTGGTCGACTGGGGCCGAGCTGACTGGACTGCCTCGCGGGGATCATCATATGGAAGCCTTGGAGGCTTGGTCGGTATGATTTGTTTTCCCTGGTTCCGATAGTACGGGAGTAATCCTCAGACTTGAGGAATCATGGCAGTCGCGTGCACAGGACGGCTGTATCTTGTATCTGGCGAGAGGTAATCATTCTGTAAGATGATTATCATAAGCCTTGTCCAGTGCAGTCGGAATGTGTAGCGAGGACGGTGGATTCCAAGAAGAGGATCCGTCCCCTGTCAGTATGTGACAGAGGTATCTCCTATGCACTCGGAGACACGTTCAAGCTGTTTGAATCTGTGGCCACAGTGGTTGGTCGAACAGGGAATGGTTTCCTGTGTCGACGCAATGAAGCATACGTGGTCTCGAGTATTAAGCATAGATGCCTAGTCAAGGATGGGAACCGACGCCCAATTCTATACCCTAGATTGAGGCCGGGAGACGGTAGACGGAAGGATCGTATCCGTACGGAATCGGCGCCTAAATGTTCACGCCAATTCACCTAGTCTCTAGTGCCATGGACCGTTGCTAGACGGCCACCCATGGTAACGGGCCCTTGTGGGACACGGGCCCAAGTCTAGCTGAGGGTGAACCTAAAGGGTCACACACAAATCACCGAGGAGGTTGAGAGATCGACTTGGAGTCAATCTCGAATGATAAAATAAGTAATTGGATTACTTAAGAGAAAGTTCATTGGATGGACGGGCCGATATTGTATCGGGCTTTTCATTTAATCGGTAAATTGGATTTTCGATTAAATATGGAAAGTTGAGACGTTGAGACGTTGGATCTTTTAATTGGATTAAAAGATCAACGGGAATAATTTAAGTGGACATTAAATTGGATTTAATATTGGGTTTGTCGTAATTGGATTACGATAAAATCCGATCCGTTAAATTATACCCGTGAGGAGAAATAATTCCTAATTTGGAATAGGAAGAAGTTGGACTTCTTCCCCTAATTAAACATGGCCGACATGCTCCTTGGAGGAAGCAAAATCAGCCATGTTGCATGCTAGGTGGTATGTTGACTTGTCTCTTTTGGAAAGAGACAAATCAACTCCAATCAAGCTCTTCCTTTTGGTATGATTTGATCATACCATAAATTTTGGTAGGCTTGATTGAAGAATTGATGGTGATTGATTGGAATGAATCTAGACATCCTTGGATGAACCTAGACACATTCCAATAATCACATTAATTATGTATATATATTAGAATATACAACACCTAGCATAAGTGATTCATTATTCATCTTTTTCTAGGAAAAAGAGAAGACAAAAATCCCTCTCCTCTCTCTCAAATTTTGTGCTCTCTCCCTCTCCCACACTTGTGTTCTTCACTTGATTTTGAATCAAGAAGAAGAACAAAGTAAGTTTAAGAGAACACTAATTCATAGTGTTCTTCTCTTAAACCGATTCCTTCTAAACCCGTTCTTTTCTAGCAAGAAGAACGTGTGTTTCTTCCGGTGTGGTGTGGATCACCTTTGGAGAATCCATACGTTTGGATTTGGTGAGCATTCCGGAGAAGGAACAACACAAGTAGCCGGGAGCATACGCTAAACAATCAAAGATAACCGTTTATTACGCTTTGATTGATTTCATTTATATATCTATGCCCTATGTGCTTAAATATATGTTTTAATATTTACACATCCTACATCGAACGCCCGGTTGAGCACCCAAGGGTACACCCCTTGGGATTCACGTATTTTGAATTTGATTTAAATTTACGCACAATTTCTCGCTTTCTCGCTTCCGCTCGCGCTCCCGGGCGGATCTGCTTGTCCTTCAAAAGATACCTTTCCATCCAGCAAAAAAAAGCCTTTGATACCACTTATCAACACTATGTCCAATCCGAGTAGACGACTTCTCATCACGAATCTTTACACTGCAACTCCGGACTGACGAAGTAACGTCATTCGCAAAAACTTGACGTGGACGTTTGGCCATCGAAACTTCCCAATGAATAGATTATGTTTATTTCCTCTATAAATCTAACCCAATTATTTCATCTTGCAAATCAACACAATACACGTATAGCTAAAAAAAATGAAAATAAAAACACATGTTACCTTAGCAATAAAATATTAAAACAACAACACGACTGCACAAACACCAAAGATTAGCAAAATACACTTGTTTTCGTCCCCTACCAAATTCATCACCGGATTACACACTAATTAAGACATGACAATCATGATACGCACAACACCCATATACATAGAACCATAGCAGCAAGACAAACCAACACGGTCCTAACTGCCACATCATTAATTCTAGCAACCCGTTCAACGATCATAATATATTTTCATATTATATTATATTATTCTATATTATATTATTATATTATCATATAATTAAATTATTTATTATATATTAATTTTTCCACACACACAGTAACAAAATCATTTGACATTAATATCGGCGGTCTATATTTTCTTGTTTTCCTCTGGAGTTTTATGACCACAAACCTTGTTATTTTCATAAGATCAAAATAAATTTTTTGCTTCTATTTTCAAACGGTTATCACACTTCTTCTATTGCCAAGACTGATTTCGCAACATGCACCGTCAAAAAGTATGCCAACCAAACACCAACAACGCACAACAATCAACCTCCATTAACCAAAGACATAATTAAAAATATAAACTAATAATAAAGAAAACAAATATATAATAAGAAATAAATGTTGCAAAACTGGTGCATGTTACAACCATGACAATAGTGCGTTGTACACGACGTCAGCAACGGTGCTTAATATTTTTTTGTTCTTTTGTCGCCTCATTTGTTTCCCAAATCCAGACCATCAAAAAGTATACTGACCAAACAACAAGGTACAACACTGAAATTTGATTAACCCAAAACATAGGTAAAAAGTACATATAATTAACAAAAACAATAATAAATAAATAATCAAAACAAACGCCACAAATTGGGGCATGTTACAACCATGACAATAGTATATTTTCTTTTTTAAGTTGAAGTCCTAAATTTTATCCAACAATTTTTTGATTTTTATTTCTAGGATGTGGCTTCCGCGTGCACTGAAATGGGTTAATTAGTTAATTATAAAATACAAGCGACGCACATATGATATTACACTTCTTGTATTCAGAAACTATTACTCCACTTCTCCTGGCCGTGATTCACTTAGCAATACGGACTATCTAAAAGTCTACTGATAAACCATAACCAACCACTGAGGATAGTAAGTGATACCTACACAACACATTCTCTTACCACTATAAAAGTGCACCAAAAAGAAAAATAAGCATACGCACAATAATTATCAATTCCGTCCCATGCATATATTATTTCAGAACAACGCACCATCTTACTTAAGAACTTATGGAACAAAATGGAACAACTAAAACACGGCATGTTACCAAAAAATATACAAAAAAATAAATATAATGATATAAAAATTAAAAAGTATTGAGACATTATTTTTATATTTTTCTTTTTGGGACGTTAGATCGGTCTGCACTGGACTGACTCGATGCAGAAACATAAGCAAGACAGTAGTCAGTAGTCACACTCGTTGTTTGCTATTATATTTTCCTTCCTATCGCAACATGTGTTATATTTAAAGGATTTTTCTTGACGTCGTGGGTGTTTATATTATAATTTATTTCTCTGTGCAAAACCTGGCAACAAATTCTACATAACAATAGAAAATCACCGCTATACTAATAAAAACAAGCACAAATATAACCAGTAACAAAAAAAATATTTGCTATTATTATTACTAATTACTAAATAATAATATACCTCTCGATGTTGCAAAAATCAATTAACTGACGGTCTAATTGAAGTCAAACCACTGGCCACTATCTCACTCAAAACAACAAGCCATCGTCAACTATGCAACCAACACTAAAAAATGTAATTCGATTTCTAGGACGAAAAATCAATCGCAAATAAGGAAAGAAGACCCAACAACAAATTCTGCAAAACAACATAAAATTCCCACACAACATTTAACATAAGCAACAATATAAGCAATAACAAAATAGTTTTGCTATTACTATTACAAGATCTTACTAAATATATTACTACTAATACATAACAATGTACAACTTCTGACCACACCATTGCCAAAATTGTGAACCAACGATCCAATAAAAGTTAAAGCAACGACCCTATCTCACTCAAAGTAACAACAATTTGCCAACGATTCTGTCTAAGCACCACGAGAAAAAGTAATTCTAATATAATGAGCATAACGACAAAAAATCTCAAGCACTGCAACAAACGCCAAACCACCAAACTTCAAAACCCAATTCCTTGATACGCAAACTGGAAAGGAAATATTACTGAAATATTAAATTGCCTGAACAAATTTTGTGCTACACTAATAGGCTGTCCACAATAACTAAATCATCCAATGCAACACACCAACACAACCATGTTGTGCACAAATGGCCAACACAACAACCAACCAATAGCGAACAAGCACACCTCATTGTTGGACGCACCAGCCCATCACATAACAAACACAATGCTCGTGCCCATGGTACAACTTGAACACAAACGCGTCTCTATTGAACACCAACACCCCCACTCAAAAAAATTATTATATTTTTCACTGTCATCATAACACCATTCCCGAAACCATCAACGCGCATCAGGGAAAAGACGAGCACATCCTATACTTTAATCAAAACACAACTTCTGTTAGAATAGGTGACCAGAAAGCCAATAGGATTGGCGATTTGTAACCTATTATACAACTCGATGTAAATGTAATATTATTATGTGATGAATAAAATGAGTATTTATCACTTCTGGTGCTTACTTTGTTGTGCTCATTTCACATTTGTTAAAACGGTGTTTAACTTATATCGCAACAAAGCCCACAGACCATGGATAACAACTCGTGCAGTTGGGCCACGCATTGGATGGTGGTTATAAAACCAACTGATTAAGAGTTGGGTCTGAAACATTCCAAGTCGAGGACCTCGAGACAGGGCATCGAGAGTCTTATTGAAACTTGCGTCAAGAGTCGTGTTCATTAGATGACTGTCGTATTTCATCGGCGACAGGCGTGGGACGCCTACACGATCTTGATGGGTTGGTCGACTGAGGTCGAGCCGACTGGACTGACTCGCGGGGATCATCATATGGAAGCCTTGGAGGCGTGGTCGGTATGATTGATTTTCCCCGGTTTCGATAGTACGGGAGTAATCCTCAGACTTGAGGGATCATGGCAGTCGCGTGCACATGACGGCTGTATCTTGGATCTGGCGAGAGGTAATCATTCTGTAAGATGATTATCATAAGCCTTGTCCAGTGCAATCGGAATTTTTAGCGAGGACGGTGGATTCCAAGAAGAGGATCCGTCCCCTGTCAGTATGTGACAGAGGTATCTCCTACGCACTCGGGGACACGTTCATGCTGTTTGAAGCTGTGGCCACAGTGGTTGGTCGAACAGGGAATGGCTTCCTGTGTCGACGCAATGAAGCATACGTGGTCTCGAGTATTAAGCATAGATGCCTAGTCAAGGATGGGAACTGACGCCCAATTCCATACCCTAGACTAAGGACGGGAGACGGTAGATGGAAGGATCGTACCCGTACTGAATCGGCGCCTAAATGTTCACGCCAATTCACCTAGTCTCTAGTGCCATGGACCGTTGCTAGACGACCACCCATGGTAACGGGCCCTTGTGGGACACGGGCCCATGTCTACCTGAGGGTGAACCTAAAGGGTCACACACAAATCACCGAGGAGATTGAGAGATTGACTTGGAGTCAATCTCGAAGGATAAAATAAGTAATTGGATTACATAAGGGAAAGTCCATTGGATGGACGGGCCGATATTGTATCGGGCTTCCGTTTAATCGGTAAATTGGATTTTCGATTAAATATAGAAAGTTGGATCTTTTAATTGGAATAAAAGATCAACGGGAATAATTTAAATGGACATTAAATTGGATTTAATGTTGGGTTCGTCGTAATTGGATTATGATAAAACCCGATCCGTTAAATTATAACCGGGAGGAGAAATAATTCCTATTTGGAATAGGAAGAAGTTGGACTTTTTCCCTTAATTAAACATGGCCGACATGCTCCATTGGAGGAAGCAAAATCAGCCATGTATCATGCTAGGTGGTATGTTGACTTATCTCTTTTGGAAAGAGACAATTCAACTCCAATCAATCTCTTCCCTTTTTGTATGATTTGATCATACCATAAATTTTGGTAAGCTTGATTGAAGAATTGATGGTGATTGATTGGAACGAATCTAGACATCCTTGGATGAACCTAGACACATTCCAATAATCACATTAATTATGTATATATATTAGAATATACAACACCAAGCATAGGTGATTTATTATTCATCGTTTTCTAGGAAAAAGAGAAGACAAAAATCCTCTCCTCTCTCTCAAACTCTCGGCCTCTCTCCCTCTCTTACACTTGTTTTGTTCACTTGATTTTGAATCAAGAAGAAGAACAAAGTAAGTTTAAGAGAGCACTAATTCATAGTGTTCTGCTCTTAAACCGATTCCTTCATAAATCCGTTCTACTCTAGCAAGAAGAACGTGTGTTTCTTCCGGTGTGGTGTGGATCACCTTTGGAGAATTCATACGTTTGGATTTTGTGAGCATTCCGGAGAAGGAACAACGCAAGTAGCTGGGAGCATACGCTAAACAATCAAAGGTAACGGTTTATTACGCTTTGATTGATTATATATATTTATCTATGCCCTGTGTGTTTAATATTCATTTGTAATATTTACAAATCCTACATCGAACGCCCGGTTGAACACCCAAGAGCACAACCCTTGGGATTCGTATTTAAAATTAGATTTGATTTAATTTACGCACTTTTCTCGCCTTCTCGCTTCCGCTCGCGCTCCCGGGCGGATCTGCTTGTCCTTCGAGTGGTATCAGAGCCCGGTTCGATGTAAGGGGCGTAGATCTATGTGTTTGGCATGATCTACTTCCTTTTAATGGCTTTATTGGCATGTTAGATTGTATAAATATATGAGTAATATGATAATTCAATTGTTTGGATTTAATGGACTTTTGGCATGCTTTATTTTGTTAGATTAGATCTAAAATTACATGCTTATTTTCAGAATAATATTACTGTTTTTGTGCTGAAACAGTTTTGAAAAAAAATAAAAAATAAAAAATAAATTTGATCGGACCGACAGAGGCTTGCTGCCTGCGCGCGCGTGCGCTGGCCTGTGCGCGCGGCCGGCCGGCCGGCACAACGGCTAGGCGGTTTTGTGCCGTTTTTAGACTTTTTCCGAAAAATTTCATTTTCTGTATTTTCTGCACAATATTATGAAAATATGTTAATTTTGCATTTCTGATTTTGGAATAATTGGATTATTCCTTGAATTTAATTTTCTTAATTAATTTGGGATTAATACATGCATTGGATGCATTGTTTAAAATGTCCATTAAATTTGAAATTTGAATTTTGCATATTATTTGTATGTTTATGCTTTTGTGGTGTTGGACATCACTTGGGTATTTGGAATATCCATTAGTTATTTATGCATGATTATTTGGAATAATTGTGTTATCTGAGTTGATGGAATTAACATGGGATGATCACAAGAGCTCTAGACCTTATGTATGGATGAATGTATGATCATTTATTTTCTGTTGGGTGGGGCCTGCGTGCCTCTTGTTTTTGAGACTATCATCTCCCGTATTATCAGCCTCATGATGTTAAGGCTTGTTTTATTTATTACCAATGTATTACTTTCAGTTGTAATGAGAGTAGATAGGATTACTGAGGTTTTACTTTTAACAAGCAATTAGAGTCGGAGATCCCAAGGAGAAGCATCAAGGCGTGAAACAAGAAGCACTTCAAGGCCATTGGAATGACAATGAGTTTATTATTATTGTAATAATTTAGGACCACCCTAAACAGACCATAGACTCACTGCGGGCTCAGTGGGTCGCATAGGTTGGGCTTGTGATCATCCTAACAAGGGTATGCTATATTTTATGCATGCGGCGTTTTTTATTTATCACTTTAAATATTGGATATTTATGCATGCTAAAACACCATAATGTGATGAGGTCTCGGTCACACTTAAAGTCTCATTTGGTTGGACCAAATTAAATATTAGGCCCAAAACGGACTTGGATCAAAATGGTATTTATGATCTGTCCGAGCCTTCCATCCACAGCAATGTGGTGAGGAAGCTACCACTACCCAAGTGTGGTCCCACGAGTCGTGGCACACTTGGATTAGGGGAAAGCTGCACTTTTGTTGTGAACAAAAGACCGTGCTCGCTGTTTCCCTGTCTCACGAGTCGTGGGGGGCGACAGTTTGTGGCATGATTTGGTTGATGGATCGGGCCTAACACTGAGTAACATGGTTCGCTTGGAATCCTCGGAATCATGCGAATAGGTGAGGCAAAATATCTTGGGAATCTCATTGGATGAGAATGATATTGGATATCTCCCACGAGGTCTTCTTCATGTGAATCGTAAAAGCGGGGCATAGATATTACGCTTCGGGATCCCAAGCCCACTAGGAAATGGTTTCCCAAAACTCCGCTTGAGAGTGGCGGACTTTCGTTAAAATAGTGGGAGGGTTAAAGACTAAAAGACCAAGTCTTCAACTTGAACAATAATATTACCATCATCTGCTAATTTCTGCTTTACATTTTCATTAATTTAGATATATCTAAGAACCCATTAACCATGATTCTCGAGACTAACAAATTCAACGGAACGAACTACTCGGACTGGCTGAGAAACCTGAGGATTGTCTTCGGTTTCGAGAACCAAGGCTACGTCTTGGACGAGCCGCCACCGAGCGACTTACCGGAGGGGTCCACGCCTGAGGAACGTTTGACGTTCGAAAAATGGCATGAGGACAACCGGACAGTACACAGTATCATACTGGCTTCGATGTCTAACGACATCCAGAAGCAGTATGAGAGGCTGGACAACGTCTCCGCCATAATGCTCCGCATGAACGAGGTTTAATGCGGTTCCGGATAGGCATATTAGATATGCCACCACAAAAGCATTCTTTGGCACCAAGTTTGCTGAAGGAGCGTCTGTACAAAGTCATGGGGTCAAGATGCTCTCCCTAGTGGAGAAACTCGAGGACCTTAAAGCTGGGCTTAAATGTGACACGTACATTGACGTGATCCTCCAGTCGCTTCCTCCATCCTATGACCCGTTTGTTGTAAACTATAACATGAACGGACTTGAGAAGTCTATTCATGAGTTGATCAACATGCTGGTCCAATACGAGACAACGACCCACAAGTCGGCACCGGCGGTATTGATCGGAGAGGCTTCGACCTCCAAGGTGAATAGCAAGAGGGTCGGACGTTGGAAGAGGAAGAAGGGCAAAGGGAAGACGGTTGTGGCCCCTGCTCGCGCTCCGGGCGTCCCTGTTGCTCTGGTTGGACCGAGCAAAGGAAAAGAGAAGGCCCGTGGTTTTCAGTGGTCCAAGACAAATGATGTCTGCATGCATTGCCAAGGGAAAGGGCATTGGAAGAGGGAGTGCCCGCAACTCCTCTCCAATGCAGGTATGTTTGTGGTTGAAGTAAATATGATTACTAATTCTGCTTCATGGGTATTGGATACTGGGTGTGGTGCTCACATCTGCAATGATTTGCAGGCACTGCAAAGAAGCAGAAGGCTAACCAAGGATGAGATGATTCTGAGGCTAGGCGATGGCAAGGCCGTTGATGCGGAGGCCGTAGGATCACTAGAGTTAGCCATTAGTAGTCATGTTAGGATTGTACTGAACAACTGTTTCTATGTACCTAGCATGATTAAAAACATTGTTTCCATCCCGATCCTTGATAAGGAGGGATATGAATTTACCATCAATTAAAACTGTTTTTTCATTATCAAAGATGGAATTTCTCATGTGCTTGGTATATTGGTCAACGGTCTGTACATACTTTAACAGTCTAATTGGATTATGACTGCAGAACACAAACGAAAACGTGATGATCATAATAACGCACAGATATGGCATGATCGTAAGAAGGTTGGTGGACTCAAAGAGTCTAGAAATAGACGATTTGGACAACCTACTGACCTGCAAATCCTGTCTAAAGGGAAAGATGACCAAGAAACCATTTGTTGGACAAAGTACGCTAGCCAGTGGTTTGTTGGATTTGATCCATATAGATGTCTGTGGTCCACTAAATACTCAGGCTAGAGGTGGGTACTCGTATTTCATAACCTTTACCGATGATCACTCACGGTATGGTTATGTTTACCTAATGAGGTACAAGTCTGAAGCCTTTGGAAGGTTTAAGGAATACAGACTTGAAGTAGAGAACCAAACCGATCGAAAGATCAAAGCCCTTCGGTCGGACTGAGGTGGAGAGTATTTGAGTGATGAGTTTACTGATTATCTAAAAGAGAATGGGATTCTCTCTCAGTGGACCCCTCCTGGAACACCGCAGCTTAATGGGGTGTCTGAAAGGAGGAATCGGACCTTGTTGGTCATGGTCCGATCCATGATGAGTTTTACCGAACTCCCCCTTTCCTTCTGGGGATACGCTCTTGAGACGGCGGCTAAAGTTTTGAACTTAGCGCCATCTAAAAGGGTATCCCAGACGCCATATGAGATATGGCATGGCAAGCCTGCCTCCTACAAATACTTGAAAGTGTGGGGTTGCCCCGCATATGTCAAGAGATTAGTGGGAGATAAACTGGACTTAAGGTCTAGTTTATGCAGGTTCATCGGCTATCCAAAAGAAACTATGGGGTATTATTTCTATGATCGCTCCGAGCAAAAGGTTTTTGTCTCGCGAAACGCAGTGTTATTGTAAAAAGGTTTTCCATCGGATAGTCGACGCGATGAGGTACTCCTTGAGGAATCAAGTGAGGTACCCCATGAGGCGGCAGTAACATCTGAGCCACTGGTTCCCACTGATATTGTTCCAGTCTTTCGTAGGTCGGCCAGAGTATCCCATGCACCTGATAGGTATGGATTTCTGGGCTTGACCAGTCAGTTGGATAATGATCCAAAGACATACTGAGAAGCAATGTCGGACATCGATTCGGACAAGTGGCTTGAGGCCTTGAAATCCGAGATGGGCTCGATGGGTACAAACAAGGTTAGGACCCTAGTAGGTCCACCCAAAGGGGTTAAACCCATAGGGTGTAAATGGGTCTACAAACGTAAGCTTGGAGCTGACGGGGAGGTTACAACCTTCAAAGCCAGGCTTGTGGCGAAAGGTTACACTCAGCGACCCGGGGTCGATTTTGAGGAAACCTACTCGCCCGTAGCAATGGCCAAGTCCATTCGGATACTGCTTACCATAGCAGCATGGTATGACTATGAAATATGGCAGATGGATGTGAAAATGGCCTTCCTCAACGGTTTCATAGAGGAAGAGATCTATATGGATTAGCCGGAAGGTTTCATAACTGTTGGAGAAGAGAAGAAGGTCTGTCGTCTCCAAAGGTGCATCTATGGCCTCAAACAAGCTTCCTGAAGCTGGAACATACATTTTGATGAGGTTATACGGGGATATGATTTCATCAAGAATGAGTCTGATCCTTGTGTATACAAGAAGATCAGTGGGAGCTCAGTTGCGTTTTTGGTGCTTTACGTGGATGACATCTTGCTCATTGGGAATGATGCTAAGATATTGGGCACCACTAAAGCTTGGTTGTCAACGCAATTCTCCATGAAGGATACGGGCGAGGCATCCTACATCCTTGGCATCAAGATCTATAGGGATAGATCTAGAAGGATGTTAGTTATGGCCCAGTCCTCGTACATTGAGAAAGTCTTGAAGAGATTCAAGATGGAGAACTCAAACCGAGGATTCCTTCCTATGAGGCATGAAATTAAGTTATCCAAGAAGCAGTCTCCTCAGACTGATGAGGAGATTAAAAGGATGTTGGACATCCCCTATGCTTCAGCTGTAGGCAGCATACAGTATGTTGTTCAGTGCACTAGACCTGATGTGGCTTTCGCTTTGAGCGTAACTAGCCGATATCAGTCGTGTGCCGGGGAGGCACAGTGGAGTGAAGTCAAGACTATCCTAAAGTACCTGAAAAGGACTAAACACATGTTCTTGATCTACGGCGGTGGAGAGTTGATACTGGAAGGCTATAGCGACGCTAGCTTCCAGTCGGATGACGATGATGCCAAGTCTCAGTCTGGTTATGTGTTCAGACTTAATGGTGGCGTGGTCGCTTGGAAGAGTTCCAAGCAGGCTACCACGGCGGACTCCACAGAGTCTGAATACATAGCAGCTTCGGAAGCTGCTAAGGAGGCGGTTTGGATAAAGAGCTATATCCAAGAGTTGGGTGTAGTACCTAGCATCGTTGAGCCAGTGGTTATCTTCTGCGATAACAACGGGGCTATAGCGCAAGTAAAGGAACCGAGATCTCATCACCGATCCAAGCATATTCTTAGACGCTACCATCTGCTCCGAGAGATGGTTAGCAGGGGTGACGTTCGGATGGACCGAGTCAGCTCCGCAGAAAACATAACAGATCCACTTACTAAGCCCATGTCGCAAGTTGCCCATACTCAGCATCTAGATAAGATGGGTTTGAGGTCAATGGGTGATTGGCTTTAGGTCAAGTGGGAGATTGTTAGAATAGGTGACCAGAAAGCCAATAGGTTTGCCGATTTGTAACCTATTATACAACTCGATGTAAATGTAATATTATTATGTGATGAATAAAATGAGTATTTATCACTTCTAGTGCTTACGTTGTTGCGCTCATTTCACATTCGTTAAAATGGTGTTTAACTTATATCGCAACAAAGCCCATAGACCATGGATAACAACTCGTGCAGTTGTGCTCCGCATTGGATGGTGGTCATGAAACCAACTGATTAAGAGGTGGGTCTGAAACGTTCCAAGTCGAGGACCTCGAGACAGGGCATCGAGAGTCCTATTGAGTCTTGCGTCAAGAGTCGTGTTCATTAGATGAGTGTCGTATTTCATCGGTGACTGGCGTGGGATGCCTACACGATCTTAATGGGTTGGTCGACTGGGGTCGAGCCGACTGGACTGACTCGCGGGGATCATCATATGGAAGCCTTGGAGGCTTGGTCGGTATGATTGATTTTTCCCGGTTCCGATAGTACCGGAGTAATCCTCAGACTTGAGGGATCATGGCAGTCGCGTGCACATGACGGCTGTATCTTGGATCTGGCGAGAGGTAATCATTCTGTAAGATGATTATCGTAAGCCTTGTCCAGTGCAGTCGGAATGTGTAGCGAGGACGGTGGATTCCAAGAAGAGGATCCGTCCCCTGTCAGTATGTGACAGAGGTATCTCCGATGCACTCGGAGACACGTTCATGCTGTTTGAAGCTGTGGCCACAGTGGTTGGTCGAACAGGGAATGGTTTCCTGTGTCGACGCAATGAAGCATACGTGGTCTCGAGTATTAAGCACAGATGCCTAGTCAAGGATGGGAACCGACGCCCAATTCCATACCCTAGACTAAGGCCAGGAGACGGTAGACGGAAGGATCGTACCTGTACGGAATCGGCGCCTAAATGTTCCTGCCAATTCACCTAGTCTCTAGTGTCATGGACCGTTGCTAGACGGCCACCCATGGTAACGGGCCCTTGTGGGACACGGGCCCAAGTCTAGCTGAGGGTGAACCTAAAGGGTCACACACAAATCACCGAGGAGATTGAGAGATTGACTTGGAGTCAATCTCGAAGGATAAAATAAGTAATTGGATTACTTAAGGGAAAGTCCATTGGATGGACGGGCCGATATTGTATCGAGCTTCCGCTTAATCGGTAAATTGGATTTTCGATTAAATATGGAAAGTTGAGACGTTGAGACGTTGGATTTTTTAACTGGATTAAAAAGATCAACGGGAATAATTTAAATGGACATTAAATTGGATTTAATGTTGGGTTCGTCGTAAATGGATTACGATAAAACCCGGTCCGTTAAATTATACCCGAGAGGAGAAATAATTCCTATTTTGGAATAGAAAGAAGTTGGACTTCTTCCCTTAATTAAAGACGGCCGACATGCTCCTTTGGAGGAAGCAAAATCAGCCATGTTTCATGCTAGGTGGTATGTTGACTTCTCTCTTTTGGAAAGAGACAAATCAACTCCAATCAAGCTCTTCCCTTTTGGTATGATTTGATCATACCATAAATTTTGGTAGGCTTGAATGAAGAATTGATGGTGATTGATTAGAACGAATCTAGACATCCTTGGATGAACATAGACACATTCCAATAATCACATTAATTATGTATATATATTAGAATATACAACACCAAGCATAGGTGATTTATTATTCATCTTTTTCTAGGAAAAAGAGAAGACAAAAATCTTCTCCTCTCTCTCAAACTCTCGGCCTCTCTCCCTCTCTTACACTTGTGTTCTTCACTTGATTTTGAATCAAGAAGAAGAACAAAATAAGTTTAAGAGAGCACTAATTCATAGTGTTGTTCTTTTAAACCGATTCCTTCTTAAACCCCTTCTTTTTCTAGCAAGAAGAACGTGTGTTTCTTCTGGTGTGGTGTGGATCACCTTTGGAGAATCCATACGTTTGGATTTTGTAAGCATTCCGAAGAAGGAACAACGCAAGTAGCCGGGAGCATACGGTAAACAATCAAAGGTAACGGTTTATTACGCTTTGATTGATTATATATATTTATCTATACCCTATGTGTTTAATATTCATTTCCAATATTTACACATCCTACATCGAACGCCCGATTGAGCCCCCAAGGGCACAACCCTTGGGATTCGTATTTTAAATTAGATTTGATTTAATTTACGCACTTTTCTCGCCTTCTCGCTTCCGCTCGCGCTCCCGGGCGGATCCGCTTGTCCTTCAACTTCTACATAATCAACTCACATCCGCTACAAGACAAGCATACACCTTTTTCTCTCTCCAAATATGAGAATGTTTCGGTCCTAGTGAGACGAATTTTCATCCAAAAGTAGCGCGCATGCAAAGCGAACACACCAACACCTTTTTACAAAACAATCATCAAATACCATAAAAGACAAACAAAGCGTTACGAGTAACCACAAAATTTTGCCATTGGCGCTGCCATCGGTGCAAATCACGTACAAGAAAACCAAACCCCACACCAAAATTAAACACGTCAACACTTTTTTCATTAGCCTTGCCATCAACATACGTAGAGTACAAGATAACCACACTCTCGTTTAGCCATCGTGCGTGAAAATTCAGCCTGGGCGCAAGTATGCAGAAAACCAATCCATCGTGAATGGACGTTGTACTCAAATTCCTTACAACCAATGTGAAACAACCACCGCCAATCCCTCTGTCAAAAAAAACCAACTGTAAGACCCCAGATGCAAAAGATTAGATTTCACCAACCAAGTTTGAATGCATAAACTAGCTGCACAACAAACAACAACTACTATTTTATACCCACGACAAATAACACCCTTCCGTAATATGGAACCAAAACAAACTTACCACACCGCAGTGATCCCCACATAAGGGACCAAACATTCAAAATGAATGCGATTCAAACCATGAGAGTGTTTAACGGCATCGTTGTTAGAATAGGTGACCAGAAAGCTAATTGGATTGGCGATATTAGGTACTATTTAGCAATCTTTATTAAAGTAATTTTGACTTGATGAATATAGTAAGTATTCATCATTGGCACTATGTGTTTGTTGTGCTTACTGATTACGTTAAATGGCGTTTTAACGTAACAACAAATGCCCACATACTAATTGAATAACCCGTGTAGTTGGGTTGTGCATTGGATGGCAACTATGAAACCAACTTCTGAGGGTTGGTCTGAAACGTTCCAAGTCGAGGACCTCGAGACAGGGCATCGAGGGTCCTATAGAGACTTGCACTAATGATTGTATTCATTGGATGAGTGTCGTGTTTCATCGGCGACACACGTTGGATATCTATGCAATATCAGTGGGTTAGTTGACAAGGGTGTCAGCTGACTGAACTGACTAGCGGGAATCATGATATGGAAGCCTTGGAAGGTTGGTCGGTATGACTTGAATTCCCGGCTTCGATAGTACGAGATTAGTCCTCCGACTTGAGGAATCATAGCAGTCACATGCATATGATGGTTGTATGTAGGATCTGGCAAGAGATGTCCATATCTAGGATACATTCATTATAAGCCTTATCCGATGCAGTCGGAATATGTATTGAGGACACTGGATTCTAGGATAAGATCTGTCACCTGTCACTATATCACAGTTGAGTCCCCTGTGCGCTCTGAGACAGTTTAAACTCTTTGAGTCTGTGGCCACAACAATTGGTCGAGTAAGGAATGATTCCTTACGTCGATCAATAGAGCAATTGTGTCTTGAGTTATTGAGTATAGTTGTCTAGTCCAGGATGGGAACCGACGCTCAATTCCATGCCCTAGGCCTATACACCGAACCGGGCTCTGATACCACTGAAAAGGATGCGTGCATCGTCCCGGGAAAATTGCGCGAATGCGGAAGCGCGGTATAAAATAAAATACGGAATTTAAAACATGCTTTTAAATTAAAGAACACGTTTCAAGGGGTGTGTCCTTGAAATTTCCCGGGTGTTCGGTGTATCTCATGAATAAACAACATACAATAATCATGGAGGCCATAGGGTTGAAAATTAAAAGAGACGAAAATATTAAAACGAGACCTACCCATTGTCGTTTTTGTCTTCAACGACTACACGCGTTGTTCCCCATTTTGCACCAAGATCTCGTTCTTGAGACCTTCCAAATCGTGACACAAGATCCACCCACGTATCTTGAACGTCGTGCTAGCAACGAGCAAGTATAATTTATTGGAGTGGATGAATCAACAACACGTTATGAATTAACGGTATTGATTCATCAATGTTCTAATGTTTCAAGAACAAGAGAACAAGAAAAAAATGTTTTCTTGCAGAGAGAGAGGGCGGACGAGAGGGAGAGAAACGAGAGAGGGAGTCTGTTGTGTGTGTGTTGGAATTTCAAGAATCATCATCCTTCAAAAGGTGCAAGGCTAGGGGTTTATATAGAGGAGGAGTTTAATCCTCTTTAAACTCCAACTCTTTAGAAGCTTAATTTGACTAGGATTTTGACCTAGTCAAAGTCCTAGTCAAAGTAGAATTTGACCTTGTCAAATTCAATCCTAGCCTTTGATCTCTCCCATTAAATCTCAACCATTAATTTAATTTAATGGAATATTTAAATCCTATTAAATATTCCAAGAAGCCAAATAAATATAATAAATAAATATTAATATTTATTCTAGGCCCATTAAATTAATTCCCCTAATAAATCTAATTTATTAATTTAATTCCCTTTATCAAATAGAAGGAATTAATTTTCCAAGAAAATATAGGACCCGATTAAATCAAATTTAATTATTCCTTTACTCCAATATTTAATTTCAAATTAAATACTAAGTGTGTGTGGATAGTGTGTGACTCTTTAGGTTCACCTTTCAGCTAGACTTGGTCGGTTTCCTAGAATCCGTCCATTACCATGGGTGGCCATCTAGCAACGGTCCATGGCACTAGAGACTAGGTGAAATATCCGGGGATGAACATTTAGGCTCTAACAGTACACTTGTCCTTCTGTCTTCGGTCTCATCACTTAGGGTCTAGGGCACGAAAAATGCAGGTACCCGTTTTGGACCTAAGTGTCAGTCTGTCCTTACTAAACGCCGCAAGGGAAACCTTCCCTTTTGTTTAGTTACTGTGGCCCAGCTTTTAGGGACAGGACACAGAGCATACATGAGACCCAACTGTCAATGCCTTTTGACAGGAGACAGATCCTTTCTTGGAAACTACTGTCACTCTGTACACCAGAGCTGCACTAGACATGGCTTATGACTACTTAAGAGTATTTTGGCAATCTCTCATCATATCTAAGATACAGACCTGATGTACAGGTAAACTAAGCAGTTCCTCAAGTCAAAGGACTTGACCTGTACTGTTGGAACCAGGAATACACGTCATACCTTGCTGACCATACTCAAGGTCCTCCGTAAGATGGTTCCTGCGAGTCACCTCAGTCAGCTGCTTCCTAGCATGCTAACCCACTAACACTACTTAGACGACCTTCGTCACCCGTCGATGAAATACGACAGCAGATGCTTAGTGCAAGTCTCAAGGGGAATCTCGGTACCCATTTTCGAGATTCCTTGACTTGGAGATTTCTAGACTGATTCGGTAAGACTGATTTCATAGACCTACGTCCAAGCGTAGTCCCAGTCCCCGAAATCGATTCTCAGTCCGTGGGCTTTGTTTGCGTAGTGAACAGATATGTAATAGCAGATATAAGTGAATGTAAACAAAGTGTTGCCATATGGATTTTCACTTCTTTATTCATAAATGTTTTTATCAAACACCTGATTGTCTAGACATAGGTTACATATTCCCGCCAAAATTGGCTTACATGGTCACCTATTCTAACAGATTCCTTAATTTCGAGGACTAATCTCATACTATCGAAGCCGGGAATTCTAGTATACCGACCAAGCCTCGAAGGCTTCCATATGATGACTCCCGTGAGTCAATTTAGTCAGCTGACACCCTTGTCAAGAAACCCATTAATACATCATAGACGTCAATCGTCTGTTGCCGATGAAACACGATACTCATCCAATGTATGCAATCCTTAGTGTAAGTCTCTATAGGACCCTTGATGCCCTGTCACGAAGGCCTCGTCTTGGAACATCTCAGACCAACCCTCAGAATTTGGTTTCATAGTTTTCATTCAATGCGCAACCCAACTACATGGGTTATCCAATTGGTCTGTGGGCATTTGTTGTTGTAAGCCTAGCAAAGGCGTGTGGATCGGCCTGGAAGTGGCGCGAATGCAAAAGCGCGGTATAATTAAAATTATAAGAAATTAAACATGCATAAACGATATAAAAATAAACACATTCAAGGGGTGTTCCCTTGAATCTCCCGGGCATTCGGTGTATCTCATGAATAATAAAAGCATACAAAAGTTTCATGGAGGCCATAGGGTTTAAAAGAAAAAGGGACGAAAACATAAATCGGAAACCTACCGATTGTCGTTTTCGTCTTCGAGCCGGTACTCGCGTTGTTCCCCGTTTTGCTCCAAGATCTCGAACAGGAGACCCTCTAATTCGTACACGCACTCCGCCCATGTATCTTGGTCCTCGTGCTAGCGAAAGAACAAGTGTATGTTTTTGGAGAGGACGGATCGATCGAATGTTATTGATTAATGAGATCAATCCTCCTTAGTGTTCAATTGTAAAACAAAAGAACAAGAAAGAGTTTCTTGGAAGAGAGGGAGAGAGTGCTCGGCCGAAGTGTGTGTGTGTGTGCTTCAAGTTTTTCATCATCTCTTCAAAGAGGACACTTAGGAGTATTTATAGAGGAGGAATCCTATTCCTCTTCCAATTCCTACTCTTTGAAGACTCCTCCTTGAATAGGATTTGACCTAGTCAAATCCTAGTCAACATCTAGCTTCTTGGTCAAACCAATCCTAGCCATTGATTCCTCTCTTTAACCTCAACCATTAATTAATTTAATGGAATATTTAAATCCCATTTAATTAATCCAAAAGGCAATAAATAAATATATCAAATAGAAATATTTATTCCAAGCCCATTAAATTAATTTCCAATAAATCTAATTTATTAGATAAATTTTTTTCATCTAATAAAAGGAATTAATTTCTTCCAAGAAAAGAAGGACCCGATTAAATCCAATTTAATCATTCCATTTCTCCAAATATTTAATTCCAAATTAAATACATCATGTGTGCAGATTGTGTGTGACTCTTTAGGTTCACCTTCAGCTAGACTTAGTTGGATTCCTAAAGTCCGCCCGTTACCATGGGTGGCCGTCTAGCAATGGTCCACCGCACTAGAGACTAGGTGAATATGCGTGGGGATGAACATTTAGGCTCTACAGTACATCTATCCTTCCGTCTACGGTCTCACCACTTAGTGTCTAGGGCACGGATTATGTAGGTACCCATTTTGGACCTAAGTGTCAGTCTGTCCTTTACCAAATGCCGCAGGGAATCCTTCCCTTCTGTTCAATTACTGTGGCCATAGATTTTAGGGACAAGACACAGAGTATTTGTGAGACACAAGTGTCAACACCTTTTGACAGGTGACAGATGCTTTCCTGGAAACTACTGTTACGTTGTACACCGTGGCTGCACTAGATATGGCTTATGACTACTCAAGTGCATTTTGGCAATCTCTCAGCATACCTAAGATACAGTCTCGAAGTACAGGTAAACTGAGCAATTCCTCAAGTCAAAGGATTTGACTTGTACCGTTGGAAACGGAAACCCACGTCATACCTAGCCGACCCTACTCAAGGTCCTCCGTAAGACGGTTCTCGCGAGTCACCTCAGTCGGCCACTCCCCAGCAGGCCGACCCACTAACACTGCTCAGACGACCTTCGTCACCCGTCAATGAAACACGACAGTAGATGCTTAGTGCAAGTTTCGAGGGGAATCTCGGGACCCATTTTCGAGATTCCTTGACTTGGAGTTTTTCAGACTGATTCGGCGGAACTGATTTTATAGGCCTACCTCCAAGTGTAGTCCTAGTCCCCAAAATGTGATTTCAGTCTGTGGGCTTTGTTTGTGTAGCGAACAATTATAAAGCAGATAAAGTGAACATAGACAAAGTATGCGCCAAATGAATTTCACCTTCTTATTCATCAAGGTTTTATCAAAAACTTCGAAATTGTTCAGACATAGGTTACATTTCGCCTACCAATATTGGCTACATGGTCATCTATTCTAACAATCTCCCACTTGACCTCTAAAGCCAATCGCCCATATGCCTAATCCCCATCTTCTCAAGATGTTGCGTATGAGCGCTCCGCGACATAGGCTTTATCAGCGGATCTGCTGTGTTGTCTGCTGAGTTGACTCGGTCCATCTGAACGTCACCTCTTCCTACCATTTCTCTTAGAAGGTGGTAGCATATAAGAATGTGTTTGGATCGGTGATGAGATGTCAGTTCCTTTGCTTGTGCTATGGTTCCGTTGTTATCACAAAAGATGACTACGGGCTCGGCGATGCTAGGCACCACACCCAACTCTTGGATGTAGTTTCTCATCCAAACCGCTTTTTTTGGCAGCTTCTAAAGCTGCTATGTATTCGGCCTCAATGGTGGAATCAGCAGTGGTTGCTTTCTTGGGACTTTTCCATGCTACCACTCCTCCATTGAGCGTGAATACATAACCTGATTGAGACTTGGTATCATCATCATCTGCCTGGAAGCTAGCATCGCTAAAGCCTTCCAGGATCAGTTCTCCATCGCCATAGACTAAGAACATTTCCTTAGTCCTCCTTAGGTACTTAAGGATGTCCTTGATCGCATTCCAATGTGCCTCTCCTACACAGGACTGATATCTGCTCGTTACACTCAAGGCGTAAGCGATGTCAGGTCTAGTGCAGTGGACCGCATATTGGATGCTTCCTACGGCAGAAGCATAGGGAACGATTTTCATCTTTTCAAGTTGCTCATCAGTCTGAGGAGACTGTTTCTTGGACAACTTGATCCCATGCTTAATGGGAAGGAATCCTCGTTTGGAGTTGTCCATCCGAAACCTTTTCAGGACTTTCTCCATATACGAGTTTTGGGTTAGTCCTAACATTCTTTTAGATCTGTCCCTGACAGTCTGGATGCTAAGAATGTAGGAGGCTTCACCCAAATCCTTCATGGAAAACTGAGCTGATAACCATGCTTTTGTGTCACCCAACATTCTAACATCATTTCCTATGAGTAGAATGTCATCCACATAAAGCACTAGGAACACTATAGAGCTCGCACTGACCTTCTTGTATACACAAGGGTTGGATTCATTTTTGATGAAATCATAACCCCATATGGCTTTGTCAAAGCGAATGTTCCAACTTTGGGATGCTTGTTTGAGGCCATAGATGGACTTTTGGAGACGACAGACCTTCTGTTCTTCTCCGGTGACCGTGAAACCCTCCGGCTGATCCATGTAGATCACTTCCTCAACGAAACCATTGAGGAAGGCCTATTTTCACGTCCATCTGCCATATCTCATAGTTATACCATACTGCTATGGCAAGCAGGATCCGAATGGACTTAGCCATGGCTACCAGCGAGTAGGTGTCCTCAAAGTCGACCTCGGGTCGTTAAGTGTACCCTTTTGCTATTAGCCTAGCCTTGAAAGTTGTGACCTCTCCATCAATGCCAAGTTTGCGCTTATAGACCTATTTACAGCCAACTAGCTTAACCCCTTTGGGCGGGTCTACAAGTGTCCAGACCTGGTTCTCATTCATGGAGTCTATTTTGGTTTTCATGGCCTCAAGCCATCTCCCGGAGTTGATGTCAGACATTGCTTCCCCATATATCTTAGGATCCTTATCCAATAGACTGGTCGTGTTTAGAAAGCCGTATCTTATAGGAGGTCGCGATTCTCTAGCTGACCTACGGAGAACGGGAACGTCAGTGGTGACTGTGGGCGCTGACTGTATTGGAGTCGACGGTTCAGGTACCGAGGCTGGCCCTTCCTGAGGTCGTCCTTCATGCCTAGCATGCTGGACTTCTCGAGGTTGGTCAGCCCTCTGGTTATCTATCCTGAATCTGTAAGTGAGGAATCCGCGGCTTCCACTGATGACTGGTTTCCATCACTTGACTCCTCAAGGATTAGTTCATCAAGTTGGATATCCTCTGGAAAGCCTTGTTCCAAGAACACTGCGGTTCCTTCAAACAAGTACCTTTTGTTCCAAGGTGACATAGAAATAATAACCTGCAGTTTCCTTGGGGTATCAAATGAACCTGCATAAACTAGACTTTGATTCTAGCTTGTCTCCCACTAGCTTCTTGACGTATGCGGGGCTACCCCACACTTTCAAGTAGTTGTAGGACGCAGGCTTGCCATGCCATATTTCATATGGCGTTTGGGTCAATACGCTGGTTTGAAAGATTATGTGGATCGTCCCGGGAAAAGCGCGAATGCGGAAGCGCGGTATAATTAAAAATTAAAACGGAATTTAAACATGCTTTTAAATTAAATCACGTTTCAAAGGGTGTGCCTTTGAAATTTCCCGGGCATTCGGTGTATCTCATGAACGTATAACATTAAAATAAATCATGGAGGCCATAGGGTTGGAAATTAAAGAGGGACGAAAATTTAAAACGAGACCTACCCGTTGTCGTTTTCGTCTTCAACGGCTACACGCGTTGTTCCCCGTTTTGCACCAAGATCCCGTCTTTGAGACCCTCTAATTCGTGACACACGATCCACCCACGTATCTTGCACGTCGTGCTAGCAACGAACAAGTGTATAATTTTGGAGTGGATGAATCAATAACACATTATCAATTAATGGTATTGATTCATCAAGATTCTAATGTTCCAAGAACAAAAGAATCAAGAAAATAATTTTCTTGAGAGAGAGAGAGGGCGGACGAGAGAGATGGGAGAGAGAGATCCGTGTGTGTGTGTTGTAGTGTGTGTGTTGGAGATTCATCATCATGTAAATTGTAGGATGCTAGGGGTTTATATAGAAGAGGAGTTTAATCCTCTTTAAACTCCTCTTTTAAGAACTCTAATTTGATTAGGATTTTGACCTAGTCAAAGTCCTAGTCAAACTAGTGTTTTGACCTAGTCAAAACGATCCTAGCCATCCATCTCTCCCATTGATCTCAACCGTTGATTTAATTTAATTTAATGGAATATTTAAAACCTATTTAAATATTTCCAAGAGGCTAAAATAAATATAAATATTATTTAAGCCCATTAAATAAATTCCTTTGATAAATCCAATTTATCAATTTAATTCCTTCTATCAAATAGAAAGAATTATTTCTCCAAGAAAAATAAAGGTTCCGATTAAATCTAATTTAATCATTCCTTCACTCCAATATTTAATTCCAAATTAAATATTTAATTGTGTGTGGATAGTGTGTGACTCTTTAGGTTCACCATTCAGCTAGACTTGGTCGGATTCCTAGAATCCGTCCGTTACCATGGGTGGCCATCTAGCAACGGTCCATGGCACTAGAGACTAGGTGAAATATTCAGGGATGAACATTTAGGCTCTAACAGTACGCTTGTCCTTCTGTCTTCGGTCTCATCACTTAGTGTCTAGGGCACGGATAACGCAGGTACCCATCTTGGACCTAAGTGTCGGTCTGTCCTCACTAAACGCCGCAAGGGAAACCTTCCCTTCTGTTCAGTCACTGTGGCCACAGTTTTAGGGACAAGACCTAGAGCATACATGAGACTCAACTGTCAAAACCTATTGACAGGAGACAGATCCTTTCTTGGAAACTACTGTCACTTTGCACACCAGGACTGCACTAGACATGGCTTATGACTACCAAAGAGAATTCTGGCAATCTCTCACCATATCTAAGATACAGTTCTGATGTACAGGTAAACTCAGTAATTCCTCAAGTCAAAGGACTTGACCTGTACCGTTGGAACCGGGAATACTCGTCATACCTTGCAGACCATACTCAAGGTCCTCCGTAAGACGGTTCCCACGAGTCACCTCAGTCAGCTGCATCCTAGCAGGCTAACCCACTAACACTGCTTAGACGATCCTCGTCACCCGTCGATGAAACACGACAGCAGATGCTTAGTGCAAGTCTCAAATGGAATCCCGGTACCCATTTTCGGGATTCCTTGACTTGGAGATTTCCGGACTGATTCGGGAAGACTGATTTCATGGACCTACCTCCAAGCGTAGTCCCAGTCCCTGAAATTGATGCTCAGTCCGTGGGCTTTGTTTGCGTAGTGAACAGATATAGAAAAATGGGTGCAAGTGAACACAAACAAAGTAATGCCAAATGAAAATTCACTTCTTTATTCATTAATGATTCATCAAAACACTTATAATTGTCCAGACATAGGTTACATATACCCGCCAAAATTGGCTTACATGGTCACCTATTCTAACAATCTCCCACTTGACCTTTAAAGCCAATCACCCATATGCCTAATCCCCATCTTCTCAAGATGTTGCGTATGAGCACTTTGCGACATAGGCTTTGTCAGCGGGTCTGCTGTGTTGTCTGCTGAGTTGACTCGGTCCATCCGAACGTCACCTCTTCCTACCATTTCTCTAAGAAGATGGTAGCGTCTAAGAATGTGTTTGGAACGGTGATGAGATCTCGGTTCCTTCGCTTGCGCTATTGCACCGTTGTTATCACAGAAGATGACAACGGGCTCGGCGATGCTAGGCACCACACCCAACTCTTGGATGTAGTTTCTCATCCAAACCGCTTCCTTGGCAGCTTCTGAAGCTGCTATGTATTCAGCCTCAGTGGTGGAGTCAGCAGTGGTTGCTTGCTTGGAACTTTTCCAAGCCACTACTCCTCCGTTGAGCTTGAATACATACCCTGATTGAGACTTGGCATCATCGTCATCAGACTGGAAGCTGGCGTCGCTAAAGCCTTCCAGAATTAGTTTTCCATTGCCATAGACTAAGAACATTTCCTTAGTCCTCCTTAGGTACTTAAGGATGCCCTTAACTGCATTCCAATGTGCCTCTCCTGCACAGGACTGATATCTGCTAGTCACGCTCAAAGCGTATGCAATGTCAGGCCTGGTGCAGTGGACCGCATATTGGATGCTACCTACGGCAGACGCATAGGGGATGACTTTCATCTTTTCAAGTTCCTCATCAGTCTGCGGGGACTGTTTCTTGGACAACTTGATCCCATGCCTCATAGGAAGGAACCCTCGTTTGGAGTTGTCCATTCGATATCTCTTTAGGACTTTCTCCATATACGAGTTTTGGGTGAGCCCTAACATCCTTTTAGATCTGTCCCTGACAATCTGGATGCCTAGGATGTAGGATGCTTCACCCAAGTCCTTCATGGAAAACTTGGTTGACAGCCATGCTTTCGTGTTTCCTAACATTCTGACGTCATTTCCAATGAGCAGAATGTCATCCACGTAAAGCACTAGGAACACTATGGAGCTCCCACTGACCTTCTTGTATACACAAGGGTCGGATTCGTTTTTGATGAAGTCATAACCCCGTATTACCTCATCAAATCGAATGTTCCAACTCCGGGAAGCTTGTTTGAGGCCATAGATGGACTTCTGGAGACGACAGACTTTCTGTTCTTCTCCAGCGACCGTGAAACCCTCCGGCTGATCCATATAGATCTCTTCTTCAACGAAGCCGTTGAGGAAGGCCGTTTTCACGTCCATCTGCCATATTTCATAGTCATACCATACTGCTATGGCAAGCAGGATCCGAATGGATTTAGTCATGGCTACTGGCGAGTAGGTATCCTCAAAATCGACCCCGGGTCGTTGAGTGTATCCCTTAGCTACAAGCCTAGCCTTGAAGGTAGTGACCTCTCCATCAACACCGAGTTTGCGCTTGTAGACCCACTTACAGCCCACTGGCTTAACACCTTTCGGTGGATCTACAAGTCTCCAAACTTGGTTCTCGCTCATGGAGTCCATTTCGGTTTTCATGGCCTCAAGCCATTTCCCAGAGTCGATGTCTGACATCGCTTCCCCGTATGTCTTAGGATCGTTATCCAGAAGATCGGTCGCACCTAGAAATCCATATCTCACTGGAGGTCTGGATTCTCTAGTGGACCTTCGGAGAACGGGAACGTTAGTGGTAACTGTGGGCGCTGACTGTATCGGAGCCGGCGGTTCAGGGGCCGGGGCTGGCCTGCCTTGAGGTTGTCCTTCATGCCTAGCATGTTGGACTTCTCTAGGTAGGTCAGTCCTCCTAGTGTCTATCCTGAATCCTCTAGGTGAGGTTTCCGCGACTGTTTCTGATGACTGAGTTCCATCACTTGATTCCTCAAGGATCAGCTAATCAGGTTGGATATCCTCCGGGAAGCCTTGCTCCAAGAATACTGCATTCCTTGAAACAAATACCTTTTGTTCCAAAGGGTCATAAAAGTAATAACCCGCAGTTTCTTTAGGGTATCCAACGAACCTGCATAGACTAGACCTGGATTCTAGCTTATCTCCCACTAACCTCTTGACGTATGCGGGGCTACCCCACACTTTCAAGTAGTTGTAGGATGCAGGCTTGCCGTGCCATATCTCATATGGCGTTTGGGTCACTACACTAGTAGGCGCCAAATTCAATAACTTGGCTGCCGTTTCTAATGCATAACCCCAAAACGATAGGGGCAATTTGGTAAAACTCATCATGGAACGAACCATGTCCAACAGGGTTCGGTTCCTCCTTTCAGAGACGCCATTTAACTGTGGTGTTCCGGGAGGTGTCCATTCTGATATTATACCATGTTCCTTTAGATAATCTAGGAATTCGGCACTAAGGTATTCACCGCCTCGGTCTGACCGTAGGACTTTAATTTTGCAGTTGGTCTGGTTCTCCACTTCAAGTCTGAATTCTTTAAACCTCTCAAGAGCTTCAGACTTGTACCTCATTAGGTAAACATAACCATACCGTGAATGATCATCGGTGAAGGTTATGAAGTAGGAGAACCCACCTCGGGCCTGCGTCCTTAGTGGTCCACACACGTCTGTATGGACCAAGTCCAACAGACCTGTGGCAAGCCTGCTTTGTCCTACAAAGGGCTTCTTGGTCATTTTCCCTCTTAGACAAGATTCACAAGTTGGTAGATCACTCAAGTCCCCAACCTCTAGGTTCTTTGAGTCTACCAACCTTTTCATCCTATCTTGGGATATGTGACCTAGCCTAGCGTGCCACAGACGTGCGTTCCCGTTATTATCTAATTTCCGTTTGTGTTGAGCGTTAAGAACGAAATTCGTTTGTTGCAAGATATAGAGCCCATTATGTAATGTACCAAGTAGATGAGCAATTCCACACCTCATCAAATAAAAGCAATTTTTATTGATTTTAAACTCATAACCATTATTGTCTAACAATGGAATGGAAATGATGTTTTTAATCATACTGGGTACAAAAATAAACTTGCTCTAATTCTATGCTAATGGTATCACTAATAACTAAAGTGGCGGATCCTACTGCTTCTGCCGAGATGGCCTTGCCATTTCCGAGCTTCAGGATCATGTCCCCGCTACTTAGTTTTCTGCTTCTTTTCAACACCTGCAGATCATTGCAAATGTGAGCTCCACAGCCGGTATCCAATACCCAAGAGGCAGAATTAGTGACCATGTTAACCTCAATCACAAATATACCTTGGTTTGAGAAGAGTTTGGGGCACTCTCTCTTCCAATGCCCTTTCTCACGGCAGTTGATACATATGTCATATGCCTTCGACTGTTGCTTGGAGACAACCTTTCCCTTTCCTTTGCCTTTCCCCTCTTTGGCAATGGGAACACTCTGAGTGTTCGTAGCTGCTATGACTGCCTTTCCCTTCCCTTTCTTCCTTTTCCAACGTCCGGCGCCCTTGCCTTTCGTCTTGGAAGTAGAAGCACCTCCAAACAATATCGAAGGCGTGGACTTCTTAGTCGTTGCCTCGTATTGCACCAACATATTGATCAACTCATGAATACCCTTCTCAAGTGCATTCATGTTGTAGTTGACAATAAATTGATCAAAGGAGGGTGGGAGTGACTGAAGGATCACATCTATGTACGTTTCGTTATCGAGACCTGCCTTTAGGTCCTCGAGCTTTTCCACTAGGGTAAGCATTTTAACCCCATGTTCTTGTACAGAGGATCCTTCTGTCATTTTAGTTCCAAAGAACGCCTTGGTCGCGACATACCTAGTATGCCGGTCCGGGACTGCATAGCAATCCTTAAGGCGAGCCATTATGGAAGGGACATCGTCTAGCCTTTCATATTGCTTTTGAATCTCATTGGTCATCGAAGCAAGTATGATGCTACGAACCTTCCGGTTATCCTTATGCCAAGTCTCGAACGTCTCACGTTCCTCTGGCGTGGATCCTTCCGGTAAGGTCCTAGGAGAGGCTCGTCCATGACGTAGCCTTGGTTCTCATAATCCAGGACTATCCTGAGATTGCGCAACCAGTCGTTGTAGTTGGTTCCATTAAATTTGTTTGTCTCAAGAATGGTTGAAAGTGGGTTCTTAGACATTTTAAAATCTACATGTTGAAAAACAACGCGCGATCAGCAGAAAGTAAAGACGGTGGTTTGATAAAAATAATTAAATGCTTGGTCTTTAGTCATTTAATCCTCCCACTATTTATACGAAAACACGGTACTCTCAAACGTAGTTTTCGGGAAAATCCTTTCCTAGTGGGCTTGGGATCCACAGCGATTTTTC
Organism: Sesamum alatum; assembly: GCA_034509735.1. Classification (NCBI taxonomy): domain Eukaryota; kingdom Viridiplantae; phylum Streptophyta; class Magnoliopsida; order Lamiales; family Pedaliaceae; genus Sesamum; species Sesamum alatum. The sequence continues at coordinate 24,035,367 of JACGWO010000001.1, read as the reverse complement.
CCATACCCCGCTTTTACGATTCGCATGGAAAAGATCCTGTGGGAGGTATTCCATACCATTCTCGTTCCACGAGATTCCCAAGATTATTGCCTCACCCTTTTGCATGATCCCGAGGACTCCAAGCGAATCATGCTAATTAGGCGTTAGACCCGACCCAATCGACCGAGCCATGGACCCACTAGTACCCCCACGACTCGTGAGACAGGTAGCAGCAGCCCATTTTTCGTTCATGACACAATGCAGCTTCTTTTAAGTACAATAACGTGCCACGACTCGTGAGACCACGCTATTGACCTAAAACAGCTTCCTCACTGTGCCACGGATTGGAAGGCATGGACGAACTCCTAGAGTTCATGTCCACTTTATCTAGGGTCTAATATTTTAACATTGGTCCAACCAATGTGAGAGTAATAATGACCGAGATCTCATACTATATCCATACATTTATCCAAAAATGCATAAATGAAATTCATCCATAGCAGTTATACATGATAAATAAAACCCATTCATCCAATCACAATAACCACATGCAAAATTAAAGCCTAGCACGCCCCTGTTGGATGATCACAAGCCCGAATCCTATGCGATCCACTGAGCCCGCAGTGGATCTATGGTCAATCTAGGGTTGGTCCTATACTATTACAATAATAGTAACCCAATCATCATTCTGATGGGCCTTGGTCTCTTTTTTTCTTTCTTCACTTCATGGAAAACGCCAAGGGACCTCCGGTCTGTGCTCTCCATGTGGTCCTTCCTTCTTCTCCACCAATTACAAGAATGGAAACCTCACTCCTAGTCTACTCTCATTACATATAAAAAAAATTAGAAACCCCAGCGAAACCCCGGGGGGAGTACATAAGGAGGGAGGTAGAAAGCCTTATTATTCCAAGGCACTAGAAAGAGAGAAGGAGAAAGCAGTTAAAGAGGCACACAGGGCCCAACAGTAAATTAAACCATACATTCGGTCTAGGGCTCGTGATCATCCATTTCCATCCAACACACATAATTACATGATCCAATCACATAATCATAAATATTCCAACAACACATGATTTCCAATCACATCAATCCAAGATGAAAATAAATGAACATGTGCGCAACGTGTGAAAAAATAAAACACAAATATTGGTAATAATATTTTTCTCGTTTTAGGAAAACCTTTCCTCATTATTTTAAGTAAAATAACCCCGGGATTCCAAATCCATTTATTTTACTCCTAAAATAATGTCTTTAGGAATTTAGGAAAAATTGAACCCAAAAAACGAATTTTCAGAATTAATTCAAAATTAAAACTGAAAATAAATTTAAAAATAAAATAATAATGCTAGGGTTTCAAAAAAACCCTAGCTGCAGCAGCCGGCAGGCCGTGCGCGCAGGGCAGCAGGCCCAGCCTGCCGCCCCTGCGCGCGCAGGCACTGCCTGGCCGGGCGCGCGCGCGCAGGCCCCTTGCCTGCGTGCGCGCGCGCCTGGCCGGCAGCGCACTGCGCGGCCTGGTGTTCCGGCAGGCCGACGCGCGCGCAGGCTCCTTTGCCTGTGCGCGCGCGCTGGCCTGCTGGCCACCGGCCGCATCCCTGCGTCGCGCGCAGAGCGCGCGCGCAGACGCGCACTGGGCGTGCCTGCCGGGCGCGCGCGCGCAGACGCCTCCGTCTGCGTGCGCGCGCGCCTGGCGGCGCGCCTGGTGCCCGTCCGCGCGCGGGCTCCTCCGCCCGCCAGCCTTGCGCGCGCGCGCGCATGGGCGCGCCTGCCGGCGCGCGCGCGCGCAGACACCTCTGTCTGCCCGTGCGCGCGCCTGGAGGCGTTTCCATGCGCGCACGCCCGCGCGCAGCCAACCCGGCTGCGCGCTGCCCCTGCGCGGCCGGCAGCGCGCGCGCGCGCAGGCTTCCCATGCCTGCGCGCGTCTGCCCTGCCGGCAGCGCTCGGCTGCGCGCGGCCAGCCTTCCCGGCTGGCCGGCTGTGACGTTTTCTCGTTTTTCAGATTAATTCCCATCCCGATTCCCAAGAAAAACAGAAAATACCAATATTCAGCAATTCACACGAATTAAAAGCAATAAAATAACATGCTTCAAGAATCAAGAAATTCAAGATTTAATAACAACATGCTATTTCACGTTTCATGCTTAAAACGCACATAAACCCTAGGCCTATACACCGAACCGGGCTCTGATACCACTGAAAGATTTATGTGGATCGTCCCGGGAAAAGCGCGAATGCGGAAGCGCGGTATAATTAAAAATTAAAACGGAATTTAAACATGCTTTTAAATTAAATCACGTTTCAAAGGGTGTGCCTTTGAAATTTCCCGGGCATTCGGTGTATCTCATGAACGTATATAACATTAAAATAAATCATGGAGGCCATAGGGTTGGAAATTAAAGAGGGACGAAAATTTAAAACGAGACCTACCCGTTGTCGTTTTCGTCTTCAACGGCTACACGCGTTGTTCCCCGTTTTGCACCAAGATCCCGTCTTTGAGACCCTCTAATTCGTGACACACGATCCACCCACGTATCTTGCACGTCGTGCTAGCAACGAACAAGTGTATAATTTTTGGAGTGGATGAATCAATAACACATTATCAATTAATGGTATTGATTCATCAAGATTCTAATGTTCCAAGAACAAAAGAATCAAGAAAATAATTTTCTTGAGAGAGAGAGAGGGCGGACGAGAGAGATGGGAGAGAGAGATCCGTGTGTGTGTGTGTTGTAGTGTGTGTGTGGAGATTCATCATCATGTAAATTGTAGGATGCTAGGGGTTTATATAGAAGAGGAGTTTAATCCTCTTTAAACTCCTCTTTTAAGAACTCTAATTTTGATTAGGATTTTGACCTAGTCAAAGTCCTAGTCAAACTAGTGTTTTGACCTAGTCAAAAACGATTCTAGCCATCCATCTCTCCCATTGATCTCAACCGTTGATTTAATTTAATTTAATGGAATATTTAAAACCTATTTAAATATTTCCAAGAGGCTAAAATAAATATAAATATTATTTAAGCCCATTAAATAAATTCCTTTGATAAATCCAATTTATCAATTTAATTCCTTCTATCAAATAGAAAGAATTATTTCTCCAAGAAAAATAAAGGTTCCGATTAAATCTAATTTAATCATTCCTTCACTCCAATATTTAATTCCAAATTAAATATTTAATTGTGTGTGGATAGTGTGTGACTCTTTAGGTTCACCATTCAGCTAGACTTGGTCGGATTCCTAGAATCCGTCCGTTACCATGGGTGGCCATCTAGCAACGGTCCATGGCACTAGAGACTAGGTGAAATATTCAGGGATGAACATTTAGGCTCTAACAGTACGCTTGTCCTTCTGTCTTCGGTCTCATCACTTAGTGTCTAGGGCACGGATAACGCAGGTACCCATCTTGGACCTAAGTGTCGGTCTGTCCTCACTAAACGCCGCAAGGGAAACCTTCCCTTCTGTTCAGTCACTGTGGCCACAGTTTTAGGGACAAGACCTAGAGCATACATGAGACTCAACTGTCAAAACCTATTGACAGGAGACAGATCCTTTCTTGGAAACTACTGTCACTTTGCACACCAGGACTGCACTAGACATGGCTTATGACTACCAAAGAGAATTCTGGCAATCTCTCACCATATCTAAGATACAGTTCTGATGTACAGGTAAACTCAGTAATTCCTCAAGTCAAAGGACTTGACCTGTACCGTTGGAACCGGGAATACTCGTCATACCTTGCAGACCATACTCAAGGTCCTCCGTAAGACGGTTCCCACGAGTCACCTCAGTCAGCTGCATCCTAGCAGGCTAACCCACTAACACTGCTTAGACGATCCTCGTCACCCGTCGATGAAACACGACAGCAGATGCTTAGTGCAAGTCTCAAATGGAATCCCGGTACCCATTTTCGGGATTCCTTGACTTGGAGATTTCCGGACTGATTCGGGAAGACTGATTTCATGGACCTACCTCCAAGCGTAGTCCCAGTCCCTGAAATTGATGCTCAGTCCGTGGGCTTTGTTTGCGTAGTGAACAGATATAGAAAAATGGGTGCAAGTGAACACAAACAAAGTAATGCCAAATGAAAATTCACTTCTTTATTCATTAATGATTCATCAAAACACTTATAATTGTCCAGACATAGGTTACATATACCCGCCAAAATTGGCTTACATGGTCACCTATTCTAACATGGTTGGCGCCAAATTTAACAACTTGGTCGCAGTCTCCAATGCATAGCCCCAAAAAGGACAAGGGCAATTTGGTAAAACTTATCATAGATCGGACCATGTCCAACAGGGTTCGATTCCTCCTTTCAGAGACCCCATTTAACTATGGTGTCCCGGGAGGTGTCTATTCAGAGATTATACTGTATTCTTTAAGATAATTAAGGAACTCAGCACTAAGGTGAAGGACAAGCGGATCCGCCCGGGAGCGCGAGCGGAAGCGAGGAAACGAGAAATTGTGCGTAAATTTAAATCAAATTCAAAATACGCGAATCCCAAGGGGTGTACCCTTGGGTGCTCAACCGGACGTTCGATGTAGGATGTGTAAATATTGAAAACATATATTTAAACACATAGGGCATAGATATATAAATGAAATCAATCAAAGCGTAATAAACCGTTACCTTTGATTGTTTAGCGTATGCTCCTGGCTACTAGCGTTGTTCCTTCTCCGGAATGCTCACGAAATCCAAACGTATGGATTCTCCAAAGGTGATCCACACCACACCGGAAGAACACACGTTCTTCTTGCTAGAAAAGAACGGGTTTAGGAAGGAATCGGTTTAAGAGAAAAAACACTATGAATTAGTGTTCTCTTAAACTTACTTTGTTCTTCTTCTTGATTCAAAATCAAGTGAAGAACACAAGTATAAGAGAGGGAGAGAGCATGAAAATTGAGAGAGAAGAGAGGATTTTTGTCTTCTCTTTTTTCCTAGAAAAAGATGAATAATGAATCACTTATGCTTGGTGTTGTATATTCTAATATATATACATAATTAATGTGATTATTGGAATGTGTCTAGGTTCATCCAAGGATGTCTAGATTCATTCCAATCAATCACCATCAATTCTTCAATCAAGCCTACCAAAATTTATGGTATGATCAAATCATACCAAAAGGGAAGAGCTTGATTGGAGTTGATTTGTCTCTTTCCAAAATAGACAAGTCAACATACCACCTAGCATGCAACATGGCTGATTTTGCTTCCTCCAAGGGAGCATGTCAGCCATGTTTAATTAAGGGAAGAAGTCCAACTTCTTCCTATTCCAAATTAGGAATTAATTCTCCTCTCGGGTATAATTTAACGGACCAGGTTTTATCGTAATCCAATTACAACGAACCCAATATTAAATCCAATTTAATGTCCACTTAAATTATTCCCGTTGATCTTTTAATCCAATTAAAAGATCCAACGTCTCAACATCTCAACTTTCCATATTTAATCGAAAATTCAATTTACCGATTAAATGAAAGCCCGATACAATATCGGCCCGTCCATCCAATAGACTTTCCCTTATGTAATCCAATTACTTATTTTATCCTTCGAGATTGACTCCAAGTCGATCTCTCAACCTCCTCGGTGATTTGTGTGTGACCTTTTAGGTTCACCCTCAGCTAGACTTAGGCCCGTGTCCCACAAGGGCCCGTTACCATGGGTGGCCGTCTAGCAACGGTCCATGGCACTAGAGACTAGGTGAATTGGCGTGAACATTTAGGCGCCGATTCCGTACGGGTACGATCCTTCCGTCTACCGTCTCCCGGCCTTAGTCTAGGGTATGGAATTGGGCGTCGGTTCCCATCCTTGACTAGGAATCTATGCTTAATACTCGAGACCACGTATGCTTCATTGCGCCGACACAGAAAACCATTCCCTGTTCAACCAACCACTGTGGCCACAGCTTTAAACAGCATGAACGTGTCTCCGAGTGCATAGGAGATACCTCTGTCACATACTGACAGGGACGGATCCTCTTCTTGGAATCCACCGTCCTCGCTACACATTCCGACTGCACTGGACAAGGCTTATGATAATCATCTTACAGAATGATTACCTCTCGCCAGATCTAAGATACAGCCGTCCTGTGCACGCGACTGCCATGATTCCTCAAGTCTGAGGATTACTCCCGTACTATCAGAACCGAGGAAAACCAATCATACCGACCAAGCCTCCAAGGCTTCCATATGATGATCCCCACGAGTCAGTCCAGTCGGCTCGACCCCTGTCGACCAACCCATCAAGATCGTGTAGGCGTCCCACGCCTGTCGCCGATGAAACACGACACTCATCCAATGAACACGACTCTTGACGCAAGTCTCAATAGGACTGTCGATGCCCTGTCTCGAGGTCCTCGACTTGGAACGTTTCAGACCCAACTCTTAATCAGTTGGTTTCATGACCACCATCCAATGCGTGGCCCAACTGCACGAGTTGTTATCCATAGTCTGTGGGCTTTGTTGCGATATAAGTTAAACACCATTTTAACATATGTAAGATGAGCGCAACAAAAAAGGTACCATTGGTGACGAATACTCATCTTATTCATCACATAATAATATTACATTTTCATCAAGTTGTCAGATAGGTTACAAATCGCCAAACCTATTGGCTTTCTGGTCACTTATTCTATCATAAGGTACTCTCTGCCTCGGTCTGACTGTAGGACTTTAATTTTGTAGCCGGTTTGGTTCTCAACTTCAAGTCTGAATTCTTTAAACCTCTCAAGAGCTTCAGACTTGTACCTCATTAGGTATACATAACCATACCGTGAATGATCATCAGTGAAGGTTATGAAGTAGGAGAACCGACCTTGGGCTTGCGTCCTTAGTGGTTCACATACATCTGTATGGACCAAGTCCAACAGACCTGTGGCAAGCCTGCTTTGTCCTACAATAGGCTTCTTGGTCATTTTCCCTCTAAGACAGGATTCGCAAGTTGGTAGCTCACTCAATCCCCTACCTCTAGGTTCTTTGAGTCTACCAATTTCTTCATCATATCTTGGGAAATGTGACCTAGCCTCGCGTGCCACAGTTGTGCATTCCCATTATTATCTATTTTACGTTTCTGTTGAGCGTTTAGAACGAAATTTATTTGTTGTAAGATATAGAGACCGTTATTAAGCGTACCAAGCAAATGACCAATGCCACACCTCATCAAATAAAAGCAATTTTTATTGATCATAAACTCATATCCACTATTGTCTAACAACGGAAGGGAAATGATATTTCTAACCATGCTAGGTACATAATAAACTTGCTCTAATTCTATACTAATGCGATCACTAACTACTAAAGTGGCGGATCCTCCTACTTTGGCCGAGATGGCCTTGCCATTCCCAAGCTTTAGGACCATGTCCCCACTACTCAGTTTTCTGCTTCTTTCAGCACCTGCAAATCATTGCAAATGTGAGCTCCACAGCCGATATCTAATACCCAAGAGGTAGTGTTAGTAACCATATTAACCTCAATCACAAAGATACCTTGTTTGGAGAGGAGTTTCGGGCAATCCCTCTTCCAATGCCCTTTCTCACGGCAATTGATACATATGTCATATGCCCTCAACTGTTAATTTGAGTCAACCTTCCTTTTCCTTTGCCTTTCCCCACTTTGGCAATGGGAGCACTCTTAGTGTTGGTAGCTGCTTTGACGACTTTTCCCTTTCCCTTCTTCCTTTTCGAACGTCTGGCACCCTTGCCTTTCGTCTTGGAAGTGGAAGCATCTCCAAACAATACCGACGGCGTAGACCTTTTGGCCGTTGCCTCGTATTCCACCAACATATTGATTGACTCATGAATACCCTTCTCAAGTGTGTTCATGTTGTAGTTAACAATGAATTGGTCGAAGGAGGGTGGGAGAGACTTAAGGATCACATCTATGTACGTCTCAATATCTAGCCCTGCCTTGAGGTCCTCGAGCTTTTCCACCAAGGTAAGAATCTTGACCCCATGCTCTTGTACAGAGGATCCTTCGGTCATTTTAGTTCCAAAGAACGCCTTCATCGCGACATACCTAGTATGCCGGTCCGGGACTGCATAGCAATCCTTTAGGCGAGCCATAATGGAAGGGACATCGTCTAGCCTTTCATACTGCTTCTGAATCTAATTCGTCATAGAGGCAAGTATAATGCTACGGACTTTCTGGTTATCCTTATGCCAAGTCTCGAACGTCTCACGTTCTTCTGGCGTGGATCCTTCCGATAAGGTCCTAGGGAACGGCTCGTCCATGACGTAGCCTTGGTTCTCGTAATCTAGGACTATCCTCAGATTGCGCAACCTGTCGTTGCAATTGGTTCTATTAAACTTGTTGGTCTCAAGTATGGTTGAGAATGGGTTCTTAGACATTTTTAAATCTACATTTAAAAGAACAGAACTACGATCAGCTGAATTTTAAAAGATTGAAGTTTTCATAAATAATTAAACTCTTGGACTTAGTCATTTAATGCTCCCATTATTTATACGAAAATACGATACTCTCAAACGTTGTTTTTGGGAAATACCCTTTCCTAGTGGGCTTGGGATCCACAGCGATTTTACCAATACCCCGCTTTTACGATTCGCATGGGAAGAATCCTGTGGGAGGTATACCACACCATTCTCGTTCCACGAGATTCCCAAAATAATTGCCTCACTCTTTCACGTGATCCCGAGGACTCCAAGCAAATCATGATACTTGGGCGTTAGACCCGACCCAGTCGACCGAATCATAGACCTACTGCTACCTCCACAACTCGTGAGACAGGTAACAGCAGTCTACTTTTTGTTCATGACATAGTGCAACTTCTTTTAAGCACGATAGTCGTGCCACGACTCGTGAGACCACGCTATCGACCTAAATCAGCTTCCTCACTATGCCATGGATTGGAAGGCATAGACGAACTCCTAGAGTTCATGTCCATTTATCGAGGGTCTAATATTTTGAACTTTGGTCCAACCAAGTGATAGTTGTAAATGCTCGAGATCCCATACACATACACATTCATCCATAATGCGTAATTTAAAGTTTGCATCCCATAGCAGTAATATGTTAAATAAACCATTCATTCACAATAAAAGCCACATGCAAAATTAAAGCCTAGCACGCCCCTGTTGGATGATCACGAGCCCGAATCCTATGCCATCCACTAAGCCCGCTGTGGATCTATGGTCAATCTAGGGTTGGTCCTACACTATTACATTTAATAGCAACCCGATCAACATGCTGATGGGCTTTGGTCTATTTTCTCTTTCAAATCTCCATGGAACGCCTTGGATCCTCCATTCTGAGCTCTCCATGTGGATCTTCCTTCATCTCCATCAAATACATAAAATAAAATCCTCACTCCTATACTACTCTCATTACATATGTAAAAAGAAACCCCAACGAAAACCCTATTCATTCACAATAAAAGCCACATGCAAAATTAACCAACGGCCGCCACCAGCGGCGTTTTGCTGGCGCACACAGGCCAGCAGGCCTGGCCTGCTGTCCCTGCGCGCACAGGGCACGCTTGACCGGACGGGCGCGCGCAAGCCCCTGCCTGCTTGCGCGCGCGCCTGGTCGGTTGTTCTGCGCACGCTGGTGGGCTGCCGCGCGCAGACACCGTTGTCAGCCTGCGTGCGCACCTGGCGGCGCCGCCCCATGCGCGTGTGCGCATGCGGCCTCCCTCGCCGCGCACCGGCTGCGTAGCTGCCCCAACGCACTGGCCCGGCGCGCGCGCGCAGGCTTCCCTGCCTGCATGCGTGCGCGCCCGGCCATGCGTCCGCGCCTGGCGTCCGGCTGCGCGTTTATTTTGCCCCCTGTTTCCCAAGAAAAATAAGAAACCAACAGTACCAAAATTCATACATGATTAAAATCAAGATAACGACATGCTTGATAATTAAAACATCAAGAATCAAATAAATCATGCCATACACGTTTTCATGTTTTAAACGCACACAAAACCCTAGGCCTATACACCGAACCGGGCTCTGAGACCATTGTAAGCCTAGCAAAGGCGTGTGGATCGGCCCGGTACTGGCGCGAATGCGGGAGCGCGGTATAATTAAAATTCCAAGAATTTAAACATGCATAAACGATATAAAAATAAACACGTTCAAGGGGTGTTCCCTTGAATCTCCCAGGCATTCCATGTATCTCATGAATAATAAAATCATACAAACGTTTCATGGAGGCCATAGGGTTTAAAAGAAAAAGGGACGAAAATATAAACCGGAAACCTACCGATTGTCGTTTTCGTCTTCGAGCCAGTACTCGCGTTGTTCCCCATTTTGCTCCAAGAACTTGAACGAGAGACCCTCTAATTCGTATACGCAATCCGCTCACGTATCTTGATCTTCGTCCTAGCGAAAGAACAAGTGTATATTTTTGGAGAGGACGGATCGATCGAATGTTATTGATTAACGAGATCAATCCTCCTTAGTGTTCAATTGTAAAACAAAAGAACAAGAAAGAGTTTCTTGGAAGAGAAGGAGAGAGTGCTCGGCCAAGAGAGAAAGAGGAGAGGGCCAAAGTGTGTGTGTGTGTGTGTGTGTGTGTGCTTCAAGTTTTTCATCATCATTTCAAAGAGGACATGTAGGAGTATTTATAGAGGAGGAATCATATTCCTCTTCCAATTCCTACTCTTTGAAGACTCCTCCTTGAATAGGATTTGACTAGGTCAAATCCTAGTCAACATCTAGCTTCTTGGTCAAACCAATCCTAGCCATTGATTCCTCTCTTTCATCTCAACCATTAATTAATTTAATGGAATATTTAAATCTCATTTAAATAATGCAAAAGGCAATAAATAAATATATCAAATATAAATATTTATTCCAAGTCCATTAAATTAATTTTCAATAAATTTAATTTATTAGATAAATTCCTTTCATCTAATAAAAGGAATTAATTTCTTCCAAGAAAAGAAGGACCTGATTAAATCCAATTTAATCGTTCCATTTCTTCATATATTTAATTCCAAATTAAATACGTCATGTGTGCGGATTGTGTGCAACTCTTTAGGTTCACCTTCAGCTAGACTTGGTTGGATTCCTAGAATCCGTCCGTTACCATGGTTGGCCGTCTAGAACGGTCCATGCCACTAGAGACTAGGTTAATATGCGTGGGGATGAACATTTAGGCTCTACAGTACATCTATCCTTCCGTCTACGTCTCACCACTTAGTGTTTAGGGCACGGATATGTAGGTACCCATTTTGGACCTAAGTGCCAGTCTGTCCTTTACCAAACGCCGCAAGTAATCATTCCCTTCTGTTCAGTTACTGTGGCCACAGATTTTAGGGACAAGACACAGAGTATTTGTGAGACATAATTGTCAACACCTTTTGACAGGAGACGGATCTTTTCTTGGAAACTACTGTCACGTTGTAAACCGTGGTTGCACTAGATATGGCTTATGACTAATCAAGTGCATTTTGGCAATCTCTCACCATACCTAAGACACAGTCTCGATGTACAGGTAAACTCAGCAATTCCTCAAGTTAAAGGATTTGACTTGTACCATTGGAACCGAGAACTCACGTCATACCTAGCCGACCCTACTCAAGGTCCTCCGTAAGACGGTTCCCGCAAGTCACCTCAGTCGGCCGCTTCCGAGCAGGCCGACCCACTAACACTGCTCAGACGACCCTTGTCACCCGTCGATAAAACACGACAACAGATGCTTAGTGCAAGTCTCGAGGGGAATCTCGGTATCCATTTTTGAGATTCCTTTACTTGGAGATTTTCAGACTGATTCGGCGGAACTGATTTCATGGACCTACCTCCAAGCGTAGTCCCAGTCCCAAAAATGTGATTTCAGTCTGTGGGCTTTATTTGTGTAGCAAACAGTTATAAAGCAGATAAAGTGAATACAGACAAAGTATGCGCCAAATGAATTTCACTTTCTTATTCATCAAGGTTTTATCAAAAACTTCAAAATTGTTCAGACATAGGTTACAATTCGCCTACCAAGATTGCCTACATGGTCACCTATTCTAATAGTTGTGATGTTAAAACATCGTTTAAAGTAATCAGTAAGCACAACTAACACATAGTGCCACAGATGAATACTTACTATATTCATCAAGTCAATATTACTTTAATAAAGATTGGTAAATAGTACCCAAAACCACCAATCCAATTGACCTTCTGGTCACCTATTCTAACAACAAAGACAATACCAATGGTAATGAATATGCATTTTATTCATTACATAATATTACAGTACATCGATTTGTTGAATAGATTACAAAATGTCAAACCAGTTAGCTTTCTGGTCACCTATTTTGACATGTATAGCAATATCAGCACAGGACATGACACAGAACATGACACCCTGACACCACCTAAACGTATAGCTGTCTGCATAGGATATTTCCTGCAATCTAGAATACCTTGGTACCCCACGTGTCATGGTACCTAGTTGTATGTTCATTTTTCTCATATCATATGTCACATCGTCATGACAACCCACAGCTTGTCATCAATCACATCATCCTAAACTATTGAATTTGTCACAAATAGTAAGCCATCTCGTCATCTCAATTTAGCATCAACACATTAATGACTACATAATTCAACTCAAGTCAACCATCAAATAGAAACATGTCACAATCATTCACAACAACTCCATTATTCATCTTCATTCAACAACCAAACTAAAGTATATCACAATTATTCATCATAGGTAATATACCTAATCACAGAGGAAACACATAACAACATTTTCACAAGACAAAAATATAATCCAGTTAAGCACATAAAAAATTCCCATCAAATCTACAAATAATCATATAGATCACTATATATCCAATTAACTATATTTACATCAACCTCACAATATTTCAGTTAGAAAAATGAGTTGTTCAATCTTGTACCTTGTTCTCATGTCCTATAATGAGTTAGAATATATATTCAATAAATCGAGAATGTTGTAAATTCATGATGGGAAAAAACTTTTTTTAGTACACTAACTTGGCTCTCGTTCAATTTTAGTACACTAACTTTGGAAATTATCACATTTTATACATTATGTTGTAATTTTGCTTCAATTAAGTCCAATTAAGGGTTTTTGTTCCAATTTTCAAGTCAATTGACTGGAATTTGCTGACGTGGCCAATTTTTGCTGACGTGTCCGGCGAAATTAACCACGTCAGCACATGACGTCGCAGGCGGCTGACGTGGCGGGATGACTTGGTTGTATTTTCTTTCATAAGGATGAATTTTAGTACACTAACTTTAGCATGGTTTAATTTTAGTCCAATAACTTTGAATGAGGTTAAACCATTCCTCCCCCCTCCCTACCTGTCACCCCTTTCCCTGTCACCATCTCTCCCTTCCCCCCTTTCCTCTCGTCCCCTTCCTGCCGCCCGCCCTTTACCCCACCCCTTCCCCTGTTACCCCTCCTCCTTCAGCTCCCTTCCTCCATCACTGCCCCCCCCCCCCTCTTCCTTCCAGTCACAATCGCTGACCTCTATCTCCCTCCCCTCACTGATGTTCTACCACTTTCCGTCTATCTCTCTGTGTGAGCATTTATATATGTGTATGTTTTTGCAATTATATATATATATTGGTTATCATACTTTTTATTAAAATTTGTGTAAATATTTATTATATAAATATATACAATCTTAATTCTCCACCATTAGATTTGAATTAAGTAGAATCTAGGTCATTGATCTTGTTAGTTGAATTTGGAGCTTAGATTCAATTAGATCCAATTGTTCTTAAATAAGATTATAAATGTCATTTTATAATTTAAGTTTAAAGAAAATAAAAAAAATAAAAAAAAGCACATGAATTACACACAATCGCTTGAGGGGGTAAGAAAGAGACAAGGACATAATTTGGTATGTTTTTCATATGAAGGTAATCTGCTCATTTGCAATATCTCAGGGGGTAAATTGCATTAACCCAAATTATTTTGTTAAACCCCCCTCAACTCCTGTACATGTGTTTGTTAACAGAATCTCTGTACCTAATTACAAATTCTCCCCATACCAAAATACAGTTGATACAAGAACTATTTTCCCTCCAAATGATCTTCTATGTATCTAGTCTCATTTCCAACAAGAATCATACGAATTGGATTTATGTATAATAAGTTATTTATATTTTAGTACAACCTGGTCTGCACTGTCACAGATTCGTGGCCACTTCTTCAAAATTATCTCAAAATTTGCTACTCTTTTAGAAAATCATAATATTTTCAAAATCTAATCTTTATTGTGTCTACTTGCATTTTCCACAAGAACCATACAAATTGAAACATTATATATCAAGTTATAAGATTTTTAGTACACCTAGTCTGGATTACCACTCTAACAGGAGAACATAATATTTTACTTAATCTACACATTAAAATGAATGGCTTAGCTTTTTCTCAAAACTACATAGTTTTATTACACATACTAAAACTTTCATTTACATAGAAATTACTAAATTTGGGCAGATGTAACTCAAGAAAATCAAGAAATACAGAGGCTGGTCGGACAGAGTCTATCCTATTACTAATTATGTAACTTAATCCATTCATTTTTCCATTTTCTATATAAATATAAGCTCAAATTCAAAATAAAACAAATTAGAGACAATATTTCTTACCAATATCAGTTTATGAGACTCTAAGTTTTGATATTTCTAAGAAGACGCGAAAGAATGTGAATGAGGAAGCCAAAACCAAATATTTTCTCTTTGAGGTTTGAAGCAATTTACCCCCTTATGAAAAAAAATAGCAATTTACCTCCCTGTGTTCTTTAAAATAGGGGGTAAATTGCTCCATTTTAAAAAAACACGGAGAGGTAAATTGATTCATTTTAAAAAAATATAGGGAGATAAATTGCTGTTTTATTTTTATAGGGAGGTAATCTGCACATTTGTAATATTAGATGGAAGTTGCTTGCATTGTTCTGTTTTGTCTTGCTCTCCTCCACCACCTCATAACCTCTCTTTTTTTCTACTATTTTCTGTTAAAATGTATAGCTGATACATGTGGGTGTATATACATATATATGTCCATGTCGTTAAGTTAATGATAATTATCTATTTACATTTGAGAATGCTTCAGGATAGAATGGCTTCCCAGTACTCTATAGGAAGATGCTTTAATTTCTCCCACATAGGCACAAGCAAGTGTTGTTTCCGTGCTCATCCCTTGTTCCCATTTTCGCAGCAATATGGGTTGCCTCCTTCAATCACTTCCTCCATTGCAGCCATCATTTTGATATTTTATTCAACAAATCAATCAAATGAATTTTGATAGGGTTAACACTACAAAAAACCAGACCTATAGCAACGGATTTTTGCAACGAATTTCATGAAAAATTCGTTGCAAAACAAATTTGCCACGGACTTTTGCAACGGAAAATTGTCCGTTGCTATAGGTACCACTGCTATATATAGCAATGGATTTGTTGGTCGTTGCAAAATATTGCCACTGATTTTTATCCGTTGCAAAAATTGTTATTTAAAAAGTTGACTTTTTATATTTTGCAACGACTTTGTGATGGTATATTCGTGGCAAAATTGATGACAATTAGTTGCAAAATCGGGTTTTATTTGCAACTACATTTGCAACGAAATATCGTTGCAATATTGCAACGGAATATTTGCAACGTAATTCTGTTGCAAATTTTGCAACGAAATATTTAGCTATAATTCGTTGCCAAATCATTTTTATTTGCAACGACATTTGCAATGGAAGTCGTTGCTATATTGCAATAATTTTTTGCAACGATATTCCGTTGCAAAATTTGCAACGACATAATTTACTATAAGTCGTTGCTATAGTGCAATAATTTTTTGCAACGACATAATTTACTATAATTCGTTGCAAAATAATTTTCATTTACAATGACAATTGCAACGACCAATCCATTGCAAATTTTACTACGATAATTGTAACTACAATTTCATAATTTATATTCAATAATAATATATTTAATTTCATTCTAACAATAAAATTCAAATATGACAATATATTTAAGGCAACATACTTAAAATAAAGATAGTTCAACATTCCAATCCAAAAAATAAAAGTATTCAATTTAAAGCATACAAATTTAAAGAGGGAGATCAAATTCATTCACAATGTTGTGGAGGTGGGTGGGTGGGGGGGATATCACTGGACTATCTTCAGATTCACTCATATCATCTTCAAGCGCAGTACCAAATTTATCGGACATGAAACTCATTATTTTCTCCATCTTTTTAGCGTTGCGCTCTATTTGTCGTTTCATATTCTCGTTTTCACGAAACAACTTCTGTACCAACTCTGATTCGTGGTGCTCCGGTACTGGAGTGAGATTACTTGTTCTAGTCGAGTTAGAACAAGTATAAATCCTCGCCTCCGAACCTATCCCCCAAACTCGACCCTTCTTTACTCCTCCAATTGCTTCCAACCATAGTTGTTGATCGTTAACTGACGTGCTCGAAGATGACTCCGGTAGACTTTGAGAAGCAGTATTATGATCATTACTCAGCTTTTAAAATTTTTCCTATACAATTAAGAATATTATAATTTGGAAATAAATTAAATTATTTACTTATGATTTCAATGTAATAATAAAAACTTACAATTGCATCCGCCACTCTCGGACCAGCCCAATTGCCTTCTTTTGTTTTCCACACTTCTCCACCTGCTCAATAAGTGCCGGCGGGGCGACCGAGTGATTCCTCCTAACAAATTTTCAAAAAACAAAAAAAAAACAATAATCTTGAGTAAAAGAATCAATTATTATTTAGAAAATAAAAAAATAAATTATTTTATATCTTACCAACTTCCGTTTGTGTTTTGAAAAAGAAGCAGAACCACCTCGATAAATTGTAGATGCAGATGCAATGTTTGTTTGACGATTCTTCTTATTAACTTCTGAAATGGCTTTAAATTTTTCATCACCGTACTCTTTCTTCAACCCTGCCCAAACTTCATCAGACATCCAACCAGCTCTCATTTTCGTCTTCCTACATCGTGACATCGCCTCTCTGATCCATTTTCCGACCCTAAAATTATAACTCTTGCGGATTTGGGTTTGAAGCATTGGATCCCACGTGTAACATTTCTACAAAATATAATACAACAATATGATAACAACACCAAAAATAATTAATATTCACATAAACTAAGAGTTAAACATATAAATCTTACACTAAATTTTTGAAACCAAAACTCCTTAGTCTCTTAGGGAACCTTTTTGAAACAAGGCCATGGCCCTAAATAATAGCCAGTAATAATATCCTTGATGACCTCTTGAACTTTCGAATCCCTACAAAGTATCGAATAAATAATTGTAAAAACAAATATAATATAATATTTTAAAATATTTTTAAAACAATCAAACATTTTAAATTTCCTTACAAGATATCCGCCGGAGTAATGACTTTTAATGGAGTTGCATCGGAAGGGACATCATTAGAGGCAACGTCAGGCACTGATGCAGATGGTGGTGGTGGTGGTGGTGCTGATGAGGAAACTGCAGGTGATGGTGATGGAGCTACACATGTATTTCCCATCTCAACATGAAAATGAGGTTGAGTAGGAGATGAGGAAGGTGTCTCTCTAGCTACATGTGTAGTTGGAACAAGCGGTGGGGTAGATGATGGTCTAGCCTTATGACCCCTACCTCCTCTAAATCCTCCTCGCACCATGTCTACATTAGTTGAAAGTTAACAATATTAGTTAATAAATGAGATAAATGATTTAAGATATATTTTTAATTAATAAATAAAATAAAATATTTTATAATTAATAAATATTTTTAAAATGATATGAGATAAATGATTTAAGATATACTCTTTAATTAGTAAATGAGATAAAATATCATGACAAAAATCATCAATACATTATGTTCAATTAATAATCATCATCATCTTCATCATCATCATCTTCTTCATCATCAGTCGTTTCGTATTCTTCAAAATTGTCTTCTTCCTCTTCATCATCTTTCGTTTCATTATCTTCATCAACAAAAATGCTTATGTTGTCATCTAGAGGTTGAATTTCATTTTCAATAGTAACCACTGGAACGGATTCAACTTCATCCTCCTGAAATGCAGCATCAATCCACCTTGACTCAATAGTTCGTCTAGCTTTTGTTCTACATACAGCCATCCAATCAACTTTATCTTTTCTTAAACTAGGATATTGAGCATAGTACACTTGGATAGTTTGTTGTGATAGGATAAACGGCTCATCTTTCTGATACAGACGTTTGTAATTTACATCAACCAAGTGATACTTCGGGTGAATCTTCACTCCTTTGGTAGGATCAACCCACCTACACTTGAACAAAACAACATGCATATTTTGATGTTCAAATTCGTATTCAAACTGTATTACCTCATCCAACCATCCAAAAAAATCAGTATCAGAGTCTGTGTAACTAGAGCTTCTCACACAGACCCCACTGTTCATAGTATTCTTCCCTTCTCCATGTGTTAAAGTGTGGAAATTATATCCATTGACAAAATAAGCTGGCCATGTAAGTACTCGTTGTGACGGACCCCATGCAAGCATCTTCAAAATTGGATCAGTAATTTGATTACTAGGATCCGTAACCTATTACATAAAAAAAATGAACATATTGGGTCGTTTCAACAGTTCTACATTTACAATATCGATAAGCAAAAACTTGTCAAAAACTTACGTAAGTTTTGAACCATGGAAGAAATTGCATTGCAACTATGTCATCAATGTCAACTGTATCAACATCATACTGCTCATATAAATCATGCAAAAAGGTCCTACAATAGTGACAAATATACTTTAATTAATAATCTAAAGATATTTATGTATTAAGCAAATAAACATATTTAAAACTTACTCATAGTATGGTTGCGCTTCTGGACAATTAGCTACTATATAAGTTTCAGCAACATGTCTTTCTTTACCGGTGATGTACCTCATTTTTGAGGCACCGTAGGGACGTCCGGGATGATTGAAAATAGAAATGTGTTCAACTCCTCCATTGTTTAAACCATCGTCATTCCTCCCAGGTCTACGCCTTTTGCAAATAACATCGGGTTCAGAATAATGCGTGGCGAAGGTCGAGATTTCCTCAACAATGTAGGCTTCACAAATTGAAGCCTCTACAGCAGCTTTGTTCTTCACCTTTTTCTTCAAAGTATGGAGGAACCTATTGCAAAATATAGTGGAATTTAAAAAAGTTAGATACATAAGCAAAAATTATGCATATTTCAATTTTCAACAATAATAATAATACCTCTCAAAAGGATACATCCATCTATATTGCACTAGACCACCTACTCGAGCCTCATACGGTAAGTGAACCAAGAGATGCTCCATTGAATCAAAGAATCCAGGGGGAAATATTTTCTCCAAATTGCATATGATTACAGCTACACTCTCCTCCAATTCCTTTATTTTATTTATATCTAGTGTAGCGGAGCTTATGGCTTGGAACAAGAGGCTCACTTCTATCAAAGCACTCCAAACAAATTCTGGCAACATTTCTCTAAACGCTATCGGTACGAGTCTCTCCATGAAGACATGACAATCATGACTCTTCATCCCATGCATCTTCAATTCGTTTAAGTCAACACATCTGCCAAGATTAGAAGTATATCCATCTGGGAATCTCAAACATTTAATCCACTCAAATATTTTTCTCTTTTGATATTTATCCAATGTATACACTGCTTTAGCCATGCTTCCCGATTGGTCTTCATCCACAGCAATTTCTGGTCGGTTACAAATGATCCCAACATCTTTCCTTGGATTCAAAGTATCCTTAGTTTTTCCCTTGATGTTCATTACGGTGTTGAATATATTGTCAAATACATTCTTCTCTATGTGCATGACATCAAGGTTGTGCCGAATCATATTTGTGGTCCAATACGGGAGATCACAGAAAATACTTCTTTTTGTCCACTTGTGTTCGGTTCCATATCCAGGAGGGTAATTAAGAGGGTCCTCAGCAACAGATTTGAACTGGCACACAAAATGTAATATCTTCTCCCCATTTGCTCTTGGTGGAGCTTCATTCTTTTCAACTCTACCTTTGGTGAAAGCTTTCTTATTTCTTCTATAAGGATGTCCTGCTCTTAAAAACTGTCGATGACAATCAAAGTAACTTGCTTTTCTGCCGTATTGAAGGTGAAATGCCCGTGTATTATCCATACATATTGGACAACCCATTATCCCAGCAGTACTCCAACTAGACAACATCCCATAAGCTGGAAAGTCATTAACAGTCCACATAAGTGCCGCCCTCATCATGAAAAAATCTTTTTTAGACGCATCATACGTTTGTGCACCTACTTGCCACAATTGTATCAATTCCTCAATCAAAGGCTGCAAGTATACATCAATAAGTCGTTTGGGATTAGCAGGACCAGGAATAATCAACGACAAAAACATATATTCAGATTTCATACACATCCCTGGAGGAAGGTTGTATGGTGTAAAGATAACTGGCCAACAAGAATATGATTTGCCATATTGTCCATGAGGGGCAAAACCATCAGCACAAAGGCCAAGACGAACATTGCGGGGTTCTGAAGCAAAATCTGGATGTGTCTCATTGAAATATTTCCACGCCTCTGCATCAGATGGATGACACATAGCCCCACTTTCTGTCTCATGAGTGGCATGCCAACTCATGTGCTCAGCTGTTGTATTGGAAGCATACAACCACTGCAATCGGGGAGTTAACGGCAAATACCGGAGTGTAGCATATGCAGTTCTTTTACGACGAGAATTTTGACCCCTCGCAGGTTTATACCTAGCTTGCTCACAAAACTTGCAGAATTCCAAATGTTTGTCTTCTTTCCAGAATAACATACAACCAGCCTTACATGCGTCAATTTTCTCAACAGGTAAACCCAACTCTCTTATCAACCTTTTCATACTATAATAATCATTGGGCAACGTGTGATCTCGTGGCAACATCTCCCCTATTACTTGTAAATACTGATCATGACAACTCTGTGATACATTGTGTTCAGATTTGATGTTTACTAAACTCGCTACCGCAAATAACTGAGAGTGAGTTTCGCTCCCAGCATATAATGGCTGATCTGCAGCACGCACAACATCAAAAAACTTTTCAGACAATGCTCCTAAATTGTCAGCCTCATCATAATTAGAACTCGGACCAGCCTCGTTTGCATATGGTTGATCGCTAGGATATGTCGAATCATTGAATACATCCCCCTATGGACGAGATACAGGACCAGCTGCATCAAACACCATCCGCTGATCCCAATTCAATTGCTCATAGTTATTCCAATTTGTCATTTGATCTACAGAGTTGTCAGCTGAAATTGAATGCTCATAATCCATCTGTATAGGCTCACCATGAGATGTCCAATTGTAATAATCTTTCCTAAAACCTTTCCTATAAAGGTCGCATGTCACCTCCTCCGTGGATTTGTACTTATAATTTTTACATACACTACATGGACAACGAATTTTCTCCCCATCCATAAAATCATATTGTGTTTTTGCCCAATCTATAAACTCAGCGACCCCATCTATAAATTCTTTTGTAAGATGACGATTACCGGTACATTCTTCTCATACATCCATTTTCTCAATTCTCTCAACATATCTTTCTCTAGAATCAACAAATATTATACATATTCATTAACATACATACATAAATAAAAAACTAAAAATTCTAAGAATAAAATGAATATATATAACTAAACTAGTAAAAATTTTGTACTAACCTTAATGTAAGCCAACAAACTGTCCAAATGTGTGACTCGTTGCACTAACGTGATACCATTAACGGTCTAATGCAAAGAATTATTATAAAATCGGTTGTGTGGATGGAAGGAGAGAAGAGGAAGAAGAGGATGATTATAAAATGTGTGAACTAGAATGAGGGTTTTCTTATATATATTTCGGATTTTGCAACGGATTTTGCAACGAAATGATATAGTTGTAAAATCCGTTGTAAAACATATAGAATTTTAAATAAGTGGGTTACAGCTGTCACAAATACATTGCAACGGACACATCCGTTGCAAAAATCGTTGCAAATTCAACGGCTCAATAATTAATGCTTACAGCTGTATGTATGGATTGCAACGACTTCAAATGTCGTTGCAACGCCGTTGCAAAATTGTCGGCAAGTTTTGCAACGGACAACGTTCCGTCGCTAAATCCGTTGCAAATCATAAAATTCAAATTGCAACGATACGGATTCGTTACAAATTCCGTTGTAAATGATTTGCAACGGATTTAACTAGAATATTCATTGCAAAGTATGCAACGAAGGACGTCCGTTGCAAAAACCGTGGCAAGTTTGCAACGGAATGTGTTGTTGCAATATTTTGCCACGACTTTTGCAACGACTTATGTTGAATGTAGGACATCTTAAAGTTGATCAAATTTTGCAACGGAATTTTGCTACGGATAGTCCGTTGCAAAATATCATTGTTAATTTGCCACGGAATTTGCAACGAAAATATAAAAAAAACAGAATCCGTTACAAAGTCGTAGCAAAGGTCGTTGCAAATTTGCAACGAATTGGTCCGTTGCAAAATGTCCGTTGCTATAGCCCTGTTTTTTTGTAGTGTAAATTAATTTTCTGGCTTCACACTGCCCCCATTATTGATTTCGGACAAATACCCTTTTATTTAAAGGTCGTTCCAAATTTTTAGATGTTTCAAGAACAAAATAAGAGGAATAAGAATATTAAAAATTAGAATAAGTTCAAATTCATGGAACCTAAAAATTAAAAGGAACTGTATGTGATCGAATTCCGCGAATTACGAATGCTCCTTTCACAAAATATTTCTTGCTTGGGACACAAAACACATTGACTATATCTTCTTCCTAATGTCAAAAGACTTTCGTATCAAAATGTGGTTTCAGCAGACTCTTTATCGTTGTACGAATCACAAGAAAGTCGACTCGGGCAGATAAAATTTTCTATTATTAGATAGATATATTCAGATCTTAAAATTCATTCATTTTTATTTAAAAGTTGCATGGATAAGAACCTTATCATGCTTTCGGGAGTCCTAATTTCTATAAAGCTTTGCCTTTTTTTGATAGTGTTTTTAATAAATAAATATATATATAAAATGGATGAATAAAGTTATTCCTTTTAAGGCTGCATGCATGTATGCAGTCTCCATATAAAACTGATTCCAGAAACCAGCTTTGACTTTAATTTGCATGTTTGCGCTAAAACCCACAAAAGCTAAAATATTATTATAACTCAAATTTGAACTATATTATTAAAACTATTTTCCCGCATGGTAGTTCCTAAAGTTTTTGTCCTACTTATAGTAATCTTGGAGCTCGGCCATACATTTGACGACAGAAAACAAAGCTGTCACTCTGTCATATCACTAATTTTTTACAATAATTTGTAGGAAAAATATTGTTTTTTTCCATAAATTAGATCCGTTTCACTTTTAATCCAAATAATTATGGGATGAGTACTCTTAATCTTGCAAGTTACAAAAATTAACACTTTTTGTCATCTTCTACTTTTTCGTCTGTTTGACGGCGTAGGCCACGTGCCCAGAACGTGACCATTAAGTATTTTTTGTTGGAGAAAAATTGGCGCATTTTCTAGCTGACAACACATTAGGGAGGTGAATATAACTACCTTTGAGAGGAAAAAATAAATTTTGAAAGAAATTAGGGTATGGAAAGAGGGATTTCATTCTGTAAAAATTAGAACAATTCATTAGACAAAAAAATTTAATAGTCCGAATTTATAAACACATGCCAAAAAAAAATATCATTGTCCTAATTTCTTTTGAGATTTGTTTTTTTCCCGTCAAAGGCACTTAAATTTCCCCCCAAAGGTACTACCAAGCTGGAAAATGTGTCAATTTTTACTCCAGCCAAAAATACATAACAGCCATATATTGGCCACCTGGGCCTACACATGAAAAACAAAGAAAAAAAAGTGAATGAGAATCAAAAGTGTAAAATTTTGTAAATTACGAAACCAAAATACTAATCTCATAACAAATGATATCAAAAGTAAAAAAACAAAAATTAATTTATGGGACAAAAATACTATTTCCACTATTTTGTAAGGAGTACTAAATTGTAGTCTTTCATTAGTAAGAAATTGGTATAAGATTTTGTACACTTTGTGACTTTGTAGTAGTTGTTTGTACCTTTGGAAGTCTTGTCACTGCAATAAAAATAAATTATTCTCCACACTATAAAATATTACAATTTAAAAATGACAATAAATTAATACTAGCTATCTACCAAAGTTTTAAAAAAATGAAAGGAAAAGATGTAAAAACTTAAATTAACGTTGATCATGTATGGTTAATCAAAATTAACCGTATTATGATCAAAACATTTGCCACAATTTTTAATTATAGTTAATATTTTTGATATCATTTGCAGAAACAACAACTAATATATAGTTGTTGCACAATCACAATTAATTTGTATTCATTATAATTTTTTATTTTTATTCATAATAATTAATCATAACAAAATATTATATTTCTTTTATTAATTGTGTCCGTGCACGGTGCACGGTAAATATAGGGGAAGTTTGAGGTTCAGTCTTATGGTCAATATTTTAGAAACTTACTACTTGAGCCAGTGCATAATAATAATGTTGGTTAACACCTGATTAGAAGGTTTTGGTCACATAAAAACAGAAATTGCATTTGTAATTTTATCGTTTTATGAGAACATTGAGATTTAATTACGAAAGGAGACTTTTTTAAGAATTTAATGAAGTTTGTTACTAATTACAACAAAACATAATATTAGTGTTAAATTAAATATAAAATAATAATTTCAATGTTATCACTGAAAATATATGTTAGGTAATGACAATTTTAATCTTATCACTATATAATTATTAGTGACAATAATTATGCACAAGTTTGTCAGTATAGATAATTAATGATACATATATAACAACAATTTAGGGACAACACAATATAGTGACCACTATATCTGGTATCAGTAGATCGTCACTAACGTCTGCCACTTCCAACACTAACCTATACGCACTCCTCACCGAGAAGGCTCCTTTCTTACCCGACTTCACACCACTCGGCAACCGTCTTCGGAGTCGAGTTCTTCACACCCCTCCCGTGACACACCTCGGACTGACAATATGCTCCTCCACGTAAGAGATGGGCGAGTGCTCATTGCGGCATCCCAAAACGAGCCATAGAGGTAGTACCGGGCTTTGAGCACCCGACTAAGTAAGGAATTCGGCTGGGATAGAAGGTGCCACCACTACTTGGCCAGGAGAGCTAAGTTAAATGCTTTAAGGCTCCTAAAACCCAACCCTCCTACCGTCATCTATCGACACAACTTCTGTCAAGCCACCCAATGCACACATTTTTCCCTCTTACAATGCCACTAGAAATCCCCATTGCTAAGTCTGGCTCCTTCAATAAATGATCAGGTAGCTTGAAACACGGCATCACATAAGTGGGTAGGGCCTTCAAAACGGATTTGATAAGAACTCGTTTACCAGATTAAATAGCAGTTTGTTATTTCATCCTTGAATTCAGGCCCAAAATTGGTTCCTAATATTGTGAAACAGGACACGTCGCGACCTCCGCTGCAGGCAATCCTAAGTACCGATCATGGCAATCCACAAGCTGAACGCCAAGCCTATTTACCAGTAGTCATTTCACACACTCAGCTAACCTCCCACGAATGACCATGTTAGATTTGGAGAAGTTTACCTCTTGTCCAGAAGCCCTTTCATATAACGCCAGAATTCGCTGAATCTCCCTCAACTGATTATCCCTTTTCTCACAGAATAATAAATGAGAAATGCATAGTGCACTTGAGCTCATTGACACTCCCCTAATTCTTCCATCCCATTCGGCCCCTTTCAACATCCCAGAGAACGCCTCCGTGCAAAACATGAATAAGTAGGGAGACGGTGGGTCCCCTTCCCTAATTCCACGCTCTGGTCTAAAGAAGCCAAAATGCTCACCATTTGAAGTTAGAGATCAACAAAGGAGTAAGGAACACTGGCTAGCGAATGGTGATGATAACAATCAGTACTTTCATTCCCGTGCATCACCTAGAAAATGGCATAATAGTATACTCCGATTGAAGGGGGAGATAGGGTGTGGTGAGAGAAGGAAGAGGATTTTCAGGCCATTCTATTGCAATACTTCCAATCAATCATTACATCCCATCGACCATCCAAGACATGTATGGTGGAGGTGGCGGCATCAATTTCACCCTACGTAACCCCCAAGATGAATGCTTTCCGTGCTACACCATTCACGGCTGTGGAGGTCAAACAAGCCATGTCCGGTATGTTCCCTTATATGTCTCGTAGCCCTGATGGTATGTCTCCCATTTTTTTCCAGACGTTTTGGAGCATTGTCTCCCCTGATGTCACTAAATTTTTTCTTAGAATTCTTAACGATCATATCGTGTTGAATAAATTGAATTATACCTATGTTGTGTTTATCCCTAAGGTTAGTAATCCAGAAGTCGTCTCTCAGCTTAGGCCTATTAGTCTCTGCAACGTCATTCTTGGAATAGTGTCTAAATGCATCACTAATAGGCTAAGAGGGTTTGATGGATTCTATTGTATCCCCCACTCAATCAGCTTTCATTCTTGGTCGTGTGATCTAAAGGAATCAGATTGGACCGAGCCAGGCCTAGCTCCATCCTCAATTGATAGCAGATTATGAATGCGAACTATTTGACAAATGTACCGTGCCTGTGGACCTGGACTTCGAATTGAAGGGGGCTATTGACTCATTTTGGCCCAAGAATCTTGGGCTGCAAAATTAAAAGAGGCCTCTTCCACCCTGCGCCCCATCAAACTGATTCCTTCCCCCTTCTCCACCTCACCCCACGTTGTGGAACCCAAGCGGCCGCCTTGCTTTCCCCACATCCCCTCACCCCGCGGATTCAGGGAGCATCCCTCACCCTTACGCGCTACTAGAACCGAAGAACCCTCTGTCGGCCGATCGTGCTTTGATCCCCTAACTCTGCACTCAAACTCACTCCGACTAAACCCAAATATTTCCGCTCCCCTTCTACATCCAAAACCACGGCCAGCCCCCCTAATGCCTTCCCCATCTGAAAAGTACCCACCTGCTCCACCGAAAACTTGTCTTCCTACCAGAAAAGGTTGCCTTACCATGTTAGTTTCCCTTAACCAAGTTCCATACAGAAGCTCACCCTCCTCAGCGAAGTCCGACCCATCGATGACCTTCGAACAGTCTCCCAAGATGTGTCCCAGAATCCCGCATCTATAGCAGAAATTTGGAAGCGTTATAAGTTAATGATACCGTTCACTCCCCTTCAGGTGCTCGAATTCATAGGAACCGTTTCAGCGGCTCCCTAATGTCAATTAATACCCATATTTTCCTGCAGGAATCGGATTGCCATTCCACGTACCCCATGAATAACTGACTGCAGGGTAGAAGAGAAGACATCGAAGTGATAGGCCCGAGGGGTGAGTAACCACCCGACAGTAGAAACCCTTTCCTTTCTGTATTCTCCGACCATTTAGTTGACAAGATATTCACTCCATCCTCCCATCTTCTGTTAGCCTCAACTATCGACCCAAACGCTCCACATTCAGGTCCATACGAACACACATAGAGTGGAAGTAGACTATCAATTCCACACCCCCCCCCTTTCACGCCCAAGATGAAATGCACCGGCCCCCAATGACCTGCACACAAAGGCAAAACGACACCAACAACAAGTAACTAGAACAAACGGAAATGATAAGAAACGGGAAGAAAGAATGAAAGGAAAGGGACAAGACAAAGTACTATGTCCCCCATCAAACTATAACGGAAGGCAACACAAAAAACAAAGCTCTTAGGGAAATGCCATAACTCGGTCACAATAATGGATTGCGTTGCTCAAAACTGCAAAGGCCACGATAAAGCGAACTCTGACCTCAGGCAAGACACACTCCACTCAGAAGAGAGAAGACTGCATGGAAATATATATATATATATATATATATAGATATAGATATATGTGTGTATCACTAATTGTCTTTTTAGTCACAATTTTATGTATAATTTTTATCACCTTTTTTTTCTAATAACAATTTTACAGAATGGTAATTAGTATTAAAATTATGAAATTTATTATTGCGATAAAATAAAAATTCTTATCATTAGAGATATTTAATTAGTGATAATATTACAATTGTCACTTTCTTTTTTTGCTAATCTTTTTATTTTTTTTTCTTGGAAGTGAACCAATTCTCATGGAAGTGCTCTTAAATCAATATCTAAGCGTATAATAGTACTTATAGATCATGTGATTGATGAGTAACTAGAAGTCATCAAAATAGTCCTCAGATAAATCTCAAGTTGTCGACTTGCTTAACAAATTACAGACACTTGAATATTTAGGACACTGAAATATACTTTCGGAGAGTTGTCATGTAATGTACCTCAAAGGATGTTTGTGTAAGAGTTTTGTGTGAATATGTGTCGATATAGAATATAATTACAAGCTTAATAGGTATATTTGTAATTTTGCAAATATAACCTCAAGAATATCGATGTAATTTAGTTTTATTATATTAAGGGTAAATATTATTGCTGGTCCTTTAAGTTAGCATTTAGAATCATTTTAGTCCATCAAATTCATTTCCTGATGTCAGCATTCCTAAAGTTTAGTTTATGATATTGGTTGCTTTGACCATTTTCGGCAAAAATGTGGCCGGGATTTAACTTCTGGGGGTTAAAATGGTCAATTTAGTTAATATTTTCTAATTTTAATCCCTTAATTTATAAATTTATCAAATTAGTCCCTTTCTAGGAGGAAAACAATATTATAGCTTCCTACCAAAAATACAAGTTATTGGCCCTTTTTAAGGGACAACGAAGATAAATTTAAAAAATAAAATTGAGAGAATAAGAGAAATAACTCATGTTACATTTTTATTTGGCTGACCAAAATTCAATGCTCCTGGACGAACGCAAACCCAGGTTGAAGGATTTTTTTGTGAAAATATAGGGTAAGATGTTTCTTTTTTATTTTTCATGTTAGGTTAAAATATAAAGCTTTATTTTAAGTTTTTGCATGTAGGAAGGTGGAGGACGTGACTATCTTGTATGGCGTGAGCCACCGATTTGTGACGTGCTAAGCATATTATTCATGGCCTACTGAGGAAGTAAGAGAAAAAATGATGTGCGAAGCTCCAAAAACCACAGAAACGTTTGTAGATATTTTTGGTGCTAGCTTGTGTAGTTGTGTTTGTGGTGTGGAAGATGTAATAAGACGGACATAAAGGCACATGAGGTATTAAGTCGATGTTGTACATGAACCGACTGTTCTAGTAAATGATATCTGCGATGTTGAAATATACTTATTTTAACTAAAATAACTTTTCACCCCTTAGAAACATCTAAATCCACCCTTTAAATAGTTGAAAAGTTTGTAAAATCAAGCATGAAGAAGAATTCTAAAAAGCATGACTTTTGGATGGAAACACAACTTCAGAGGTGCAACATGGTTGGATGCTTTCTTGTTTCTTTGTGCGTTGAAATTCTACATTGAAGAACAAGACCGTGTTGCAAAGCCTAGGAGTGTAACTCTTGGTTTGGATTCAATCTACTTCGAATGGCTCATACATGACAAAGTACCAAAACTCAACAAAAATAAAAATAAAAAACTCTTGTATGCTTGAAAATATTAAAATCCATTAGTTTGATTGATCAGTTCTTTAACTTTAGGTCCCGCTAAGGTGGGTAAGATGTCGTTATAGCCTACGGCCAGGCCCCACTTAACATTAGTTGGCGGGTCAGAACATACTACCATAGCCATGGCCATGCCCTACTAAACACCATTAGGTAGGTCAAAAATACTGTCACTACCACAGTAGTAGCCCACATAACACCAGTAGGCGGGTCAGAAAAATATCGAGACTAGCCCCTAAGCCCAATTTGGTCTTAATATATTCTGAGCAACAATTTAATAATACTCTACTAAATGATAACGGCAAACTTCTCACGTTTTCAACCGAGAACACATATACTAAATTAAGGTGAAAACGTATTTATGAACAACACAAAGCGCACAAACATGTGGAATTAAGCATGCTAAAAAATTGGAATATATATGCGTATATCTAGTATTTGAAATCAAAATTCTTTGATACAAGTAATAATTTTCAAAAGGACATGATAGAAGGGAAAACTCACCTACCTATCTCGTTCGTTCGCCCAAGTTGTTCGTCTAGTCCAAATGACCCGTGTCGTAAAAATAAAGTCATATGTAATTATTATTATTATTATTATTATTATTATTATTGTTATTATTATTATTATTATTGTTATTATTGTAATTATGTGTATATATATATTGTAGAACTTTTCATACCATCTAATACTGTATACTATTGTTATTAATAATACCCTTACGTAAAGCACATACTACATATTCTCTTGTCGCAACTCACCATACCAATTGTATTAGAACTGACTAACAATGTTGATCAAATCCTAATTACTCGACAACCAATGGTAGGTAGCTAGCAACATTAAGACAAAACCGCATGCAAGATTCATCCAAATGCTATGCTACCCTTCTAATTTGATTTTACACGAAATCCAAGGTAAGACCTGCTAAGAGTTGTTCCAAAAAAAAAAAAAGGGAATAGCTCTTGTTTGTTCACCACACACAATCTACAAGGATATTCATGAATCTCATGGAATTCAATTACTTGACCAAAGGCAATAAACTCACTTGTTCCTTCCACTCTTTTGATGTCCGATTCCTCTACTTCTCATGCGCCATCTCTACTTTTTCTTCTTTTTTGTTATAACCTCCTACAGTGAGTAATATGTATATATAATACCTTTACCCTTGTTTCTTTCCATATATAATTACCTAGCAATACCGATTATATCTCAATTCTTTATGTAAAATTTAAAAATATTTATAATACATACTATATAACTAATTTTATAATCTAAAATATAAATTCCAAATATATAATTATAAGAATCATAAATATTCTATTATATATGAGAAAAAAATGGAGTGTTACATCATGTCATGGTTAAATGAAATGATCTAAGTACAATCTCGGTTACCAACACTAACGAGATTATGTCGTAACATGCTTAATAAAATGACAACTACATATATATTTAACCTACCTCGTGAATTATGGCGGTCATCCCCTCCATCGAATTTCCTTCTTCGGAACCATTCGAATTTCCTAAAATGGAGGACTATGTCAACTTGATTATAACGTATATATAAAATAAATAAAAATAAATATTTTTGATATGATATGGTATGTGTATATGCTTATCTGTCACCCTAATAAATATTACTTGTAACTTATGCTCTATTATGAAAAGAACGGGGTAGGGTATCACATTCTCCCCCTCTTATGATGAGTTTCGTCCTCGAAACTCGACGTACCTAGACTTTTGAAAGAGCTCGGGGTATCGTGTACGTATAGGTTCTTCTAATTCCCAAGTTTCCTGTCGCTCGGTGTGATTAGACCATTGTACTTTGAGTAAGGGATACTCCTTCTTCTTAGCACTGGCTCATTATGATAAACTATTCTAAATGGGAATTCTTCATAATTGAGGTGTTCTTTGAGAAGTAGGGTTTCAGGTTCCAAAATATGGTTCGGGTCAGGGTATCTTCTTAGTTGAAACATGTGGAAGACGTTGTGCACTTGAGACAATGTTGGTGGCGGTGCTAGCCGGTATGCTACCCTTCCTACTTTGTCAAGTACTTCGAACCACCCTATATATTCTTTTCCTATTCGCTCAACTTTTTTGCCGATCTCAAGCTCCCTTAAGATTTTGGTGGATTATTGCCACTTTCTCAATCGTTAGTTAGACTAACTCTAGTCCAGTAATTCTTTTCTCTCCGACTTCATCCCAACATAAAGGCGATCTGCACTTTCTTCCATATAACGCTTTTAAGGAGCGATACCAATACTGTTGTGATAGCTATTGTTATATGAAAACTCTATTAGAGTCATGTAGTCCCCCCAATTATCCCTTAAGTTTTCATTTTCTTTTCGACTTCTGTCAAGAATTTTTTGCAACTCTACTATTGCTTTTTGCCAAGTCTCCACAATGCCCTAACGCAGCCATCACTCAGTCGATCATGTCTCCAGAGAGATGGGGGAAATCTCTCTGAGCTGAGGTACATGGTCTCCCAAATGGCTCCATTGCTAGAATAGGTGACAAGAAAGCCAATTGATTTGGAATTTCGTAATCTATTTGACAAGTCGATGTATTTTAATATGTAATGAATAAAATGAGCATTCATTACTATTTGTATTGTCTTTGTTGTGCTCATTTTCATATGTTCAAATGTCGTTTTACATATATCACAACAAAGCCCACAGACCACGTTAAACAACTCATGCAGTTGGGTTATGCATTGGATGGTGGTTCTCAAACCAACTGATAAAGGGTTAGGTCTAAAATGTTCCAAGTTGATGACCTCGAGACAGGGCATCAAGATTCCTATAGAGATTTTCACCAAGAGTCGTATTTATTAAACGAGTGTTGTGTTTCATCGGCGACAGGCGTGGGACGCCTTTACGATCCTGATGGGTTGGTCGACTAGGGTCGAGCCGACTGAGTTGACTTACGGGGATCATCATATGGAAGCTTAGAGGGTTAGTTGGTATGATTGAATTTTCCTAGTTCAGGTAGTACGAAAGTAGTTCTCAGACTTGAGAAACCACGACGGTCACGTGCACACGATGGTTGTATCTTGGATCTGGCGAAGAGTGATCATGTCGCAGACATGTTCATTATAAGCCTTGTCCAGTGCAGTTAGAATGTGTACTGAGGATGGTACATTTCAAGAAGAGGATCCGTCCCCTGTCAGTATGTGACAGAGGATCTTCTATGCACTCGGAGACACGTTCATGCTGCTTTAAACCTGTGGCCATAGTGGTTGATCGAGGAAATGATTTCCTGCGTTGATGCAATGAGGCATGCGTAGTCTCAAGTATCAAGCATAGACGCCTAGTCAAGGATGAAAACCAACACCCAATTCCATACCGTAGACTAAGGCCAGGAGACGGTAGACGGAAGGACCGTACCCGTACGGAATCAACGCCTAAATGTTCACACCAACATTCACCTAGTCTCTAGTGCCATGGACCGTTGCTAGATGGCCACCCATGGTGATGGGCTCCTAGACACGAGCCTAGTCTAGCTGAGGGTGAACCTAAAGGGTCACACACAAATCATTGAGGAGGTGAAGGAATTTGACTTGGGATCAATTTCAGAGGATGATAAGTAATTGGATTACTTAAGGGATTGTCCATTGGATGGATAGGCCGATATTGTATTGGGCCCTCGTTTTATCGATAAATGGGATTTATCGGTAAAGTAGATCAGCAAAGCTTGGATCTTTTAATTGGATTAAAATATTAAAACGGGAATTATTTAATTGGACCATGAATTAAATAGGATTTAATTCTTGGGCTTATTGTAACTGAATTACAATAAAATCCGGTCCATTAAATTTTGGTCCAAGAAAGGTGTTAATTCCACTTTTGGAATTAGAAGAAGTTGGGCTTATTCTAAAATGGGATGGCTAAATTTGCTTCTTTTGGAAGAACTAAAATCGGCCATGAAGGCCTTTGATGACTAGTTGACTTGTCTCTTTTGGAAAGGGACAAATCAATTCCAATCAATTCTCTTTCACTTGGTATGAAATCATGCCTTATGAAATGGTAGGCTTGATTGAAGATTACTAGGAATTGACTGGAATGTATCGGCCATGAAGGCCTTTGATGATTAGTTGACTTGTCTCTTTTGCAAATAGACAAATCAATTCCAATCAATCCTCTTTCACTTGGTATGAAATCATATCTTATGAAATGGTAGGCTTGATTGATGATTACTAGCAATTGACAGGAATGTATCGGCCATGAAGGCCTTTGATGACTAGTTGACTTGTCTCTTTTGCAAATAGACAAATCAATTCCAATCAATCCTCTTTTACTTGGTATGATTAAATCATACCTCATGAAATGGTAGGCTTGATTGAAGATTACTAGGAATTGACTGGAATATATCTAGACATTCTTGAATGAACCTAGACACATTCCAATAATCACATTAATAAAGTATATATATATATATGTGTGTGTGTGTGTGTGTGTACATACTATCATCAAAGACAAGAGATTCATTATTCATCTTTTTCTAGGAAAAAGAAGAACATTCTTTACAGTCTCTCTAAAGCAATTTTCGGCCCCTCTCGCTCTACCCTCTAAATCCACTTTGTATTGCATTGATCTAGGATCAATTGAAGAACAAAGTAAGAACAAGAAGGAACACGAATTTGATAGTGTGATCCCTTCTTCAATCTCATCCTCTAGATCCGTTTTTCTCTAGCAGGAAAAACGAGATCCCTCCCGGTGTGGTGTAGACTACGTTAGAGAGTTCATAGTTTTGAACTTTGGTGAATGTTTGCAGCCGTGAAACAATGCTCGTAACCATGCACTAGAAAACTACAAAGGTATCATTCGGTTTTATGTTCTTGTAGTTTCTTTCATTTAGTACCTATGTGCTCTATATGATATGTTGTTATTTACTATCGTATTCTACATCGAACGCCCGGTTGAGCACCCAAGGGTACACCCCTTGGGATCTTTTTGATAATATTTTTAAATAACGCATTACACGCTTTCGCTCGCGCTCCCGGGCGAATTCGCTTGTCCGTCATCTATACCTACGCATGTAGGTTGATGACCTCTGTTAGTTTCCACTAGGATTAATATTCGCACTGATTCTATTATTATTGTTACTAAAAATACTTTAATAATTAGCTAATTATATAATGCTTCTAAAATGTAATAACGAGCTGATGGTATGATCCCTACCGTCTCGCCAAGAATTTCTAGATTGCGCCTCAAGTCAATCCTAGTTCATTCTCTCCAAAACTCCAGAAACATAGAAGTTACATCCCAATGTCTTAATTTATTCGAGACCAGTTTACTAACATAAGACCGTAAACCTAGGCTCTTATATCACTAAATTTCATGCCCCAAATTCGAGACATGACATGGCAACATTACTAAATCAAAATAATTTTGTGATACTAAGCCAACAGTAAACAATCTCGAAATACCCGTGATCTTTGAAGCGAAATACCAAAACCATTATCTGAATAAACAAAGCCAATAAATCCTTATTTGAAATAATTCAAAACTAATGACGAAATCCTTAAACATCCAAGTCGAATAACACATAATGAGTCAGAAAAAAAGGTCCTCAAGAATTAAACATCTGACGCAATCACCATCCCCAATATTGTTCCTCGTTCGTCCCTTCCTCTAGCTCATCTACAAGACATATTATACGTACAGGGAATGAGCGACTAAGCACACTAGTTAATGAATTTTTCTTTCTATCGACTTGAGTATGCATAATTGTATAATATCATAAAGCAAGTAAAATTCACTTATCAAGGATTTTCAAATAAACAAGTACAAGAATAGTTCAAGACATTTAAATCGTATGCATAATATACGTTCACATCG
This sequence comes from Sesamum alatum, assembly GCA_034509735.1. Classification (NCBI taxonomy): domain Eukaryota; kingdom Viridiplantae; phylum Streptophyta; class Magnoliopsida; order Lamiales; family Pedaliaceae; genus Sesamum; species Sesamum alatum. The sequence goes on along the minus strand of JACGWO010000001.1, from coordinate 23,999,966 downwards.
CAACCAAGAGAATATGAGCTTGCAATCTACTTAGAATAGCTCATACATGGCAAACTACCAAATCTCGACAAAACAAGATTTATTATATACTCAAAAATATTAAAATTCATTGGTTTAACTGATCAGTTTCTTAACTTTAGATCCCATTAAGGTGGGTAATATCGTACTAGCCCCTAAGCCCAATTTGATCTTAATATATTTCGAGCAACAATTTAATAATACTCTACTAAATGATAACGAAAAAGTTCTCACGATTTCTGTTAGAATAGGTCACCGTGAAGCCAATCTGTTAGGCTTATGTAACCTATTTCTGACAATTTGGTGTTTAATTAAAGTTCATGAATAAAAGTGATATTCATATTTGGCGTTTATTCTTTGTTTGTGTTCACTTAACTGGCTTATATTACAAACTTTTCAATGCACAAACAAAAATCACAGACCAAAATCGTAATCCAAGAAACTGGACTGCACATAGGATGGCAAGTCATGGAATCAATTTCTGCGAATCGGTTTGACATACTCCAAGTCGAAGGACCTCGAGATAGGGTATCGAGAGTCCATTTGATACTTGCACTAAGCGATTGCAGTCGCATTTCATCGACAAGTGACGAAGGTCGTCCATGCAATGTTAGTGGGTTAACCAGCTTGGTGTCGGCTAACTGAGGTGACTCGTGGGAATCATCATATGTAAAACCTTGAGTGGGTTGGTCGGTATGACTTGAATTCCCGGTTCCGATAGTACGGGTTTTGTTCCTCGGACTTGAGGAACTATTATGGTCACATACACGCCGTGGCTGTATCTTAAATTTGGCAAGAGGCTACCAAGTCAAGAGACTGGGTTGTCATAAGACCTACCTAGTGCAGTCAAGGTGTGTAGTGTGAACAGTAGGTCCGAATATAGAATTTCTCTCCTGTCAACGGGATTGACGGTAATGTCTCACTTACACTTTGAAACCCGTCTTCACTAAATCTGTGGCCACAGTAACTGAACAGTGGGATAGGATCTCTCTGACGTTTGGTAGGGACGAGCAAAGGCCATAGTCGAGAATGGGTACCGACACCGATTTTCCATACCCTATACTATAGCCTTGAGATAGAAGACGGAAGGACAAACGTACTAAAGAGCCTAAACGTTCACGCCATAAATATTCACCTAGTCTCTAGTGCCATGGACTGTTACTTGACGGCCACCCATGGTGACGGACGATTTTCCAGTATAGGATGATTGGAAATTCGGCCAAGTTTAGCTGAGAGTGAACTTAAAGAGTCATACACAATCCATAGGTAGCGGCGGAATTAATTTGGAATTAATTTCAGGAAGTAGAACAATTTAATAAGATTAAATTGGTTCACTTTTCTTGGATTGTTAATTCTTTAATTTGATTAAATAGAATTAACTAATAAATTGGATTTAATTATTTAAAGCCTTAGGGATCATTTTAAATTAGATTTAAAATATTCCATCTAAGATATGGACGGATGAGATTGAATGGAGAGATCAATGGCCAAGATCAAGTTTGACTTGGTCTTTTCCTAAGTTGACTAGGTCAAAATCCTAGTCAACCTAGGGTTCTCTATGAGAGTTTGAAGACTACTAGGAGAAGTCATCTTCTATAAATACTCATAGAAACACACACTTCAAGGTGTTGAAACTCTAGCGCGCACACACACACTTGGCCATCATCTCTCTCTTTCTCTCCGCCGACTCTCCCCCTCTCCTTTCCAAGAATTGTTTCTAGTTCCTTGTTTTGATACAAGAGAGCTATAGGCAAATTGATCACGTTAATTAATAATTCTAGGTCGATTTTGTCCTCCTATATAATTCCTCTTGATTTCTTGCTAGCACGGGGGATCAAGATCCGGTGGATTGGGTGGAGAATTTAGAGAGTTCCTATTTTGGAATCTTGGGGGCAAAACTTGGAACAACGCACATAGCACTTTGAAGAAAACGACAACGGGTACGTTTAACGCTCCCCTTTGTTACAACCCTAAGGCCACCATGATATTGCATGTTTTACTTTGATCATGAGATACACCAAACACCCGGGAGGTTCAAGGGAACACTGCTTGAACGTGTATTTACTTTTCGTTTAGGCATATTTTATTTTTCATGTTTTAATTTACCACGCTTCCGCATTCGCGCTCCCTCCCGGGACGATCCACACATGCTTTCAGTTTTAACTAAGAACACATATATTAAACGAAGGTGAAAACGTATTGATGAACAACATAAAGCACACAAAGATGTGCAATTAAGCATGCTCAAAAATTGGAATACACATGCATATATATATAGTGAAGAGGGATTTAGAATCAAAATTATTTGATACGAGTAATAATTTTCAAAAGAACATGCTAGAAGGATAAAACCACTTACCTATCTTATTGGTTCCCCCAAGTTATTCGTCTAGTCCAAATGACCTATGTCGGATAAAGTCACATATAATTATTATTTTTATTATTACTATAATTACATGTGTATATATATATATATTGTAGAACTCTTCACAACATCTAATACTATATACTATTGTTATTAATAATACCCTTACATAAATCACGCACTGCATATTCTTTCACCACAACTCACCATACTACTTGTACTTAAGAGGTTATCTTATTATAATTGACTAATAATCTTGATCAAATCCTAATTACCCGACAACCAATAGTAGGTGGCTAGCATCTTTAAGACAAAACTCACATGCAAGATTCATCCAAATGCTATGCTACCCTTCTAATTTGATTTTACACGGAATCAGGGCAAGACATGTTGAGAGTTGTTCCAAAAATATAGAATTGGTCTTGCTTGTTAACCTCACACAGTTTACAAGGATATTCATGAATATCATGGAATTCAATTACTTGACCATATGTAATAAACTCAGTTGTTCCTTCGAATCTTTTGATGTCCGATTCCTCTGCTTCTCGTCTCAACTTTTTCTTCTTTTTGTTATAACCTCCTACCCTGAGTAATATGTATATATAATGCCTTTACCTTAGTTTCTTTCCATATATATAATTACCTAGCAATAACTATTATATCTCAATTCTTTCTACAAAATTAAAAAAGATTTATAAGACATACTAAAGAACTAATTTTATAAACCAAAATACAAATTCCAATTATATAATTATAAGACTCATAAATATTCTATTATATATGAAAAAAATGAGTGTTACGTCGCGACATGCTTAAATGAAATGATCTAAGGGCATGATTGCTATATAGGAATGGAATTGAGTGGGAATGAAATAAAATTATGAATGGAATAAAAGTAGGAATGGAATGATTTTGGTACGTCATTCCTATATTTGGTATACCAAAGGAATGAAAAAGAGAATTGAATCAAAACTTTCCAAAATACTCATTTATATATTTTCTAAATAATGAAACTTAAAAATTAAAATGAAAAACAACTAAGCTACATCTCATTAATGACATAAGAAATATTATTTTGAAATGTTAAATTAATTATAAGTATATAATATATATATATATATATTGTTGGATGTTTTCATATATTTAAATTCTTTCAGTAAATACTTATTATTTGGTAAATGGTTATACTTATAGTAATATTTGGTAAAATGCCTATAAAGATGTTAATAATTTTATATTATATTTAAAAATATTTAAGAATTTTTTTATATTATATATTTTGTATTTTGGTAACACATATTTAAATATTTTATATTGATATTTATTTTATTTAATGTATTAAAAATAATATATAATTTTGTGCCTATGAATCATGCAACTATAATTTTATTAAAGTTACTTTAGCAATATACATAAAAAATATATATATTCCCAATCTATTGGGAATAGCTAAAACCATGGGTGAGTGGGGGAATGCCTAATCCCATACTTATGGGAATGGGCATTCCCAAAGGAATGACTATTGATATTCCTAATTTATACCAAACATGTGTTTGGAATAAGATTAGGAATGTGCATCCCATTCCAAACCCATTCCCTCATACCAATCATACCCTAAGTACTATATTTGTTACCAACACTAATGAGATTATGTCATAACATGCTTAATGAAATGACGACTACATATAGATTTAACCAACCTTGTGAGTTATGGCGGATGCCTCGTTAGTTATGGCGGTCATCCCCTCCATCGAATTCCTTTCTTCGGAACCATCAGAATATCCTGAAATAGAGGACTATGTCAACTTGATTATAACTTATATATAAAATAAAAAAAAAATATTTTTTATATGATATGATATGTGTATATGCTTATCTATCACCCTAATAAATATTTCTTGTAACTTATGCTCTATTACGAACAGAATGGGGTAGGGTATCACACCTATTAGTCGTTGTTTCTACTAGCGAGGCCAAAACATTGGCCACAAATGAAAATCATTAGGGAAAATAGCATTTTTAGTCCCATAACTTAAAATCTTTTCTCTTTTGGTACCATTCGTTACGGGATTAGCAATTTTGCTCCCCTAACTTACAAAATTAGCATTTTTGGTCCCAACCCGTTTTTCCATTAAATTTTTAACGGAGATGGCGTTTTTGCCGTGAAATTTTTGAAATTGAAGGTAAAATTGGCGCCATTTGTGCTTGGGATTATTTTTGGTGGGAAAATAACTACTATTAAGAGCTAACATAAAAAAATCAAGAAAATTAGGACAAATAAAGGTAATTTCTATCCTCTTTCACAAAAAATAATCTTTCATTCTTTAATTTTATTTGTGTTGCAATTTTTTATTTTGTATGAATTCTATAAATGTTAAAACAAATGATGACCCACAAAAATTCAAGTAATGCAATGTAAGCACGCTTGACAAAAAGGCAATTTCATTAGTTGTGTTCATAACAGTTTAAATAAAAACACCAACAAAATGCCAATTCCCAACCATTCAAAAAGACAAAAATAGAGTGCTGCTAATCACAAAAGACATTCCTACAGCATTCAACAAAAATTGTTTAAACAACTAAACACAAAAGACATTCCTACATTTTCTTCTTTCCTTCTGCCTTGCTCAAATTCTGGGCTCTTTTTGTCTAAACTGCAGCATTCAAACTGTTGACAGTAACAAACTTCTTCCCATCTTTGTGAAAGACTTTGAATCCTGGTGGAGGTGGTATGTTTCTTTGCTGAGCCATTTTAAGTAGACTTTGTTGATGGTCTGGTGCAAATGGTACATGTGCAAAGGCAAAACCTAGCCTAAGTGTTGGTGATTGGTGTGCACTTGTTGATGGTGATGGGGTTGCACTTGAAGCCTTCCATGGAGGCTTGAAGGCATTATGTTTTTCCACCTCCTGAAATGGTATACAATATAAGAAAAAGTCTTAATTTAATAGATTAAAAACAGTAAAATGACAGGCCAATATAGCTGAGAAAAATGCATGTTACTCTGACTCTGTTGCCTTGTTCTCACCCTGAACCATTTCTTGAGTTTTTTCACCAGCTGTTGTACACTTTTCCTTTTTGTTGGCCTATAGAAACATTAAAGGATTAGAAATGATTAAAACTAAGTGCATTTAATACATAAATAAAGTATCTTACTGGACATTTTGGTGAATGACTCTGCATGGTTTTACTGACTTTGGCAGTCCTTTTCTTGGCCTGTAAAATTCAGTATACATGAGTAAGTATCATATGGTAGTATATAATCAATTAAATAAATTGCATAAATTATAGTTACAGTTAGTTTGCCGGTTTCTGGGAGTTGGACACTGGTCTGAGTTTGGGACTGAACATTGGATTGACTCACTTGGAAACTAATTTCAGTTTGAGCCTCAGTCCGATTCTATGTCTCCTCCATTACTGCATCCCTTATCACAACTTCTGCATCCTTCCTTACTTGGCAACCTTTTTTGTTATGTCCAGGCTGACCACAGAAACTGCATTTCAATGTGAACTGCTGCCTTTTCATCTTTCTCCCCTGCGATATTTAGTTAATGCCAATATAGTTCCCTTCTCTGTAATGAAAATAAGAAATATGACACAAACTTATACTTACAGCCATTGTATTTCCCTTCTTTATTTTCTTGGGATTCTTATCAACCTCCAGCCTCCTTGCTCTTGGTGGCCTGCCTACTTGTCTTCCCAGGTTAGGAGGGAGAAGTGGCTCAATGTTAGTTCTGTGCCACTTTTCTGGGCCATTTACTGGGTATATGACAGGATCATACACCCTTAAGTAGGTCTCAACATAGTAACTAGGATCCACATAATCTTCTCCATCTAGCATTTGACAAGCTAAGGCACTTATTGCATGTTTGCAAGGGATTCCAGATAAATCTCATTTCCTGCAACTACAGGAATGCTTCTGCAAGTCCACAGTGCACCTTGATCCATCAAAACAAGAGATTTCAAAATGAACATCACTTGCTTTATTGGGATGCAATCAGAACTAGCTTTGTCCAAATTCCTTTGCATGATTTTTCCAATTTTTGGACACACCTTTCCCTTCCACCTTCTTCTTGCTCTATCTCTTTTTGATTGGAGCCTTGTCATTAGAAACTCTCTGATCATCTCCAGCATGGTGTATATTTGTTTTTCCCTTGCCTCAAGAATATTTGAGTTGAAAGACTCACATAAATTATTCAATAGAATATCACATTTTGGAGAGGTGCTAAAATGTGACCTGCTCCATTGATGTGGAGGCTTATCATTCAACCATTCTCCCAATTTGATATCTAGCTTGCAAATGTCTTTCCTTCTAGTTTCAAATTCAGCCAAAGTTGTGGCCCTGGTAGCTTTCCACAAAGCCTTCTTATATGCTAACCCTTGAACCCAACCCTCTTCATATTGCCATGTAAATGCCTCACACAAAATCTATTGTCTGATGCAGGAAAAACAGTCTCAAATGCAAGAATAAGCCCCTTTTGCTTATCAGACATAAATGTATACTCATTATCCCTCTGTATACTGAGATCAATTCTCAACAGATTTAGGAACCATTCCCATGTTTCTCTAGTTTCCCCACCAACAACAGCATATGCAATTCGGTATGAATCATTGTTTGGGTCGATCCCAACAGTTGTCAACATGACACCCCCACGTGGTCCCTTAAGGTGACAACCATCAACACCTATGATCTTTCTACAACCTGCAAGGAACCCCATTTTTAGCCCCTCAAAACATATGTATAATTTCCCAAACTTTGAACCCTCACTGGTTGATCTAGACAGAATAAATGTAGAACTACGATTTGATCTCATGAGTTCTTCTACATAGTCCCATAACATCCCATATTGATCAACAGACCCACCCTCAATCTTTTCCAATGCATTCCACTTAGCCCTGTAAGCTTGACTAACAGAAATATGACATCATGTCTGAACCTTTTGACACTTCTTCTAGGATCAGTCCTAAACATTTCTTCATACTTTTTCCCAATCCATGCTGATTTACAATTTACATGATAGTGTGTACCACGGTCATGCTTGTTATTGTAATCTCTAATTTGAAATGTTGATTGATCACCTGTAACCAAAGCATGTAATTTCCAGCCACATCCATCTTCTCTACATTTAGCATAGAGTCTTCTCTTGTCATTTTTTGTTATTGCTATGTCCCTTCTTGTTTTCACTGCATGTGAATGAATAGCAATCCTAAGCTCATTCTTTGTGCTAAATAACATTCCAATATCAAAATTAGGGTCAAAGCTTTGAACAACACTGAAAGTAGGATATTTAGGTCCCCCTTCCTCATCAGAATCTTTATCTGTGTTGAAATCTTCAGAATTAGACAAGGAGCCTTTTCCATCACTATCCCCCAAATGCTCTCCTTCAGCTTCCCCATCAACACCCTCTACCCCTTCAATTTTTGTGCTTCCCCCCTCTTCATTCTCTGAATCACTAACTACATCATACTCACTATCACAAAAAAGTTCTTCACTTTCTCCCTTTTATGCATCCCCCACCCCTCCTGCATTCCCCACCTCTTCTTGTTCCCCCACCTTTTCTTCATCCCCATCCTTTCTTCATCCCCACCCATTGATCCATCATCTCCTAATACATCTAAGTACATATGCACTAATCTATCCTTATAATGTCCAAGACACAATGTTAGCAATTGACCACCATCACTAAGTAAAACAAAACAACCTTCTAGCTTATAATACCTCATTTCCCCAAAATAACCTATTTTTTCAGTTAAGTTGTCAAGATGTGGGACAGATATTGTATTCAGGTCTACACAATCAAAGACTGATATAAACCCCCCAACATACGTATTATGAGTAAATCTTCCCCCATGGTGCAGTACAATAGTTACAACAGGCTCAAGATCATCTAAAAATAATAAAATAAAAACCAATCAACATTTAAAGCACTAAATAAAAAACACAGAACAGATTAATGGCATATAAAATACACAAAATAAAAAAACATTTGGGACCACAACTCATAAAAGAAAAGACTCCCCCTTGTCCGCCTTTCCCCCAACAAGAAGACACTGTAAACTTTAAAAAAAACAAAACCTTCTTGGACCTACACATCCATATATCACCAACAAGAACGTCACACTAACTAAAAATAATACAATGCATGGGACAACAGATCCATAAAACACCATATTTAGGGATTAAAAATACTTACTGTAATGTGGGGGTGGATTTCCATTCAATGTGGGGTCTTGCAAACTAATTTCTCCAAATCCCTTGCTGCTTCCTTCACTTCTGTCGGTGGAATCGAGCCTTCTCTTCGATTTTGTTCTTGATTTTCACTGCAGTTGGTGGAATCGAGCCTTCCTTCACTTTAGGTGTTGGAGAGAATTTGGGGGTTTTGGGGCTATTTTTGTGATTAGGGCTAATGAGAAATAACCCAGCAACAGACGTTAACGGCCACGTGCTATGCACGTGGCCATCTCCGTTAAAAATTTAACGGAAAAACGGGTTGGGATCAAAAATGCTAATTTTTGTAAGTTACGGGAGCAAAACTACTAATCCCGTAATGAATTGTACCAAAAGTGAAAAGGGTCTAAGTTATGGGACCAAAAATGCTATTTCCCCAAAAGCATTACAAATATTTTGTCTATAGTTAAAATCATGTCCATTGTTCATTAATCGTGGTCAAAATAATTAATTTTTTGTATCGTTTTTGTTTAATTGTTGTGAATAATATTAATTTACCATGATTTTTAAGTCGTGGTTGTTATAATATATGGACTAAGTCATGTTTATGTAGTGAAAATAGTCAAAGGGACCTATCTAAGACAAAAACAAAAGTCTAGAGATGTTAACTTCAACAAATGAATTTAAGAGACTAAAGTAATTTTGAATACAAATTTAAAGAACAAATATAATATTACCCTAATATTAATAGCGAAACTCAAATACCACCATATTTTGAACAATTCGAGTTGCACACATTTAGCACTCATGAGTTTGCTTAACAACTTTCTTATGCATTCTCTCATAACCATCATAAGCAAGACCTCGTAGATATAAGGATTAAATACATTTTTGGTATTCGTAATTTAGGTCATTTGGTATTTTTGTCTTTTAATTTTTTAGGAAAATATTTTGGTCCTATATCTTTTTAATTTTTGCAATTTCAGTCATTTTTCATTGGAGTTCACCTCCACCAATGAGAAGGCTGAGCTCCGACAAAAGAAGGAGTAAAATCGCAAAAATTAAAAAAATACAAGACTTAAATGGTATTCTAGAAACTAAGAGATAAAAATGCTGGAAAAAATAAACCAATAGGAACAATATTCCCATTTTAAAAGACCATATGAAATGCACATGTATTTTTTGGCGATAAAGACGAACTCTAACAAAAAAAAAATTACTAAAATAGCAAAAATTAAAAAAGATGTAGAATCAAAATGCTACTTTAAAAAGTTAAAAAAATCAAAAATCCATTTAAGCTTGGGCATAATATACTAATCAGTCAGAATTTATGGCTTAATAATCATTCGTTTGTGGTCATATAAATCAGTAGCCAATTTGTAGAATGTGGATTATGAATTGGTATTTGCCCTTTTGGGTGGGTGAATTTCTATTCTCTCTCCAATTACGATAATGATATTTTGTTTAGGAATGTGTATAGTAACACTCAGACTAATGATAAATGTATGTCATAAAAGCCTTTTAGGCCTCCTTTTCTTCATCGGTATGGAATAGATTTTGATTGATTAAAATGTGATTAAAGTAGTGATAAGAAAAAATATGATTGTTTAGAAATGTGTTTAGTTGTATTAGAACATATAGGATTAGACCTTGATTGTTGTTGACTTTTGTATTTTTATAATAGTGATTTTCACATGAAATTATCCATTTATCCTTAAAAAAGGTGTGACATGATATGAATGGTCAAATCATGACCATTGTTAGGTGGGGTAATAAATTGAAATTGCAAGGGCACATTGAGTAAAAAATTAGAAAAGGCGAGGACAAAAGTGGGAACCAAAAAGTAGTCATGAGGTGGTGGGCCATGGTGATTACCTAATTCTTGGTGAAAAATCTTGATATGAATCATCCGATTATCACACCTAATGTCGGGCTTCGGTTCGGGCTTGGGCATTTTGAAGTAAATACATTATTAGCAAGGATTAGCCATGATATCATGGCTAATCATTGCTAGTAAAGGAGGCCTTAGAGTATTAAATAAATATAGCTAATATATAAGAGTACACCCCTATTAAAGAATTTAAAGACGGACTTGTAAACCATGCATATGGGAACGATAGGATTGTAAAGGATTTGACACTAGTCGAACAATCATTGGTGTTATTAACAGTATATATATATATATATATATTTGATAAGAAACTGAAGAATTTCATAAACATCACCAACCAAAGTTTACATCCGGAAAATTCTACAAGAATAAGCCAACAGAACATAGAACATGGAAAGAACACCACTACATCAACTAACCTCTCTTCTAACCATTTCACATGCTTGCCGGAATGAAAACAAGATTTAGCAAATAAAATCAATGCTAGATTTCCTTTCAAAACACATAGCATTCCTGTGTCCCCAGATAGCCTATAAAACTGTCAGAACTAAATGAACCTGGTCAGTCTAAAGCTTCTCTGTCAACATCCGAATCCAACCATCCGGTGACCAACATGAAACTATAGCCTATGGAATATCACTTAGAGCCCAACATTGTCTAGCATAACCACATAGAAGAAGAGCGTGTTTCTCATCTTCCCCACGAAAACCACAAACAAGACATAACTCCTCCACATCCATCCTACGCTTCAATAGATTATGCATAACTGGAAGTGAACCATGACACATACGCCAACAAAAATGTTTGATTTTCGGCGGCAACCGCAAACTCCACAGAAAGGACCACTTCGTAGACAACTTAGAACCAGAACATTTAGTAAGCGTACCTTTTGAAACGAGCGTGCTCCCGAACATCCAACAAATAAGCACTTTTGACTGTAAAATCACCATGTTTTGTAAAGTGCCAAATGATACGGTCCTCTGCAGGGGAAGTCGAGAGAGGAATATTCTTAATACATTCAATATCAGCATAACAAAATAAAGCCTGAAGTTTGTCCAGGTCCGATCCAGTATCGTTCGGTTGGAGGAGAAAAGCAGCATTGTTGTCCTCATCGACGGACTGAGGCTGGGAAATTGGCCGGAACAAGAAGGGGCGAGGGAGCCTCCGATCCTTCCATATTCTAATGCAATTACCATCGCCAACTTTCCAACAACAATGTGCATCCGTTAGAAACTTGGCAGCATAAATGCTCCACCATGTCGCTGATGGATAATACCCAAGAGTAGCATCCTCAAACGTTGTACAAGGGAAATATCGTGCCTTGAGAACCCTTTCCAGCACATTAAGAATTTCAGCCAGCTGTTGTTAATGCAAAGAACTAATATTTGGGCTAAATAACATTTCAGAATTAGCATAATTCACCTGTTGCCCTAACGCACGCTCATAACTACAGAGAAGAGCCCCAATCGCCATTACTGTATCCTTCTTTGCCTTAGAAAATATCAAAGAGTCACCCACAAAGAGTAGGTGAGATATCCGAGGAGTTGTTCTCGCTACAGCCACACCACGAAGAACCCCCCTCGGTTCAGCATTCTGCACAAGCAAACTAAACACTTCTGAGCAAAGAATAAATATATATGGAGAAATAAGATCACCCTGTCGAATCCCCCGAGTTGGTTGAACAAAGCAAAACGAGTCCCCATTCAAAACAAAAGAAAACATAGCAGAAGTAATACATAACATGATAAGTTACACAATTTCATCAACAAAGCCCAATCGTCTCAACACGGCCTCCAAAAAAATCCATTCAAAACGGTCATATGCCTTACTCATGTGAAGCTTGAGGGCAAAGTAGCCTTTCTTCCCCTTTTTTCTGATGTTTAAGATAATGTTTACATTCAAAACCTAAAAATACATTATCGGTAATAAGGTGACCACTAATAAATGCCGATTGTGAAGGAGATATAACAGAATCAAGACAACGTTTCAGTCTATTTGCAATAACTTTCAACACCACTTTATAGACTACATTACAAAGGCTAATCGGACAAATGGGAGACAAATTCTGGAGTTTTCAGCTTAGGAATCAAAACAACATGCGAGTGATTCAAACCAGGAGGCAACGAACACGAGTGTAACCTATGTAAAACACAAAGCCTAAGCCCCTTACCAACAATATTCCAGTAACGTTGAAAGAAGAACAGAGAAAACCATCCGGCCCTGGAGATGTAAGAGGCCCCATAGAAAACACTGCTCGACGAACCTCCTCCTCCCCATATGGACTAATAAGCAATTGGTTCTGTTCACAAGAAATTCGAGGAACCACACCTTGCAAAGCGTTAACCAAATCCTACTGAGTCGGATCCGAAGAAGTGAATATGGCATGGAAGTAGGAAGAAATTAAATTCTATATACCTTCTTTGTTCGTATGTTGAGCACCAGCATCATTACGTAAATAATGGATACGATTAGTTGCATCCCGGACTGAGGCTCGTACGTGAAAGAACTTGGTGTTACGATCTCCTTGGCTCAACTAATGCTATTTCGCCCATTTTTTCCACTTAACAGAAACATCCGTTAATATTCCAGCAAGTTTAGAACGACACCCAGACAGTTCTGAACAAACCACAACACTCTAATCCGATGATTCCAACAAGCGAATTCTCCCTTCCAGCCATTTATTAGCTATTTTGTACCCTAAAAGCGCGTAGCACGCCAACGAGAAAGAGCTTCCGAACAATGAGCCAAATAGTCAACAATGCAAGCACCGTCGCCGTTCGTCCCAGCCGCCCATGCGTAAAAAATGAGCTCTGAGCACTCAGCAAGCCGCGCCCATGAGGCCTCAAACCTGAAATGAGAAATCCGAGACGAGGTTTCAGCAGAAATTGGTGATGACAATCTAAGCAACAAAACAGAATGATCCGAATAGGCAGTAGGAAGATTCTGAACTTCAAATTGGGGAAACAAAGAACGCCAAGATAGATCGGCTAAGGCTATATCCAAGCGACAGCCTACCGTTTAGGGCCAAAGTCGACGATTGCACCACGTGAAATAGGAACCCTGGAATCCCAAATCAGCAAGTTGAATATCAAAAATAACTTGCCGAAATCCCTCAGCTGCCATTCCGGTGTAGAACAACAACTTTATTTTTCATGAGCAAACATTTTCACATTAAAATCATCACAGCAGACCTACGGGAGAGGGGAGCGAGGCTTCAATAAACACAGTAGATTCCACCCTAGTTTACGGCGGTCGACCTCTGGTTCTCCATAAAAGCCAGTAAACCTCCAAACTCGCCCTTCCCAACACACGAAAACATCAATATGGGATGACGACAAACTCAGTAACGTAACATCTGCCTCCTTCATCCAAAGCAACATCAAACCCCCACCTTTTCCCTTAGCATCCACTGAAACACCATGAAAATTTAATCGATCCTTGATGCTATCTTCTTTGAGCTTACCACATTTAGTTTCGGCCAAGAAGACCAATAAAGGACTTTGCTTGCGTATCAGAGCATGAAGATGCCGAACTGTCCCAGGAGTCCCGAGCCCGTGACAATTCCAAGCCAGACAACTCATGGCGATTGGGGGGGTCGCACCGCGACCACTGCCACCAAACTGATTTTGGTAATAGATTGAGTTTCCAACGACATACTTTTGAGCGGACGAGAGCCCGAACCCACATGGAAAGATGGAAGTAAAATACGTTTCGAGCCTAAAGCCTCAACTCGAGCTCCATCACTCGCACGCCGCCCACGAATTCGGCCGCGTCCTCGGCCACAACGTCCGCCGACTTAAGGCCAATTTGAAGACCTCAAAACCCCGACATTCAAATCTTTAACCGATAAAGGGACCTCCATGAGCGTCAGTGACGAGAATACCAATTCCCCTTCCTTCAGATCACCACCCTTGTTCAGCACCATTGGCGACGACAAGGATTCTGCCAGCGACAGATGAAAATCCACCTTACGAATTCGCCCAAAACACACTCCCTCTGCCTCACTATGCGATCCATCTGGGAGAGAAGAAACAGAGCCCTGAATTCCTTCTGTTGGGCTGCCCAAATTGACCACTGGGCTTGTGCACATGGGCTAATTCTCTTGGAGGCCCAACTGAGAAGATGGAAGAATATTAGAAACAAACGGGCCCAACCGCGAAAAGGGCTCCTGTGCAAAAAGTTGGGCAGCCCAGAGGGAGAACCCAAACCCAGATGCCCACAAAAATCTGAATTAGCAGTTTCACTAGACACATCCACCAAAAATCGAAGAGTAACTGACTTATCACGTTCGAGTCTCGCGCCTAACTGCTGTGAAAGGGAATGCAACCGTTCCGACACCGTCGAAGGACCAACCCGGATGGTACCGAACGATACATCGACACCATCGGCGTTGCTGGCAGAACTACAAAAATCTCCGAAAATACGGCCACCCCGTCGCCGCGGAATTGCACTGTCAGCCTCCATACGAGAATGCCGCATATAAGTGGGACGAATTCCATCCATAGTCGGCCCAAGACGACGCAAAGGGTCGGCTGCCCTCAATCACACACCATACTGTGTGTCAGTGCCGGGGTCGATGAAGTGAACAGAGAAACGCAGCTCACAAAAACGGCTAATATGACCCATTTTCCCGCATAAGTAGCAAAAGTTAGGCAATCGTTCATAGGAGAAATGAACCACCACAACCTCCCCATTTTCCGACCGGAGTTCAAGAGCCCACTTCAACGGAAGTGTGATATCAATATTTACACGAATGCGCACCATTTCAAACCAATAAACGAAATGAACGGGAGATCATGAACGTGCACAAAGAACGGGCATCAATCTAGATTGATAGAAAGTGGGTCATCTTTCGAAGAGAGTTGGTGTAAAATCAGAAAATTTCGATGAAAAAATCTAAGGTCGCATGTCAAGTACCTGACGAAGGTCCTCCATGTGGTTAAATAACATACAAAACTGAGATTCAGAAATCTTACGAATTGAAACACCACAAGCAGCCTGGATGAGTTGAAGCAAAGACCCCTTTAACGCCTCGAAATGAATGGAGCGATAGGACACAAGACGACTAACCAAAGTGAGATGAAAACCGCCGGAGCCGCGATCCGACGTTGCTTGAGGAATAATGAAATCAGCCACCTCCTCGTCCATAAGCGAAAGAACCTTATCCATCTTCAATATATCACTGTCCATACTCACGAACTGAACCAAAAATCATGAACAACAAAGCAAGAGCAAAGTAACAGAGAAGAATAAAGCAGGCCACAAACAGAATCAGCAGAAAAAACCCCAACCTAGGAAATAACTGGGGCAACGACTCCCATGCAAGCCACGCAGAGAGAATTTTTGAACTTATATCCAACTCTAGTGTTGTTGAACAGTCGTTTATGGGGACCCAAATTATTTATTAACAGTATAAAATTTAGGGTCAATAGTATAATTGGTCTTTTATGTTTGCATTTAAAATCACTTGATTCACTGAAGTTCATTTTTTGATTTTAACATCTATAAACTTTAATTTTGTCCCAGTTTGATCCCCTTTAACAATTTTTCGACGAAAATGTGGACGAATTTTACTTTTTTGAGGGTAAAATGGTCACCTCACTAGAAGAAAATTCACTATTGGCTGCAAACTAAAATCATGATAAATAATTATTATTAACTATAGTCAAACAAAAATCATTGCAAAAATCTAGATTATCCACCATGAAAACTCTTTACTCATGGTTATGAGCCATATCAAATGTTTTTTTCATGGCCTTTAGCCAAGGCAAATGTTTTAACCACACTCGCAAATACCACGGTAAATAACCGTTGTATAACTATGGTGAATGGCTATTCACTACGGCTATTTGTTTTTAACCATGGCAATTAATCATGATTAAATGTTATTTTTTTCTAGTGCCTTTAAGTTTTATTTTTGTCACTTTTAGTCCCTTAAGTGAACAATGTCAAATTAGTTCTTTTTTTAGGCAAAAAATGATTTTTTTTTTATTTTATATGCTGAATGTGATGTAATTATTTTATGTTAATAATAAAAATTTCGAGCTCTTGTGAACATAATAATAAATAAGATTAACTTTAAATAAAAAGTTTCTTTTCTTTTATTTTTTTTTCAAAAGTTACAGAAAAATCGAAAGTTTTGACTAAATTTTGTTGAACTCATATAACTAGAAAGTATAATAAAAAAATCTAAGTTAGTAATTTTTAATCTTAAGAGTTAAAGATATGTCTAAGAAAGTTAAATCTGAACGTGTTTATTAAATGTTAACAATTGAGTTTGAACAAAAAGTTGGTGTAATGTACGTTTTAACTAGATTGTTTTATGGATTTCGTATATATGTATATACAATATATATAACTTCAATATAATAGGTTTTTGTGTAACTTTTTTCTATTTATTGGAACTATATATTTAGAAAACCCTCTTAAGATGAATTTATATATATATATATATATATATATATGAAATCCGTTAAAAATCTAATTAAAAAGTACATTCAATCAACTTTTTGTTTGAAATTTTAATTATTTACATTTAATAAATATTGTTAAAATTTAACTTTCTTAAACTTATCTTTTACTCCTAGATTAAAAATTATTGATTTAAATTTTCTTATATTTATTAAATTAGATAAGTTTTATAAAATTTATTTATAACTTTTGACTTTTTTTGTAACTTCTGGAAAAAAAAAAGATACTATTTATTTTAAGTCAAGCAAATATATTATTATGTTCAAAAAATCACAAGAGTTCAAAATTTTCCCTATTCACATAAGATAATTACATCACATCCAACATAGAAAGATATAAAAAAATTGTTTTTAGGCCTAAAAAAAGATGATAATATTACAAACTTTAGGGACTAAAGTGACGAAATCAAACTTAAATTGACCATTTTATCCTCCAAAAAAGTCAAAATACAACCCTGTTTTCATCACTAAATGGTCAGAGGCATCAAAATGAGACAAAAGTTAAAGTTTAGGGATACTAAAATCAAGAAATGAACTTAAGGGGTTAAAATCATCCTAAATGCATACTTAAACGACCAAATTATACTATTTTCCTACAACTAATTATTGAAACAAAACAAAAAAATTTGTCACTTAATATATCAGTAAGTGGAAAATTGCAATCTTAGTGCTGTAAGTATGGGGTTGACATTTTTTTGTCCTATACGAATCTATTTTCTATTTTGTCTCATAACTTTTCAAAATTCGCGAATTGAGGAAAATTTTAGCTAATCCTACTGAAATATCGCATGTGTTGTGCACATGACTCACTATTTTGGGGAATTTTCAGTCAGTTTATGATTTTCCGCCAGAATTGTCCTCCAATTGCCATTTTTTTTATTTTTTTGTAGGATCAAATTTCCGAAATTGATTTAAATATGAGCCACTCCCTATACTTAAAGGACTAAAATTGTTATTTTTTATTTTTTGGGAGGTAAATTATCAATTAAAGTTAAAACAAATTTGCTCATAATATACAGGTCCATAATTAAAATTCATATCAAAATTGGGGTTTATCAATTTCTAGTATAGATGAATTTCAAATGAAGTACCAATTATTTTTTTATTTCATTGGCTAATCGAGCTCAGGCATGCTTAAATATAGCCTATTTAAGAAAAGACCCACTATATGGTGTTCAAACCCCATATGAGTGAGCTCCAAGAAAAAAAAAAAAAAGAATAAGTGAAAATCAACCATTTAGTCACTTTATATCACAACTTGTAATTAAGGAAATAAATTGGTTAGCTCTTAAAATTTTACAACCCTACTTTTGACATCGAATTTTCTGTGAAAATTTTAAATCTTAATCCTATAAATATAGAGGGTGGCAATTGTCCTATCGAAATCAATTTTGACAATTTCATCCTTCAATTAATGATAATTTGAGGACAATTATATCCGAAAAATCATAAAGTCGCTGAAAATTCTCAAATTAGTGTGTCACGTGAAAAGATTGTATGGGCCCGGGAACTCAAGAAATACAGCTAAAAGCAGTAAATCAAATAAAATTAAATAAAACGAGGGGATTAATCTCGTGTTCCCGGCATTCAAGCACTAAAAATAAACACAAAGTGGTCAGTTAAAATTAAAGAACTCTGAAGAGTAAATGAAGATATACCTTCCACGCGTTCAACCTTTCTCCAACAATTTGAATGTTCCTTCCGTTCATGCAAGCACGAAGACGGCGTGCTCTGCAGTGGTTTGCACCCCACCTCTATCAAGAGGACTATTTGATTTCTTGCTACAGGTTTCGAATTCACCTCAGGTGTTAGAACAACTTCTCATCAAAAAGAGAGATTGAGAAATCACTATAAATTAGTGTATTTAAATCAAAGATTGATCTCTTGAAACTAGTTCAAGAATCGAAAGCACAAGTGTGTGCTAGTGCGTGTGTTTGATGAGAGAGCGGGAGAGAGGAGAAGTTGGGAGAGTTTCTATCACACAAGGCAAGACACATACAACTTAGTATTAAATCTTTCTTTTTTGTGTATGTATATGGCCGAAAATTCAATGAAAAGTCCCTTACAATTTTCGGCCATCTCCATCCTTAATGGGATGAGTTTGACTTCCCTCACTTTTCTTTCAAGGACCAAGACTTTGAAAGATGGACCAGGCTTGAAATTAATTAACCATTTAATTATGTTCAAAGCCCAAATATTCTTATAAAGAGTTAGTTGAATTACTCAATATTAATTCAGAAGCCCAGCTCAATTTATTTTATCTCATTAAATAAACTAAGTCCATCATCAAATAATTTATCTCATTAGTTAATATGGTCCAACCCAATTCAGTACAAAAAAAAAAAATCTGGGATTTGGAACGTATTTTATGACCGTTTCGCTGCCCATTCCTGTTAGGAACGGTAATTGGAACTATTAAGGAACGGAATCACGCCGCTGACGTCACATTCCTCCTATATCCGATCCTCTATTTTTGGAACGGTCAGACCATTCCCAAAACCGTTACAATCTTGTGTTACAAGTTGTGTTCCTACGACCGTGTCAAAAGTGGAATAATAAAATATTGTAACACGGTTTGGAACACTTTTATAACCATTGGAACGGCCCACCAATGACAGATGTGTATCGTTCCAAAATAAGGTCCAACGTCCATTGAAATATGGACAGTTGAAAAAAACTGTTCCAAAATGAGGTACAATTGGAAACGGTTTAAGTACATAGAAATACTTATATTACAATACCCGTTCCTAAATATGGTATTTGTAAAAAAATAATATGCGTTCCAAGGACCGTTCCAAAATGAGTTACAATTTAGCATGACTTTAGTAGATAGAAAATGTTGTATTACAATACCCGTTCCAACTACATTACAGTTATATGTTACAAAACCATTCCTAATTACATTTTTAAATAACCGTTCCTAATTGTATAGACCATTCCAAATGTTATTCAATATCGTTCCAAAATGTGTATAAAAAATATCTAGTGTACGTTGCGATTATGATATCTCAACATCCGCCAACTGGATTAATTTCAAACTTAACCACATATAAGATTATGTCTATGTGAATATATCTAACGGTCTGATTTAAAATCACATGGTTTGATTGAAGATTGCTCCGTTTTGAATCTCGCTTATTGCGAACCAGATATGATATCTCAATACCCGTATACCAAAAAATATCCAAAACTTCATCGAATATAGTCTTTTGTCTAGTTAATCATATCTAACGGTCTGATCAAAATTTTAACAGTCTGATTAAACGATGCAGTACAATAACATAAGATGCTAGTTACATCTCTATAATATTAATAAATTAGAATATACAAATATACTTCATATAATGAACATGTATCAATCTCATGAAAAATATTTTATGTTTTTAATTGTCTTAATCTACATATTGCATAGTTTTCTTTGCTCATTAACATGTTTGGTACGGGTTATTATTAGTTTTTATTATTTTCTTGAAAAATGAATAATTATTTGTAACTCAAATAGGAATGGTTTTTAACAGATAGGAACGGTTTTGTAATACGGATCTTTATACGTAATCGTTTTTATGATAGAACGATGTCGTTTTCTTAGTTTTGGAACGATAATAGGAACGGTCGGCTAAAAAATGACCATTCCAAAAAGAGTTCCAACATAATTTCATTTGGCCTGGGAAAATTAAAATTTGGAACGATTATTTCAAAATGACCATTCCAAAAAGAGTTACCAACATAATTTCATTTTGGCGCCTTTTGAAAAATAGGAGGAGAAATTAAAATTTAGAACGGTTATTTCAAATTGACCGTTCCAAACAGAGTTTCAATATAATTTCATTTTGGCACCTTCTGAAAAATAGGTTGGAAAATTAAAATTTGGAACAGTTTTTTCAAATTGACCGTTTCAAAGAGAGTTCCAACATATTTTCATTTGGCACCTTCTGAAAAATAGGTTGGACAAAACGGTGCCGTTTGGCTAGCTTTGGAACGGTCATAGGAACGGTCTGCTAAAAAATGACCGTTCAAAAAAGTTAATATAAAAGTGACACTTAGCATATTTTTCTTCATTCTTCAACTCCCCTCCCCCCCCCCCCTCCCTCTCGATTTCTCTCTCTCTCAAATTCCCCCTATTCCCACCTCCGCCTGCTTCGCCACGTCCTCCCGCCATTTTCGTCGCCCCCTTCATTCCTCTCTCTCTCTCTCTCTCTCTCTCTCTCTCTCTCTCTCTCTCTCTCTCTCTCTCTCTCAAATTCCCCCCTTGTTCCTGCCAACACCGCCGTCTGCTCCACCGCCGCCTCAACCTCCGTCTACATCTGGAACCCCCTCCTAAACGTTAGTATTATTGTGGATATTATGATTTTTGTGAATATTGTGAAAATTGTGTTTTTTTTTTGTGAATATTTTAGATATTGAAATTTTTATGAATATTGTGAATATTTTTTAAAAATGCATATTGTGGATGGACATTTTTCTTAAAAATGCATATTGTGGAATTTTTGTGATTTTTTTGGCGAGTTACTGAATTTTCTGGATTTTTTTGGCAATTTTCTGTTTTTTCTATATCTAAAAATATATTTTGTATAAAAAATCTAATTTAAAAATGCATGTTTTGGAATTTTTTTCTATATTTAAAAATGCACTTTCTTTTTTGAAAAATTTCTGATTTTTCTGTATTTAATAATTTTATGAAATATTAAACTTTTTTTCTGAAATATTTTCTGAAAATTATAATATTAAAATATTTTCTGAAATTTCAGAATATTTATGAAATTTCAGAAATATTCTGAAATATTTTTTCTGAAATGCTGAAATTTTTATAAATGCATTTTTTTTTTTTGCATTTTTCTAATATTTTTGTGCAGCTTATTATTATTTTTTTTTACAATTTTCTGATTGTTGGGTTAATTACTGTTGATATGAAATATTAAAAATGCATTTATGATATTAATTTTTGGGTTAATTAGTGTTAATATAGTAATTGGTTAATTGTATGTTTAATTGTTGGTTAATTGTTGATGAAATTAGTGTAGAATTCATTGTATAAAATTTTGAAAATAATAATGTTCCTTAATTTTTGGGAATTTTATGTAATTTTCTGCAAATTTTGGGAATTCATTTATGCAAATTTTGGGAACTTGGAAATAATTTTTTCTTGCTGTAATTTTGGAAATTTTATGTAAGTTTCTGAAAATTTTATGTAATTTTAATTCTATAATTCTTTGGAAATTTTATGCCAATTTCAGATTACTTAAGGATTGGATGGTTCGGATGGAGATGATGATGGTCGATATGATGAGTATGATGAAGTCGATGCAGGACCATGGTAATGAGGGGGTGGGGTACTGTAGATTAGAATTTTTTTATATTTGTAAATGTAAATTTTTTATATTAATATAATAATTTTTTTCGTAATTATCCATTTTTATGTTAATTGCATTCCATTATTTAGTATTTATTTAATTAATCAAATTAAAATAAAATAATTAATTTTACTAATTAATTATAATTATAAAATTATTAGTTCAAAATTAACAAAAATATTTTTTTAGTAAATATATAATTTAGGAACGGGCTTTTGAACGGTTTGTGAATAATAAATGTTGTTCCAAATTTAATGATTAAATATCGTAGGAGTCGTTCCAAAATAAATCCTACAACCATACCAAACATGTATTCCAAACAAGGGATACAACCGTTCCAAAGTATATTCCAATGGAAGATTCAAATTGTGTTCCGATGCCTGTTCCAAAATAGTGTTACAAGTGACCGTTCCAAATAGAAACAAAAGTGTTCCCAAAAATAATTTACATTTTTAGATAGTTAAACGTATTTAGGAACGATTTATGAACAAGTGGTACAAAATCCGTTACTAATTAGGAACGGTCACCACCCATCCGTTCCAAATAATTAGGAATGCCGTCTGTTACGACGGAAGGACTCACGTTCCATGGTCATTTCAAATGTCAGTCCAACAGTGTCCAACTACTAAAAACTGTTTAAAAAATCGTTCCTAAACCCATTCCAAATCCCGCATTTTTTTTTGTAGTGATTAAAATAATCACATTATTTAATTGAGCCTAATCCAAATCTAACCAATCCCATTAATTAATTCTTGGTCTTCCATCATTTGGGATCTCCAAATCAATAATCATATTATTGACACACAATAATTAATTTCAATACATTAATTAATTATTTTCTATTATAATTAATTAAATAATTAACTCTACTTCGATATGAATTTTTGGGCGAGTCTTTAGATTCAACTTCAGCTAGACTTGGGCTTGTGTCAACCACACCATTAATTTGGCACCTAATTTGCTCTGGGTCAATTAAATCACATTTAATTAACCAATCTTGATTGAGCCTTTAATTAAGAAGTACCCACTACCATGGTGGCTATCTAGCAAAGGTTCATGATTAGAGAATAGGTCAATGTCACGTGAACCTGTAAGCTCGCGAGTACAATATAGGTACGAACCTTTCATCACAATTTTTCGGTCTTAGTCTAGGGCATGAAATTATTAATTAGCTTTAATTTTTGTCCAAACATCTATGTGTAAAACTCTAATTGTGTTTCTCCCTTGATCAACATAGGAAACCCATTTTTCTATTTGATCGTTTGTTGTGGCCATAGTTTTTTCGGAGATAAAGACACATCAGAGCATATAGGAAATCACTATCATTTCGTGATGAGTGAAGGATCCTATCGTGGAACTCACTAGCCTCTATACGTGTTTCGGCTGCATTTGGACAAGGCACATTATGACCATGTTAAAACACAATCACGTTTGTCAAGATCCAGATACAACCACCCTACGCATGAGGCTATTGTGTCTCCTCAAGTCAAAGGACTAAATCCTGCACTATCGCAACTGAGGAGTTCAAGTTGTACCGATAATGCCCATGGGTTCCTATATAACAACTTCAGACTAGTAAGTTCAGTTGGCCTCACAACCCTTTGTCAGCCACCTACTAAAAATGCATAGACATCACTTGTCTGTTGTCAATGAAACTTGACACCCATCAAATGGATGCATTACTCTATGCAAGTCTCTATGCAGTTTTTGATGTCATATCTCCAAGGTTCTCGACTTGGAACATTTCAGACCAACTATTAGAAGTCAGCTACATGCCCGCCATCATATGCCCGACCAATGAAACCCAGTTTCATTGGTCTATGAAAGGTTTGTGAGCTTTACCCATGACATGCATATCAAGCAATGTAATTAAAGTGCGTCAAAAAAGGCCATAATGGATTTTACTTTATTCATATAATTTAACATTACAATAAAAATTATTGTACATACGGATTACATAATAGACAATCTAGTTGATTTTTTGGTCACCTATGCTAATATTACGTGCACAACACATTGGCAAAATTAGCATGAATTTTCCTCAATTCTCAAAATTTTGAAAAACCACGAGATCAAATTGCAAAAATAGATCCTTATATGTACCAAAAATGTCACATCTCATACGTAGAAGGACCAAAATCATATTTTTTTTACAATCAGTGATAATATTAAAATATTTACTTAAGGTTTTTTTTTTTTTTTTTTTAACTATTCTCTCCTTCTTGTAGTGATATTAAAACTGTATTGTAGTATACATTTAGATACCAAATTTTAGATATCCAGCCTAACATCAATGTACATACTAATCATGATGCAGTCCGCCCCAGGCCCATAAGAACAATTGTTAAGTAGTATATCTATCTATACTATATATAAAGGAAAAAAAATTTCCACTCACAAATAACGGTTAATGACATCGCGACACTAAATTTTGGTTATGTCGATAATACCCCTAAAGTAGTTTTCTTTTTTTCTTTTTTTCTTTCTTTTTTTAATGTAATGTATTGGTTTAAATATATTTTTTCATATTTACAATAATTTTAAAACGTGTAATATTATTTTATATGCACGCAGGGACGATGTGCTACGACAGCTAGTACTATTATAAAGGGAAAAGGGTTTACAGACTCAAAGTGATAGTTTTGATACCACTACACCAAATTATTATAATACCAAAAATGCCCTTCAACTTTCTCACTATATTAAATTAACTACCCAATCAAGTTTTTAAAAAACAAATAATTCCATGCAATTAATGTACTAAAAAAAATTAAATTTACTCTCATTTTATTTAAGCTTATTGTTGATTGAAATAGAATTAACAGATATTGGAAAAAAATTTAATTGCTAATTTAATTTGAGTAAAATATATTTTGATAAGTAACGCATTAGAAAAAATTATTGGATAGTTTTTATATGTGAGATTGTAAGACAATAAAAATTTTAATATACAAGAATAAATTATGAGTTTTAATAACATAAAAATATTATTAAAAAAATATGCGCGCAGGTATTGCGTGCCACGGTGTCTAGTAAGACTGTAGGGAAATAGCATTTTTCAATATGTAACTTAAGGTATTTCTACTTTTTAGTCTTCTTAATTATCAGATTTTTATTTTTGGTTCCATAATTTTAAAAAGAAAGTAGTACTTTTGGTTTCATGTCACATTTTCATTAGATATTTAACGGAAAAGGTCAAGTGTTCATTAAGTGTATGAGACGAAAAATACTACTGTTTGAAAGTTGTGGGATCGAAAGTGACAATTCCATATACAATGGGACCAAAAATGTAAAAGCCCTATCTAACTAAAGTGTTAAGTTTTAAAAAATTATGGGACAAAAGTGATAATATTGTAATTAATGGAATTAAAATAAAAAGACCTTCAATTATGAAATGAAAAACATTATTTTCCCTTAGACTGGCCATAAATATTCACTAACTGTGTGAACAAAAGACCCGTCATCAGAACAATTATTATTGTACCAAAGATTATAGGAAAATAAATAATTACGTTAACAAATAGAGTAATACCTATCACAAAATGTACAATCTGTACATACAATTCCACAATAATGCTTGACTCAACGATGTCATACCACAATTCCATAAATGATTGCACAATATTTGACCAAATTATGGTACACTAAAATGCATTATTATCTGAATAGGAATTGTACTAATTAACTTATATTCTTCCCATGGTAAAAAGAGTACTTAGGTAATTACCCTAATCCAATTCCATATCTTAACTCTTTTTCTTTCAGTTTAACACCAAAAATAATTGGTTCAAATTTTGGAATGAATTTTCTGTGTAAGAAAGAGATGCAGTGTAAGAAATTACCCTACTATTTTATTTAATACACACGTCGTCAAGTGTAAGAAATTGATGTCGTCCATTCATTGAACATTTTGTATATGAAGTGTATCACTAAAGAAAGAGATAATAATACTAACAAAAATAATTTGTATAGTCATTAAGCCATTAATAACACATCTATAGCGACAATGTCTAAACAATTAGTAAAACATATATAGTGATAACAAATATTATTGTCACTATATTTGTGTTGCCAATATACATATATCATTAATTGTTTATAGTGACAAATTAATGTAATTTTTTATCACTAATAATTACTTGATCAATGTTATTTAAAATATGTATACATATATATATATATATATATAGATTTAGTGCAATAATATTTGAAAAAAAAAACTGAAGTGAAAACAATGAGTTATTATTTTTAAGTAAATCAATTCCAATCATTAATATCAAATATCAATCTATATCTAACTACTATCGAGAACTATAACAATCACATACTAATCATCAATATCAGATAACTATATCTAATCAACAACTATTATTAAAGAAGACTTACACATATAATTAAAGTAGAATTACACCTCACACATTAGTGGGTTCGAACCTATGACCTTATAGGGTGAAATTACACATTTAGTCTCATAGGATTGGGGGTTCAATACTTTTAGTCCCCTACTTTACAAGATTTTCAAAATGGTAATAAAATTGTAAAAACTCGACATATTTAGTCCTATGCTTTACAGAATTTTCAAAATGGTCTCAAAATTGGAAAAACTCGACACATTTAGTTGCATAAATCTCGTGAAGTAGAAAACTAAAGGGATTAATGCAATTTACCTCCATGTGATATTGTAAAAGAGTAAATTACTCCCCTATGAAAAAGAAATAGCAATTTACCTCCTCGTGTTCTTTGAAATAGAGCAATTGACCTCCCTGTTTAAAAAAACACGGGGAAGTAAATTGATTCATTTTAAAAAACACAGGGAGGTAAATTGCTATTTTATTTTTCACAGGGGGTAATTTAATAATTGGCAATATCACGGGGGGTTGCTTGCATTTTTCCCAAAAACTAAATGTATAGATTTTTCTTAATTTGGGACCAATGAGGACTAAATGTGTCAAGTTTTTTCAATTTTAGACAATTTTCAAAATCTCGTAAAGTAGATGACTAAATGTGTTGAAGGCCCAATAAGTGTAATTTTGCCATCTTATAGTCAAGGAACCTTAACTTCTTCGACTGAGTTAGCCCTCGTTCGAATAAAGAGTGGCATATGAACAAATCTCATAAACATATGGAGAGTTGTGAAGGTGTATTTGTTACTCATCCAAACAATTCTTCCATGGACATATATGTTGAAGCAAATTAGATGAGCCCCACAACACAAAATGTTTTCATTCCCAATGAGTTAGTGAGAAAGCGGACTGAGGAGTGAAGTTGAAGTTTCTATACAGTATCTTTTAAAGAAACAGGAGAGCCAACTCTCATCTTTTTCCTCTTATCATTTACTCTCCCCCACCCCAGCCCCCACCCTACCCCAACCCCCACCCCCCCCCACCTACCCAACTCGCCCCACCCCCACCCTCACAACAAACCATGTACATTATATAAGAGTGTGCATCAGTAGTGATAATAAGAGAGAAAGAAAGAGCATTGAGAAAAGAATAAGCCATCATCAATGGAGTTCGACCTTGAAAATCCATTGCCACCTTCCATGGAAAAGTTCCCTTCACTGTTCCATATAGAGGACGAACACATGCCCTCCAAGACTTACCTTCAAGCCCTCAATTCTGCAGACTCAAACCTCTCAGTTCGTCGCGAAATCGTCTCCTCAATCTTCCGTTTCTTGCGTGGTTTCGATCCCTTCTCGATGTATCTTGCTACCAATTACATGGATCGCTTCCTCTCCACTCATTCCATACCCGTACGTACGCTCTTCTCTGTCTGTTTATTTGTTTGTATATAAGTTAAAGTCGTGTTTCAACTGATTCATTTGGTGGGGTGCAGGATGGGAAGCCATGGATCTTGAAAGTAGTGGCGATTTCTTGCATTTCGTTAGCACTGAAAATGAGGAAAACTGAGTTCTCTGTTTCTGATCTTCTGGTATTAATTCTGCACTTTTAATATATCTTAGAACACACACATAAACATGAGTTTGTCTCTGTATTCCAGAATTGTATCAGTTAATGCTTTTTTGTTTTTTGGTGGGCAGGATGCTGATGGTTTCATGATCGATTTTCTTACGATAGAACGAATGGAGATACTGATTCTTGGAGCTCTAAAATGGCGGATGCGCTCCGTTAATCCCTTTTCCTTCGCCAATTATTTTATCTCGTTCTTCAAGTTCAAGGACGAGGTGTCGATCCAGGCATTGAAAAACAGAGCCACTGAGATCATCTTGAAAGCTCAGAATGGTTATTATTCCTTAACAAATTAGTATTTATGAACAGTTAATTTTTAGTAACAATGGCTATGGTTTTAAGCACTGAAAAATTCATTTGTTTTTTTAGATGTGAAGCTGCTCGAGTTCAAGCCCTCCGTTATCTCCGCCTCGGCCCTTCTCGTTGCCGCCCATGAATTGTTTCCAGCGCAGCTTCCATCTTTCAGAGATGCTATCTGCAGCTGTTCTTATGTAAATAAGGTGAAAAAAATCATGCCAACTACTATATATATGTTTGTTATTAGTACTCCTCTTTCCTACATTAATTGCTTTCTTAATTTTCTGAGTTGCTTTCCCCAAAATGTTTATACTTATGGGAATAAAATTAATTCTTCAAATTGTGTTGCTTCAGGAGAATTTGGTGCAGTGTTATGACATGATGCAAGAGGTGGCGATGGAACGTTACGAGTCGACCATGGGCATGGCGTCGAGCACATGCACTCCAGCAAATGTGCTGGACCTGCACTGCTTCAGCTCTTCGATTTCAAGCTCGCAGACCAATCAAATGAGTGAAACAGCAAGCAATGCTGCTGGAATTGGGGCCCTAAAGCGTCGAAAGGTCGAGGATTGCGCTACCGATAACTCAGTTCAGCTTTCTCAGAATCATCAGTACTGAGAAGTGTACATATACATTCTGCCGGTGTGGCCCGGCTGAGAGGGACATTTGCTTGGTATCAAGAAATGAAAAGAACCAAAAAGAAAAAGAGAGAGTGGCTCAGTTGAGAGGAACTAATGGTTGTTTGAGAGAGAGAGAGAGAGGAGGGCAGAGGGTATTTTAGTCTTTTTTTATTGCTAAACTCCGGCGTAGTCCGGATAAAAATTCAATATCGTCTTAGTTGGTTTTGGTATGAATGATGAGGTTGCGGTTGGAACAATGTGGTTATGATGAACTGAATTCAGTGGTGTATTTGATGCGAGGAATTATTAATATTAATCACTATAGCACGCAATACTTGCACGCATATAATTAGATAGATGTGATTGAGAAATTAAAAATAAAAAATCATAAATGATTAAAAACATATCAATTGATTCGGAGGATAAATATGATAAGAAATCGCGGGTTAAAAGATGACGTTAATCATTTAAAATAAGTATGTAATTATATAGATACAATTATTAAAGGTATAATTAGTATTTTAAAATTTAGTGTTGTGTTGGGACAAATCATACAAGTAACATTTTATTTTATACTAGTGTTGTTTGAGTGTGTGTATGAGAGAGAGAGAGAGAGAGAGAGAGGAGGGTAGAGGGTATTTTAGTCTTTTTCTATAGCTAAACTCCAGCGCAGTCTGGATAAAAATTCAATATCGTCTTAGCTGGTTCGGGTAAGAATGAGAGATTACCGTTGGTACAATGTGGTTATGATGAACTGGATCCAGTCGTGTATTTGATGCGTGTCTAGAATTTATAAATACTAACCATCATGACACGCAATACTTGCACGCATATAATCAGATAAATACAGTTGAGAATTTAAAAATAAAAAACAAAATAAGATTAAAATCATATCAATTGTTTAACATGAGTAAAAGTGGAGGATAAATACAATAAGATGTTGGTGAGTTAAAAGATGACGTTGATTATTTAACTTAAATATGTAATTATATAGATATAAATATTTAAAATTACAATTAGTATTTTAAATTTAGTGTTGTTTTGTCCTAAATCATACAAGTAACTTCATATTTTATATTAGTATAGATATTCGACCCATCTTCAATTCGCATGTAATGCGTGGTGCTTCCGACTTAATCCGTTGCTTTTTGTTTTTAATAACTTCAGATAATAAGGAAATACGAAATTTAATGCCATCGTCGACGTTGGCTTTGGTTGGATGAGGACTTTGTTCGTCAAGGAATTTAATTTTGATGAATCGGATAATTTAATGCATTTGATGCGTATTATGCACATTAGCGGTATATCAATTTAGAGTATTGGTAATTTTTTAAATAAAAGAAGATGTTTGTAAGTATATCAAATTTTAGAAAAATTTGTTATAATTTATCCTTATTTTTAAGATAAATTCGATGTAATTTCCCTTCTCTTATCTCTATTAAAGCTCGGATAATGAATAATTGAAAAAAATTCAATATCATCTTAGCTAGTTAGGTTGTATGATGACTTTGCTAACCGAACAATGTGATTATGATGAATTGGATTTAGTAGTGCTTTATAGACTAGTTATGTTGATGACTAAGTCAATTTGTGTATTTTCTTATATATCTATAGTCTTGAATAGGATCAAACATATTTTTGGTTCGTAATTTAGGTTATTAACCGTTTTCGTTCTTTAATTTTTTAAGGTAATATTTTAGTTCTGTATTATTTTAACTTCTGTATTTTTGCGATTGCAGTTTTTTATTTCGCTGGAATTCACCTTCACCGGTGAGAAGAGTGAACTCCAGATAAAAAAAGAATTGAAATCACAAATTTAAAAAGATTTGAAACGAAAATGCTACACAAGAAAATTAAAGAGTGAAAATACCAAATTATTTAAATTACAAGACCAAAAATATATATATATAAGGTGTTCTTGGTAAATGGATGTATGTATGTT
Source organism: Sesamum alatum (assembly GCA_034509735.1). Classification (NCBI taxonomy): domain Eukaryota; kingdom Viridiplantae; phylum Streptophyta; class Magnoliopsida; order Lamiales; family Pedaliaceae; genus Sesamum; species Sesamum alatum. Next base: position 23,968,876 of record JACGWO010000001.1, on the reverse strand, counting down.
CAAATTACATGTAATAGTTAGTGCGTCCGAACAAAATGTATGAGTAAGTGTTTGTAATAAAGCTTACTCGATGAAAAAAGAAAATAAATGATAAAAGAATTTATTGTAATTTATCCTTCTATGATATTGCGAATGAATAAATTATGTCCCTATTAAAAAAAATAAAAATTTACCTCTCTGTTTTTCTTAAAATGAAGCAATTTATCTTCTTATACCTCCCTATTTTTCTTAAAATGAAGCAATTTATCTTCTTATACCTCCCTATTTTTCTTAAAGCAATTTACTTCCTTACATAGAGAGGTAAATTGTTTTATTTTAAAAAATATCGGGAGGTAAATTACTTTATTTTGAAAAATATAATAAGGTAAATTGCAATTTTTATGGGGAGGGGGAGAGAGAGGATAATTCGCTCTTTTACAATATCATAGGAATGTTGCTTGTATTTTTTTTGACAAAATACAGACGCTGAAAACTTCGTTTGATTCGACTTTTAATGTGTTCTTCTTGGTTTTTGATAGACATGGAGAAGATAGAGATATGTGTGTGTATTTTTGGTGTATTAATCATTTAGTTTTGTGTTTTGCATTAGTATAAAATAAATAAATAAAAAGAAGGGTAAATCACATTGGTAGGATAGGCAGCAGGGAGGGTATGCCGAGTGGTTTGATGGTAAACTTGAGAGTTCCCTTTGAACTCAGGTATAAATACACAAATATTTTTTTATTTTTTATAAAATTATAAATTCTTAAGAGGGTGTTAGTGTTATATATCTCGTTTTTCTAAATTTGATTAGGTAGAAAATGTATTTGTAATTATAATTAAAATTTTAAAAAATATATTTGTAATTTTACAAAGAATAAAAAATATTTATGTATCTGGACTTCACATCTACCAATACTACTGTAATTTACCCTAAAAATAAGTTTAAAACACTGAATTACACGTTTTGTGAAAACGTTGGCAAACATTTAAAGAGATCTTCGCTACCTTTCGGACAATTAAAATATGAAGACAAAACAAAGCCGAAGTATTTGTGTCTCTTTCTTGATATGAGGGAGCAAGACAAAACGTTTCTTTAAATTTGTAGGGTTTGGTTCTCTTGAAATGCATGCCCATTTAGATTTTTTTGGGGAGGTTGGTGTCCCCTGGTCAGTGACAGAAGGAATCGTCATAAGCCATTTATTGAAAAACGAACAAAAGAATATATTTCAGGAATGATTTTCGAACATCTTTCCTTGTGCAGTTTATGAGCCCCCCTTTTTTTTTCCAATGTGAAACTATTAATTATAACTTTACTATGTAAAACATCTATTATTATTTCAGATAAACATAAAGAATAAGGTGAATAGTATAGTTGGTAATTTAAATTTGTATTTAGAATCATTATAATCCTTTAAATTTATTTATTGACTCTTGCGTCCCTAGTATTTATCTCAATTTAGTTCCTCTAGATATTTTTCGACAAAAATATAATCGTCAATATAAATATTTATAATTTGTCCCAGTAAAAACTTAGATTGGCCATATTACCCTCATAACATTTAAAACTCGGTCACTTGTTTGCCGAAAAATGGTCAGAAGGACGAAATTGAGATAAAAACAAAAGTTTATGGACGCTAAGTTAAGAAATAAACTTAAAGGACTAAAGTCATTCTATATACAAGTTTAAGGGACAAATTATATTCTTGTACCTTATAATATTGATGCGAGCAGTTGCATATTTGGGTACGTCCAATCTGACGTCTTTGCGCCTAACTTTTCACAAGTCTTGGAAAGGAAACCTGCCAAGAAAATGTTAGTACCCCGACAATCAAGTCAATAAACAATGATGAAAATAATTAAGGATTAAGTTGAAAGAGCATAATATAGAACAATAATTCAGTGCCGAAGTGCTTATGTGCAATAGCGTTTTAGGCGTATGAGTGATCAAGACAATTTTGCCCTTCAATGAGGAGGTAGGTCCGCTTTTATAGTCCTCACCTCCTGCCGACTGGGGGAGTCTAGTCCCCCAAGGACTCGAAGAAGTGGTTATAATAGATAGAGTCCAAGTATCGGGAGGGATATTCTAGTTTGAGTTATTTGACTGTTGAGGGCTTATCCCCTAGACGATGAGACTCCTCTCGAGCAAGCTTTCTGAATACCTAGGGGGTAGTTGAAAAAAGTCAAATATCCTCCCTAAATCTTTGGGTATCCTCTGTGGCAGAGGGGTTGCTACTCCTCCGAGCTGTTCGACGGGAGCTCAATCACATGTGAGCGAGAATGTCTTGATATCTAGGTGGCTGCCATGCTAGCATCGTCCATGGGCTTTTCGCAAGCCCCCTGGGCTTCTTTGATTCCTTCTTACTTAATGGGTCTGATTTTATCAGTTTGGTACTTGGGGTTTCATTCGTCTTGGTCTTTGCATGAAGCTGGGTCCATTTTGGCTTCTCTCGTGATAGGCTTCTTCTTGGGCTGCGCGTATCTTGGGGCATCCTTCAGTCCCCGAAACGAATGAGGTGGGGACTTATCCCCATCTTATTAGGTAGAAGATTCTTGAAAAAGGGAGCTCCAGAATTGCCTACCCCCTTGGGGCGATTGGATCTTTGCTTGATTTAGAGGACCCCCTATCAAAGGAGGTGGTTCCCCATGGAAGGTATCCCCCAGCCCAATGTTTGTTACGAGGTGAATATCCCTTTAGGAATGAGTGTCATTCTTTAAACATTTTGGCAGCTAGGATAATTATGACATGTAGCGTCATGATGATGTGTGAGCGTGGGCTTTAAGACCGACTGGATAGTGGTTAAAGGTAACCACGCTTGCGGGTAACCGTCCCAACCTAATCGCCAATTGGCCACAGTTACCTAGCAGAAAAAGGATAAGGATTTTTCATAGCCCTAAGCCCCTTCCTTCGCCATTGTTGCAGCACACTCATCTCCTCCCCCCAACCCCACCCCCACCCCCCGGTACAGCTATTCCACTATTCTTCCTTCTCGCCTTCTTTACCTCCTACCGTAAGTACTCCACTTTTTCTTTCTTTTCCCCTTAGTGATTATGCATTTATTTTCTTTTTGAATACTCCCATCCTACGAATTTTTTTCCTCATGTTCCAATTTTTCTTGACTTTTTCTGAGAGCGCGGCGGAGGAAGCATGAAAAATGTGGAATTAAAACATACGAAAGTTTAAAACTCAACCAAAGGGTGTTGTCTCAGTCTTTCTCGGGTGTTCGGTGTAAGATACGTCGATATAAGCATAATCTAATATATAGGGCACATCAGAAAACGAAGAGTAAAGGATACATAAAACATAATGCAAGTATTGCCTTTGTTAGTTTCTTTTATCGGCTACTCACATTGCTCCCTTTTCTCCAAATCTGTTCACGATATTTCAAATGTAGAAATCCTCTAATGATATCCACACCAGACCGGGAGAAGCAACAATCCTCTTGCTAGAAATGATTGTGCTTTCGAAGAAGCAACATCAAAAGGATCACACTATTTGTTACTGTATCGTTTTAAATCAACCTTTGCTCTTTAATTGATCCTAAATTAAGAAGAAGTAAAGGTGGGATAGGGAGAGAGTGAGGGGCGGTCGAGTGTAGTGTGTACAAGTGAGGAGAGAGTCTTGTGTTTTACCTTGTATCTTGTATTAATGGGAGAGTAGGAATATGTCTAGATACATCCTACTCGATCATATTAGTCGAGTCTTCTCCCACAAGGTATGATAAATCATACCAATGGGAGAGCCACAATTAGTGGCCGAGTGTGCTTTCCAAAAGCACAACTCAGGCACCCTTAATCCTTGTGGCCGAGTTTGTGCTTTCATGTGGGGAGGTGTCTAACTCCTTCCCTTTCCAAACACGAAAGTCAACTCTTCCCCATGGACGCTAATTTGGGGGACCGAACTTCATTCTAATTAAAACAGAACAAGGCCAAAGGTACAATGAATTAAATCAAATTTAGACCCAACTATATTATGACCAAAGTAATTTATTCCAATTAAGGACTTAAGCTCATATACTCTTAATTAATAAATTCAATATATTAATTAGAGTAAGCCTAATGTAAATTTAGGCCATCCATCGAATGGACTATCCCTTTCATAAATAATTTATTTATTTGATGTCTTTCGGAATTAATTTCAACTCCTCCACCTCCTCGTTGATTTGTGTGTAACTCTTTAGGTTCATCATCAACTAGACTTGGGCTCCTGTCCAACACAATTGATTATTTAATCTAATTTAATTGATCGTTCCAAATTAAACATTAATTACGAAAGCCTGTCACTATGGGTGTTCATCTAGCAATGATTCATGGCACTAGATGAAAGTTTGTGGCAGAAGCATGAAGAAAATGGTAATTAAAACATGATGGAATAAAAACCGGATCAAAGGGGTGTGCCCTTCGATCATTCCTGGGCGTTTAGTGCACAATGAAACACATAAACTATATAAACATGCGTTCATAAAGTGGCAAAGGAATAAAAATAAGACTAGAAAAGTAACCACAAAAAATACCTTCTCTCATTTTTTGTTCGGCTACACGCATTGATACCAAATCTCCAAGATCCGGCTTTCATCCATGCAAACTACGACATAGGAGCTCTCTAAACTTTTCCATACCACACCGGGGTTGTGAGATTTGTTCTCATGCTAGCAAGAATCGAATCAATGGAACAGGGATCGGAAAACTACACCATTGATTAGTGTAGTTTTCGATCTACCTTGTTCATGACTTGGTTCTAAAGCAAGAAGAACATGAGAGATGGAGAGAGAAGATGATGGATCATGAAATTTTCAGCAAACTAGGGAGAGAAAATCGGCTAGGAGGGAGTAGAAGAGTTATGGAGGAGCTGGAATGAAGTTAGGATAAAAGAAGAGACCTATTCTCCAAGGAAACTTCATTATCTCGACATAACTTCCCATAACTTTTCCACCACTTTCTATGAACGAAAACATGGTGAGTTGACCTAGCCAAAGTCATCATTGGCTAGGCTTGATTCACATGGACTGGGCTCGATTAATTTGTCCAATAAATTAAATTGAGCCCAAATACTAATTTTTTTGGGCTTATTATTTAATATAATTAAATAAAATACCAAACAAAGATTGCCCAAGTGAACATTTAATTTAATTAAATATTCACAAGCTCAACATACAATTAAGTAATTAGATGAATCCAATCCACTTAATTAATTAAACTCAATCAAATATAAATAGTCAAACTAATTCCTAGCCCACTCCTAATTAATGAATTCAATCCATTGATTCGACAAGCCCATCTCGGAATTAATTAATGAATTCAATCCAATAATTAATTATTTCAAGTCTCTTTTAAATTAATCCAAATAATTTAAAGGCCATATCTAAACTTCAAATAAAACAATTAACTAAAGTTTGGATCGTCCATCCAATGGATGTCTCTACCTAAATGATCCAATCATTTATGCTATTCGAGAATTGATTTATTCAAATTAAAATTAATTATCCTCTTTTAGAATTAATTCTAAATTAATTCCATCACATCCCAATGACTTGTGTGTGACTCTTTAGGTTCACCCTCAACTAGACTTCGACTTGTATCCCACACAATTAATTAAAATGATTTAATTAATTATTTTTGATTAACCCATAACCAAAAAATCCCGTCACCATGGGTGGCCGTCTAGCAACGGTTCATGTCACTAGAGACTAGGTGAATGTTGGCATGAACATTTAGGCTTCGAGTTCCATACGGGTATGGTCCTTCCGTCAACCGTCTCCCTGGCCATAGCCTAAGGCATGGAATTGGGTATCAGTTCCCATTGTTGACTAGGCATCTGTGCTTCATACTCGAGAAGTATTAACTCTGTTGATCCAATCAAGGGAACCTATCCCTAAACGATCAAGCACTTTGGCCAAAGACTTTGAGAGTCTAAACCATCTCAAAGCGCCTAGAAGAACTTGTTGTCACAATACTGATAGGGACAAATTCTGTCTTAGAATCCACCATCCTCGCTACATACTCTGACTGCACTGGACAAGACTTATGATGATCATACCTCACGATACAGTGATCGCTTGCCAGATCTAAGATACAACCTACGAGACTTTCATATGACGATTGCCGCGAGTCAGTTCATTTAGTCGACTACCATGCCAACCAACCTACTAAAATTGCATAGATGACCCACATCTGTCACCGATGAAACTCGGCACTCACCAATGTAATATTTAGTGCAAGTCCCTATAGGACTCTCGATGCCCAGTCTCGAGGTCCTCGACTTGGAACGTTTCAGACTGACCCTTAGAAGTTGGTTTCATAGCCGCCAACCTACGCGCAACCCAATTCCACGGGTTAACCTTTCGGCCTGTAGGTATTTGTTGTGATGTTAAAACACCGTTTAACGTGCTTAGTGACACAACAAACACTTATGCCATCAATAATACTCACGATATTCATCATGTCAATATTACTTTGATAAAGATTGACGATACTTTCCAAAACCGCCAAACCAATTGGCTTTTTGGGTCACATATTTTTACAATCTCCCACTTGACCTTAAAGTCAATTACCCATTTCATTTAGAACCTTCTGAGTATGGTAATCCAGGAAATTGGCTCGGTCTCGCGGGTCTACTATATTTTTTGCTGAAGCAATACGGTCCAACCATATATCACCTCTTCCTACCATCGCTACCTGCAGATAGTGATTGTCTAAGAATTTTTCATGGATCTTGTGATGAGATCTCAAGCCCAAGACTTTAGCCATAGCCTAGTTGTCAACCTCCAAAGCAACTACTGGCTCGGCCGTGCTAGGCACAACATCCAACTAATGGATGCAGTTCTCATCCGAACCGCTTCCGAAACGATTTCCAACGTCGCCATACATTCAACTTTTATGTTGTTGTATCCTACTTGTAACCTTTCCGAGCCACCACACTAAGTCCGAAAATACATAGGTATTAAGACTAAACATTGTTCACATGATTGTAGAAGATAGTATCGTTATAACCTTCCAGAATCAACTCCCATTAAACCGTGCATCAAGAACACTTCTTTAATCCTTATTCAGGTATTAAAGACTGCTCTTTGTCTATTGCCTCCTGCGAAACACCGGTTAACCGTTGTTATGCCAGAAGCATAAACAACATCAGGCCCAATGGACCGAACAACATGCACATGCTGCCTACGGCAAAGATGTAGGGGATGTCTAACATCTCAGCTTGCTCATCAGTCACCTGTGGCTAAGTCTTGGACAGCTTAACCCTCTATGTAGGAATCCAATTCCCTTCATGGAGAATTATGTGAACAATGCTCATTTTTCAGTCTTTCCTAACATCTTAAATTCATTCCATACTAATAAAACGTTACACATTATACACTCGGAACACAACTATACTCCCATTGACCCCAAAGCTCATTACTGGTCGAGTTATATGTGACCTCATCAAAACGAATATTCTAGTTACATGAAATTTTAAATCTAGTTTGAATTTTCATGACGGATCCCGCGGCTCTAAGCCATTGATCTGATCATGATGTCCAAGATTGCTTCTTCTTGTCTCTTTTGGACTATAATCCAATTAACTTGACATGCCCACAAAACCCGTACCTCTCAGGTAATTCAGGTATTCTGTCGTCCCTTGGGAGATTGAAATATAGTCAGTGGAAGACCTCGAGTCTAGTTTGTCTGCTACTAGTTCCTTGACGTATATGGGACCATCCCATATGCTCAAGAACTTTGTAGGACACATGTTTGCCAAACCATATCAAATATGGTGACTAGATCATGACTTTTAAGAAAATGTCATGTTCCTTAACTTGGCAACCTTTTCAAGTACATGTCTAGATGGGTTAAGATAATCCAATGAAACCTTGATCAAACCATGTCCAACAAGGTTAGATTTCTCCCTTGTCAGAGACCGTTCAAATATGGCCTTAGAGGAAGAATTCCACTGAGTGAGAATTTAATTATCAATCGGAGATACAAGAATTTCTACTAAATTCACGCCACCTCGATCCAATTGAATGGTTTAATTTTGCAACCAGTTTGGTTAACCACTTCCAATCTGATTCCCCGAACCTTCAAAAGGTCCTTAGACTTGTGAACCACCTTCTGGTACCGTGTATTCAGCAACCTATAGATTTCGTGGTTCCAATCTAATAGACTATTGGCATGCCCACTTTGTCCTACAAAGAAACTGTATGGTTGTTTCCTTCTTAGAAAGGACTTGCAAGTCAGCAGGCTCAAACTGTCTATTTTGAGACTCTTTGAATTTACAAACTTCCTTATCCTAACTAGAGAAAACTGACCTAGGTATGCAAGCCAAGATCTGCTAGTTTATCCTGATTATCCATTTTTAATCATTTGTTTTGAGCATTTATAATATCATATTAACATCAAATCTAATTACCTTCATTGGAGAGGGGTTTGGATATTGCCTCTTCTAATGCCCTGTTTCCCGGCAGTTAATGCAGACATCCTTTGGAATCCTTGACTGACGGATCACCTTCCTCTTTCCTTTACCCCCGCCCAATGATATAACAGGAGAACTAGCGCTGGTAGCGGTTGATGTTGTCTTAGCCTTCTTCCTCTCCTGACGTCCGACCCCCTCGCCTTTCGCTTTAGAGGTTGAAGCCTCACCCACTAGTACTGACGGTGCAGTCTTTTAAGTTGTTACCTCGTTCTAGGCCAACATGTTTATCAACTCATGAAGGTCTTTCTCAAGCCCATTCTTCTTATAGTTGATAATAAACAGGTCGAAAGAGGGAGAAAGAGACTGAAGTATCGTGTTGATGTATGTCTCTTTTTCAAAATCAGCTTGGAGGTCTTCGAGCTTCTCCACAAGGGATAGCATCATCAGTCCATGCTTTTGTACAGACAACCCTTCTGTCATCTTAGCGCCGAAGAGTGCTTTCATTGCAACATATCTAATATGCCGGTTTAAAACCGCATAAACATCAGTCCATACTTTTGTACAGAAGACCCTTCTGTCATCTTAGCGCCGAAGAGTGCTTTCATCAGAACATATCTAATATGCCGGTTCAAAACCACATAAACATCGTCCATGCGGAGCATCACTTACTTGACATCATCATGCCTTTTGTACTGTTTCTAGATCTTGATAGACATCAAGACCACTACGATGCTGTGAACCTTCTAGCTGTCCTCATGCCACATCTCGAATGTCGAATGTTCTTTGGGCGTGGACCCCTCTGGCAACGCCCAAGGAAGAGACCTATCTAGGACGTAGGTCTTGTTCTCGAAATTTAGGAATATCTTAAAATTTTGCAGCCAATCATAGTAGTTGGTTCCATTTAAAGTTATTAGTCTCAAATATTGGTATAAGTGGATTATCAGACATTCAATTAAATAGAAAACTATTAGTAGATTATCGTAATATTTTGTTCAAGTTAAGACTTGGTCTTTAGTCATTAAAAACTCCCACTATTTATTCGAAAGCCCACCACTCTCAAGTGGGGTTTTAGGAAACCTTTTCCTAGTGGGCTTAGGGTCTACAAATGTAATTCTCCATGACCTGCTTTTATGATTCACATAGAAAAATGCTTTGCAGGAGGTAACCTGTACAATTCCCATCCAATGAGATCCTCAAGGTATTTTGCCTCGCCTCTGCACATGATCTCGAGGACTCCAAGAGAATCATGTTACTTGGCATTAGTACCGACCATCTACCAAATCATACCTGGATTGTCGGCCCCACGACTCGTGCGACAAGGAGATAGGAGCGTATTCCTTTGTTCAAAGTAATAGTGCAACTTTCTTCCATTCCTACCGTGCTACGACTCGTGAGACCACGAGTGGGTGGAAGTAGCTGCCTCACTATATTGCTAAGGATGGAAGGCTTTGATTAATTAAAAACAATTTTGATTTAATTGCACCGACTCATCTACTAAATCATACCTCGATTGCCTCCCCCCGACGACTCGTGAGATAGGAAAACAGGAGCGTATTCTTTTGTTCATAACTATAACGCAACTTTCTTCTATCCGAAACGTGCCACGACTCGTGAGACCATGATTGGGTGGTAGTAGCTTGCTCACTATATTGTTATGGATGGAAGTCTTAGATTAATCAAATAATATTTTGATTTATATCCATTATGGGCCTAATATTAACTTGGAAGAAACCAAGTGAGACTTCGTTAGTGGTGTTTGACAGAGACCTCATCACGATTACGTATTTTGCATGTGATTAAACGATAAACATTTAATAAAACATTCATAACAAAAATAAATGCATCACATGGAACATTAAAAGCCTAGCACGCCCTTGTTGGATGATCACAAGTCCAATCCTATGCGATCCACCAAGCCTGCAGTGGATCTATGGTCCATCTAGGGTAGGCCTATGCTATTACAAGAATTTAACCCACCAATAATCCAATGGGCCTTGTAAGTCCTCTTTATTTTCTTGGGCTCTTCGTCATGGGCTCCACCAGCCTCTTTACCATTGATCCTTCATGGGCCAACCAATGGCCTCCTCCATGGGCCTCAATTGCCTTAGGTTTACTTCCTTATAATTATTTACAAAAATAAAAGCCCTCACCTACTATCTACTCTCTTCACAACATAAAAGTAAGAAACCTCAATCAGAAGTTGGGGGGAGTACAAAGGGAGGCAGAAAGCAAGCCTTATTATTTCAAGGCTAAAAGCCAGAGAGATTAAGAAAATAAAATAGGTACCCTGGCCCAACCCAACATAAATTAAAACCATACACACGGGCCATGGACTTTGTGATCATCCCTCGTTAATCCAATTAACAATAAAAATACATTTATTTACAAAATAAACAGGCACAAATATGACGCAAATCATGTATTATAATAATAATATCTAATACCATAAATATTAATTAATACACTTATATGCATAAAAATACAAATTTAATAATGCAATGTAAAAATGGATATCACACACGTACATCCAATGTGTGTGTATATAAATATATATATTTTATTTGGAAAGAATTGCCAAAAATAACCCATGGGAATTTAAATTTTGGAAAATGGCAATTTAACCAAAACAAAAATTAGTCATAATAATTTTTTTTTCTGAAAAATGCAGAAAAAATAAAACTCTAATATTTTCTGAAAAAAAGGCCCAAAACAGTCAGTCGGCCGTCACGCACGGTGCAGGCTGATCATCCCAAAAAACCATTTTTTTTTTTCTTTTATGCAAAAAATTGAAACTCAAAATTTTCCAGAAAATTCAATTTTCAAGAAAGTTCAACATATCCAAATTTTTAAACCAAAATTTAAATATGTACTTTAAAACACATAATTATGCAATTAATAAAAATATGCTTTCCAAAAGTAATTAAACATGTAAAATATATTCTAAACACATATTACATGTTAATCCAATGGCACAAGCACCTGATCGGGCTCTGATACCACTTAAAGTTTGTGAATCGGCCGAGGAATGCGACGGATGTGTAAAAATAATGGTAATTAAAACATGATGAAATAAAAATCAGATCACAGGGGTGTACCTATAAAGGAAATTTGGATCGTCCCAGGAAAAAGCGCGAGTGCGGAAGCGCGGTATGTAATAACATAAATTGTAAATCATACATTAACAATGAAATTTAAAGAGATCGTTCAAGGGAGTACCCTTGAATCTCCGGGCGTTTGGTTTATCTCATGAATAAAATAAAACATACATGCTAGATTCATGGAGGCCATAGGGTTCAAACGAAAAACGTAGTAAACGTTACTTACCCGTTGTAGATTTCTTCGTTCGGCTACACGTATTATTCCACGTTTTGCCACCTAGATCCCAATGCAGGAATCCTCTATAATGTCGATGCAATTCACCGGATCTTGATTCCCTCGTGATAGCAAGAGATCAATAAGAAAAGGAGAGAACGAATCGACCGAACATTATGAATTAACATGATCGATTCTTCTAACGTTCCCTTGTATCAAAGACAAGGAAACAAGAGGTTTCGTGGAGTGAATAGAGGGGAGGGGATGAGAGATTGAGAGAGTAGAGGGCGGCCGTGTGTGTGTGTGTGTATGTGAGATGAGAGTGTAGAGATTAGTATGTGTGTGTGGTGTGTGTTTTGAGTATTTATAGAAAACATAGTTTTCTATTTCTACTGAAACTCTTCTAAAGAGCCACAGTTGACTATGATTTTGACCTAGTCAAATCCTAGTCAACCTAGGCTTTGATAAAGTCAAACTTAATCATAGCCCATCATCTCATCAAGCCCCCAAGGTTCAATCTCGTCCGTCCATCCATTGATGAGCTTTATGGAATATTTAAATCCTATTAAATGGTCCAACGGGCTTCTAATAAATATCAAATAATTACTTGAGCCCAATAATAATATTTCCATCTTAGTTAAAGACAGAAATAACCCATTCTCTAATTCCATAAATCCAATTTAAGAATTAAGCCTAACTAATCTAATTAAAGACTCATCACTTTAAGAAGAGAACGAGTTTAATCTAATTAAACTGTTCAATCTCCCAAAATTAATTCCTCCGTTTAGGTTCACTGTAAGCTAGACTTGGCCGAATTCCCAATCATCACATGACGGGAATTCGTCTGTCACTATGGGTGACTGTCTAGCAACGGTCCATGACACTAGAGACTAGGTGAAATTATGGCGTGAACATTTAGGTTCGCGAGTACGGATGTCCTTCTGTCTACTATCTCACAACTATAGTATAGGGTATGGACCTTGGACGTCGGTACCCATTCTTGACTTAAGCCTAGACTCGTCCACACACTAAACGTCACTGGGATCCCACACTATTCAGTTACTGTAGCCACGGATTTATGGAGGACGAGTGTCAGAGTATAAGTGAGATACTATTGTCAATCGTGATAGGAGATGAATCCTTTCTTGGGACTCATCGTCTACACTGCACATCTTGACTGTACTAGACAGGGCTTATAACGAGCAAGTCCTATGTCTTGGTAGTCTCTGGCAAGCCCTAAGATACAGACGTGATGTGCATGTGACTGTCGTAGTCCCTCAAGTCCGAGGACAGAGCTCGTATTGTCAGAATCGGGACTGGTCATACAGACCAACCCACTCAAGGTTTCTCATATGACGATTCCCGCGAGTCACCTTAGTCAGCTGCACCAAGCTGGCCAACCCACTAACATTGCATGGACGAACCTCGTCACTTGTAGATGAAATTGTTTAGTGAAAGTCTCAAGTGGATCCTCGATACCCTAATCTCGAGGTCCTTGACTTGGACCATTTCAGACCGATTCACAGAAGCTTGTTTCATGATTGCCAACATATGGCAGCCTAGCTTCTTAAATTAACACTATCGGTCTGTGGGTTTTGGTTGTCCATTGAACTGTTATAAATATCGAATGGAAAGTGAACACAATCAAAGTATAAATTCCGTAATTGAATATCACTTTTATTTAGAGTAACTTATTTATATCACGAATTGTCAGAAACAGGTTACATAAGCCCAATTAGATTAGCTTCACGGTCACTTATTCTAACAATCTCCTACTGTACCTAAAGCCAATCACCCATATGCCTCAAACCCATCTTCTCAAGATGTTGCATATGAGTAATCTGTGACATGGGCTGTGTCAAAGGATTTGCTGTATTGTCTGCTGAGTTGACTCGGTCCATCCGAACGTCACCTCTACCTACCATCTCCCTCAATAGGTGGTAGAGTCTAAGTATATGCTTGGACTGGTGATGAGATCTCGGTTCCTTTACTCCCGGAATAGCCCCGTTGTTATCACAGAAGATAACCACGGGCTGGGCAATGCTAGGCACCACAACCAACTCTTGGATGTAGTTTCTGATCTAAACCGCTTCGTTGGCAGCTTCTGAAGCTGCTATCTATTCAACCTCTGTGGTGGAATCGGCTGTGGTTTCTCGCTTGGAACTTTACCAAGCTACCACACCACCATTAAGTATGAACACATAGCCTGATTGAGACTTGGCATTGTCATCGTCCGACTGGAAGCTAGCGTCACTAAAGCCTTCTAGTATCAACTCTGCACCACCATAGACCAAGAACATTTCCTTAGTCCTGTTTAGGTACTTAAGGATATTCTTGACTGCAATCCAATGTGCCTCACCTGCACATAATATATATTTGCTGGTAATACTTAAGGTGTAAGCGATATCAGGCATGATGCAGTGAACGACATACTGGATGCTGCCTACGGCGGAAGCATAGGGGATGTCCTTCATCCGTTCAAGTTCTTCATCAGTCTTGGCAGAGTGCTTCTTAGATAACTTGATCCCATGCCTCAAGGGAAGGAAACCTCGTTTGGAGTTATCCATTTTGAATCTTTTCAGGATTTTCTTAACATACGAGTTTGGGTCATTCCTAACATTCATCTGGATCTGTCCCTAACAATTTGGATACCTAGAATGTAGGAGGCTTCACCTAAATCCTTCATGGAGAATTGAGTAGACAACGATGCTTTTTTGTCGCCCAACATTTTGACATCATTATCAATGAGCAAAATGTCGTCCACATAAAGTACTAGAAACACTACTGAGCTCCCACTGACCTTATTGTATAAACAAGGGTCACATTCGTTCTTGATGAAATCATATCCCCGTATGACTTCATCAAAATGAATATTCCAACTCTGGGATTCTTGTTTGAGGCCATAGATGGACTTATGGAGATGGCAGACTTTCTGCTCCTCTCCAACAACAGTGAAATCTTCCGGCTGATCCATATAGATCTCTTCCTCAACGAAACCGTTAAGGAAGGCCGTTTTCACATCCATCTGCCATATTTTACAGTCATACCATGCAACTATGGCAAGCATAATCGAATTGAGTAGTCATGGCTACTGGCGAGTAGGTATCCTTAAACTCGACCCTGGGTCGTCGAATATAGCCTTTCGCCATTAACCTAGCTTTAAAGGTGGTTACTTCTCCATCAGCCCCAAGTTTACACTTAAAGACCCATTTACACCTGGCGGGTTTAACAACTTTTGGAGGGTCCACAAGCATCCACACTTGATTTGTGCTCATGGAGTCCATTTCAACTTTCATGGCCTCAAGCCACTTCCCTGAGTTGATGTCCGACATCGCGTCCCCGTATATCTTAGGATCATTATCCAATTGACCAGTCAAGCCCAAGACGCCATACATCTCGGGAGGACGTGGCACTCTTGCTGACCTACGGAGGACTAGAACATTAGTGGGAACCGTGGGCGTAGACACAACATGAGCCGGCGATTCTGGTACCATGGTTGGCTCCTCGGGAAGTTGTTCAATATGCTGGGCCTGAAGAGGCTGTTCAATATGTTGAGTCTCGCGAGGCTGCCCAATCCTTCGGGTACTTAACCTAAAACATCTTAAGGTAGCCTCTGTAGCTTCTGGCGCTGATGACTGATGTGTCTCGCTTGATTCCTCAAGAAGCAGTTAATCATGTTGGGAATCCGATGGAAAACCATTTTCCAAGAATACTACATTCCTCGAAACAAATACTTTTTGTTCTGAGGTGTCACATAAATAATAACATGTTGTTTCCTTTGGATACCCAACGAACCTGCACAAGCTAGATCTCGATTTTAACTTGTCTCCCACTAACCTCTTGACGTATGTAGGCTACCCCACACTCTCAAGTATTTGTAGAACGCAGGCTTGCCATGCCATATCTCTTATGGCGTCCGGGTCACTACACTGGACAGTGCCATGTTTAATAACTTGGCTATTGTCTCAAGTGCATAGTCCCAAAAAGACAAGGGAATTGGGTAAAACGCATCATGGATCAACCCTTGCAACTGAAGGACAAGCGGATCCGCCCTGAGATAGATATGTAAATTTAAAACAATTTAAATAAACGTAATCCTAAAGGGTGTACCCTTGGGTGCTCAACCGGGAGTTCGATGTAGGATGTATTAATATTTAAACATATATATATATAACACATAGGGCATAGATGAAATATAAATCTACTAAAGCGTAATAAACCATTATCTTTGTAGATTTCACGTGCAGGCGGCTACTTGCGTTGTTTCTTCTCCGGATTGTTCACTAAATCCAAACGTATGGCTTCTCTAAAGGTGATCCACACCACACTGGAAGTGAAACGCACGGTCTCCTTGCTAGAAGAAAACGGGTTTGTGAAGGAATCGGTTTAAGGGAATGAACACTATGAATTAGTGTTCTCTTAAACCTACTTTGTTCTTCCTTTTTGATCAAAGATCAAGTGAAGAACACAAGTGGGAGAGGGAGAGAGTGGCCGAGAGTTAGAGAGGAGAGAGGCCGAATTTTTTGTCTTCTCTTTTCCTAGAAAAGATGAATACTGATACTAATTTTTACAAGGTGTTGTATGTACTCATATATATACATAATTAATGTGATTATTGGAATGTGTCTAGGTTCATCCAAGGATGTCTAGATACATCCCAATCAATCACCATTAATTGTTCAATCAAGCCTACCAACTTTTATGGTATGATCAAATCATACCAAAAGGGAAGGGCTTGATTGGAGTTGATTTGTCTCTTACCAAAAGAGACAAGTCAATTGCCACCTTGCATGTAACATGGCTGAAGGGAGCATTTTCGGCCATGCTCAATATGGGAAGAAGTCCAACTTCTTCCTATTCCAAAATAGAAATTAATTCTCCTCTCGGGTCAAAATTTAACGGACTGGGTTTTATCGTAATCCAATTACGACGAACCCAAAATTAAATCCAATTTAATGTCCACTTAAATTATTCCCGTTGGTCTTTTAATCCAATCAAAAGATCCAGCATCTCGACTTTCAATATTTAATCGATAAATCTAATTTACCGATTAAACGATGGCCCGATACAATATCAGCCCGTCCATTCAATGAACTATCCCTTAAGTAATCCAATTACTTATTTATCCTTCGAGATTGACTCCAAGTCAATCTCTCAACCTTCTCGGTGATTTGTGTGTGACACCTTTAGGTTTACCCTCAGCTATACTTGGATCCGTGTCCACAAGGGTCTGTTACCATGGGTGGCCGTCTAGCGACGGTCCATGGCACTAGAGACTAGGTGAATGTTGGCGCCAATTCCGTACGGATACGGTCCTTCCGTCTACTGTCTACCGTCTCCCGGCCTCAGTCTAGGATATGGAATTGGGTGTCGGTTTCCATCCTTGACTAGGCATCTATGCTTAATACTCGAAACTACGCATGCTTCATTACGTCGACACAGGAAGCCATTCCCTGTTCGACCAACCACTGTGGCCCCAACTTTAAACAACATGAACTTGTCTCCAAGTGCATAGGAGATATCTCTGTCACATACTGATAGGGGACGGATCCTCTTTTTGGAACGCACCGTCCTCGCTACACATTCCGACTGCACTGGATAAGGCTTATAATGATCATCTTACAGAATGATCTCCTCTCGCCAGATCTAAGATACAGCTCCTGTGCACGAGACTACCATGATTCCTCAAGTCTGAGGACTACTCCCGTACTATCGGAATTGAGGAAATCCAATCATACCGATCAAGCCTCTAAGGCTTCCATATGATGATCCCCGCCAGTCAGTCCAGTCGGCTCGACCCCAGTCGACCAACCCATCAAGATCGTGTAGGCGTCCCACGCCTGTCGCCGATGAAACACGACACTCATCCAATGAACACGACTCTTGATGCAAGTCTCAATAGAACTCTCGATGCCCTGTCTCGAGGTCCTCGACTTGGAACGTTTCAGACCCAACTCTTAATCAGTTAGTTTCATGACCACCATACAATGCGTGGCCCAACTGCATGAGTTGTGAACCGTGGTCTGTGGGCTTTGTTGCGATATAAGTAAAACACCGTTTTAACATATGTGAAATGAGTGCAACAAAGTAAACACCAATAGTGATGAACACTCATTTTTTTTATCACATAATAATATTACATTTACATAGAAGATAACTGCAGGCTTAGCCGTGCTAGGTACTACACCCAATCCTTGGATGTAGCTCATCAACCAAACAACCTCCTTAGCAGTTTCCGAAGCTGCTATGTATTTAGACTCTATGGTGGAGTCCGTCGTGGTAGCCTGCTTGGAACTCTTCCAAGCAACCACGCCACCATTAAGTCTGAACACATAACCAGACTGAGACATGGCATCATCGTCATCCAACTAAAAGCTAGCGTCGTTATAGCCTTCCAGTATCAACTCTCCACCATCGTAGATCAAGAACATGTCCGTAGTCCTTTTCAGGTACTTCAGGATAGTCTTAACCGCACTCCAGTGTGCCTCCCCGGTGTTAGAATAGGTGACCAGAAAGCCAATAGGTTTGGCGATTTATAACCTATTATACAACTCGATGTAAATGTAATATTATTATGTGATGAATAAAATGAGTATTCGTCACTTTTAGTGCTTACTTTGTTGCGCTCAGTTCACATTTGTTATAACGGTGTTTTACTTATATCGCAACAAAGCCCACAGACCACGGTTAACAACTTGCGCAGTTGGGCCACGCATTGGATGGTGGTCATTAAACCAACTAATTTAGGGTTGGGTCTGAAATGTTCCAAGTCGAGGACCTCGAGACAGGGCTCGAGAGTCCTATTGAGACTTGCATCAAGAGTCGTGTTCATTGGATGAGTGCCGTGTTTCATCAGCGACAGGCGTGGGACGCCTACACGTTCTTGATGGGTTGGTCGACTGGGATCGAGCCGACTGGACTGACTCGCGGGGATCATCATATGAAAGCCTTGGAGGCTTGGTCGGTATGATTGGATTTCCCCGGTTCCGATAGTACGGGAGTAGTCCTCAGACTTGAGGAATCATGGCAGTCGCGTGCACAGGACGGCTATATCTTGGATCTGGCGAGAGGTGATCATTTTATAAGATGATCATCATAAGCTTTGTTCAGTGCAGTCGGAATGTGTAGCGAGGACGGTGGATTTCAAGAAGAGGATCCGTCCCCTGTCAGCATGTGACAGAGGTATCTCCTATGCACTCGGAGGCACGTTTATGTTGTTTAAAGCTGTGGCTACAGTGGTTGGTCGAACAGGGAATGGTTTCCTGTGTCAACGCAATGAAGCATGTGTAGTCTCGTGTATTAAGCATAGATGCCTAGTCAAGGATGGGAACCGACACCCAATTCCATACCCTAGACTAAAGCCGGAGACGATAGACGGAAAGATCGTACCCGTACGAAATTGGCGCCTAAATGTTCACGCTAATTCACCTAGTCTCTAGTGCCATGGACCATTGCTAGACAGCCACCCATGGTGACGGGCCCTTGTGGGACACGGGCCCAAGTCTAGTTGAGGGTGAGCCTAAAGGGTCACACACAAATCATTGAGGAGGTTGAGAGATTGACTTGGAGTCAATCTCGAAGGATAAATAAGTAATTGGATTACTTAAGGGATAGTCCATTGGATGGACGGGCCGATATTATATCGGGCCCTCGTTTAATCAGTAAATTGGATTTTCGATTAAATATGGAAAGTTGAGACATTGGATCTTTTAATTGGATTAAAAGATCAACGGGAATACTTTAAATGGACATTAAATTGGATTTAATATTGGCTTCATCGTAATTGGATTACGATAAAACCCGGTCCGTTAAATTTTGACCCGAGAGGAGAAATAATTCCTATTTTGGAATATGAAGAAGTTGGAGTTCTTCCCATAATGAGCATGGCCGAAATGCTCCCTTGGAGGAAGCTAAAATCAGCCATGTTTCATGCAAGGTGGTATGTTGACTTATCTCTTTTGGAAAGAGACAAATCAACTCCAATCAATCCCTTCCCTTTTGGTATGATTTGATCATACCATATAAGTTGGTAGGCTTCATTGAAGAATTAATGGTGATTGATTGGAATGTATCTAGACATCCTTGGATGAACCTAGACACATTCCAATAATCACATTAATTATGTATATATAGGAGTATATACAACATCTTATGTATGTGAATCATAATTAATCTTTTTCTAGGAAAAAGAAGACAATTTTCGGCCTCTCCTCTCCCTCTAATTCTCGGCCATTCCTCCCCATTTCTACTTGTGTTCTTCACTTGATTTTGAATCAAAAGGAAGAACAAAGTAGGCTTAAGAGAACACTAATTAAAAGTGTTCTTCTCTTAAGCCGATTCCTTCATAAACCCGTTTTCCTCTAGCAAGGAGAATGTGAGTTTCTTACGGTGTGGTGTGGATCACCTTTAGAGAATCCATACTTTTGGATTTGTGAGCATTCCGGTGAAGGAACAGTGCAAGTACCCGAGCACACGAGAAATCTACAAGGTAATGGTTTATTACGCTTTAGTAGATTCTTTGTTATTTTCATCTATGCCCTATGTGTTAAGTGTACGGTTTTAAACGTTAATACATCCTACATCGAACGCCCGGTTGAGCACCCAAGGGTACACCCTTGGGATTTTGCTTTATATGCGATTAATTTTAAATTACGTATTGCATTTACGCTTCCTCGCTCCCGCTCGCGCTCCGGGCGGATCCGCTTGTCCTTCAAGTGGTATCAGAGCCCGGTTTGATGTAAGGGGCATAGATCTATATGTTTGGCATGATCTACTTGCTTTTATGGTTTTAATGGCATGTTAGATTACATAAATGTATGAATAATATGATGATTCAATTGTTTGAATTTGATGGAATTATGGCATGCTTATTTTATTAGATTGGATCTAAAATTGCATGCTCATTTTCAGATTATTATTATGGTTTTTTTTGGCTGCCGCCCCTGCCGGCCGGTCACTGGCTGGCAGGCGCGCTGTCGGGCGCGCGTGGGCTCACGCCTGCGCACTGGCCTGGCCGGCGTGCCTGCCAGTGTGCGTGCTGGCAGAGGCGGCCGCGCATACCACCCGCCTGCGCGCGTGCCATGCACGCGGATGCTGCGCATAGGCGCGCGCGCGCTGTGCACAGGTAGCCGCTGCCGGCCGAGGCCAGCGCGACATGGGGCATGCGCGCGCAGGCTTACTGCATGTGCGCGCGTGCGCTGCCCGTGCTCGCGGCTGGCCGGCGGCACAACGGTTGGGCCGTTTTGTGCCATTTTTTGATATTTTCTGGAAAATTTGATTTTCTGTATTTTCTGTACATTATCTGAAAATGTATTAATTTTGCACATTTGATTTTGGAATAATTGGATTATTCCTTAGATTAAATTTGCTTAATTAATTTGGAATTAATACATGCTTTGGATGCATTGTTTGTAATGTCCATTAAATTTGAAATTTGAATTTTGCATATTGTTTATACATTTATGCTTTTTGTGATGTTGGACATCACTTGGATATTTGGAATATCCATTGGTTTTATGCATGATTATTTGGAATAATTGTGTTATGTGCGTTGATGGAATCAACATGGGATGATCAGAAGAGCCCTAGACCTTGTGTATGGATGAATGTATGATCATTTAATTTCTGTTGGGTGGGGCCTGCGTGCCTCTTGTTTTGGGACTATCATCTCCGTATTTTCAGCCTCATGATGTTAAGGCTTGTTATTAATGTATTAATTTCACTTGTAATGGGAGTAGATAGGATTTGGTGAGGTTTTAATTTTAACAAGTATATGGAGTCCGAGACCCTAAGGTGAAGCATCAAGGCGTGAAACAAGAGCATTACAAGGCCCATTGAAATGACAATAGGTATATTATTATTGTAATAATTTAGGACACCCTAGACAGACCATAGACTCACTAAGGGCTCAGTGGGTCGCATAGGTTAGGCTTGTGATCATCCTAACAGGGGTATGCTATGTTTTCTGCATGCGGCGTATTTATTTATCGCTTTAAATATTGGATATTTATGCATGCTAAAACACCATAATGTGATGAGGTCTCGGTCGTACACAAACTCTCATTTGGTTTGGACAAATTAAATATTAGGCCCAGAACGGACTTGGATCAAAATGGTATTTTGATCTGTCCGAGCCTTCCATGCACAACGATGTGGTGAGGAAGCTACCACTACCCAAGTGTGGTCTCACGAGTCATGGCACACTTGGACTAGGGGAAAGCTGCCATTGTTGTAAACAAAAGACTGCGCTCGTTGTTTCCCTATCTCACGAGTCGTGGGGCGACAGTTTGAGGCATGATTTGGTTGATGAGTCGGGCCCAACACTGAGTAACATGGTTCGCTTGGAGTCCTCGGAACCATGCGAATAGGTGAGGCAAAATATCTTGGGAATCACATTGATGAGAATGATATTGGATATCTCCCACGAGGTTTTCTTCATGTGAATCATAAAAGCGGGGCATGGAGATTATGCTTGTGGATCCCAGGCCCACTAGGAAATGGTTTCCCGAAACTCTGCTTGAGAGTGGCGGACTTTCGTATAAATAGTGGGTGGGTTAAAGACTACAAGACCAAGTCTTCAACTTGAACAATAATATTACCATCATCTGCTAATTTTTGCTTTACATTTTTATTAATGTAGATATGTCTAAGAATCCATTAACCATGGTACTTGAGACTAATAAATTCAACAGAATGAACTACTCGGATTGGCTGAGAAACCTGAGGATTGTCCTCGGTTTCGAGAACCAAGGCTACGTCTTGGACAAGCCACCACCGAGCGACTTATCGGATGGGTCAACGCCAGAAGAACGTTTGACGTTCGAGAAATGGCATGAGGACAACCAGAAAGTATGTAGTATCATACTGGCTTCGATGTCTAACGACATCTAGAAGCAGTATGAGAGGCTGGACAACGTCTCCGCCATAATGCTCCGCATGAACGAGGTTTATGCAGTTTCCGGATAGGCATATTAGATATGCCGCCATAAAAGCATTCTTTGGCACCAAGCTTGCTGAAGGATCGTCTGTACAAAGTCATGGGGTCAATATGCTCTCCCTAATGGAGAAACTCGAGGACCTTAAAGCTGGGCTTAACAATGACACGTACATTGATGTGATCCTCTAGTCGCTTCCTCCGTCCTATGACCCGTTTGTTTGTAAACTAGAACATGAACGGACTTGAGAAGTCTATTCATGAGTTGATCAACATGCTGGTCCAATACGAGGCAATGACCCACAAGTTGGCGCCGGCGGTATTGATAGGAGAGGCTTCGACCCCCAAGGGGAATGGCAAGACGGCCGGACGCTGGAAGAGGAAGAAGGGGAAAGGGAAGACGGTTGCGGCCCCTGCTCGCGCTCCAGGCACCCCTGTTGCTCCGGTGGGACTGAGCAAAGGGAAAGGGAAGGCCCGTGGTTCTCAGCGGTCCAAGGCAAATGATGTCTGCATGCATTGCCAAGGGAAGGGGCATTGGAAGAGGGAGTGCCCACAACTCCTCTCCAACCCAGGCATGTTTGTGGTTGAAGTAAACATGATAACTAATTCTGCTACACGGGTATTGGATACCGGGTGCGGTGCTCACATCTGCAATGATTTGCAGGCACTGCAAAGAAGCAGAAGGCTAACCAAGGATGAGATGATCCTGAGGCTAGGCGATGGCAAGGCCTTTGCTGCGGAAGCCGTAGGGTTAATGGAGTTAGCCATTAGTAGTCATGTTAGGATTGTATTGAACGACTGTTTCTATGTACCTAACATGATTAAAAACATTGTTTCCATCCCAGTCCTTGATAAGGAGGGATTTGAATTTACCATCAATAAAAACGGTTTTCTCATTATTAAAGATGGTATTTCTCATCTGCTTGGTACATTGGTCAACAGTCTGTACATACTTCAACAGTCTAATTGGATTATGAGTGCAGACCACAAACAAAAACGTGATGATCACAATAACGCACAGATATTGCATGCGAGATTAGGTCATATCTCTAAAGATAGGATAAGAAGCTTGGTGGACTCAAAGAGTCTAGAAATAGACGATTTAGACAACCTACCGACCTGCGAATCCTGTCTGAAGGGAAAGATGACCAAGAAACCCTTTGTTGGACAAACCACGCTAGCCAGTGGTCTGTTGGATTTGATCCATACGGATGTCTGTGGCCCACTAAAATACTCAGGCTAGAGGTGGGTACTCGTACTTCATAACCTTTACCGATGATCACTCACGGTATGGTTATGTTTACTTGATGAGGTACAAGTCTGAAGCCTTTGGAAGGTTTAAGGAATACAGATTTGAAGTAGAGAACCAAACTGGTCGATAGATCAAAGCCCTTCGGTCGGACCGAGGTGGAGAGTATTTGAGTAGTGAGCTTACTGATTATCTAAAAGAGAATGCGATTCTCTCTCAGTGGACCCCTCGTTATACACCACAGCTTAATGGTGTATCTGAAAGGAGGAATCGGACCTTGTTGGACATGGTCCGATCCATGATGAGTTTTACCGAACTCCCCCTTTCCTTCTGGGGATACGCTCTTGACACGGCAACTAAAGTTTTGAACATGGCGCTATCTAAAAAGGTATCCCAGACGCCATATGAGATATGGCATGGCAAGCCTGCCTCCTATAAATACTTGAAAGTGTGGGGTTGCCCCACATATGTCAAAAGATTAGTGGGAGATAAACTACTTCTCTGCCCTTGCAGTGAGTTCTTTGAACTCCATTAAGAAATGTCTTAAGAAAGAGTGTTTAACCGTCTCGAAAGGGTCTAAGGGTGCAAAGCCGACTGATTGCTTTCCTCTCAATAGTAGGGACAGAACCACACTACAGGCAGAAAATAGCATAAGAAAGAGAATAAGTATACTAGAAAGCTGGAAAGAAACTAAATTCCTTTTCCGCGGAAAGGCAGTAAAGAAGTCGACTTAAGAGAGTACGGGCAGATCAAGTGAGGAAGATAATGGCCGAGAGAAGTCCAGTAGCAAAGCATTGATCAGTTTGGCTATAGAATTTTGAAATATCTTATCTTACCTTCTAAGCAAAGACTGAAGCGAGTAACAGAGAGATCCAACTCCAGCTGTGAAACATAGTTGAGAGAATAGAACATTAACAGCATAAGAGAAAAGGTATATAGGCTTATCTCAGATGACTACTTTTCCCCCCTTCTTCCCCTGCTCCGCCTCGGGTAGCCCTCTTGCTTGAGTTGGCATTTGTTTACTATTATGCACTTCCATATCACTGTAAACAGTAGAAAGGAAATGCAGCTTTTATTAGTTGGTGGCTTCAAACTACCAATCATACTTTACATGGTCTGACTTTGGATGTAAAATGGCATTTTCTTTCGGGCACCATTGAAGAAAGGGTGGAATTTCTGTAGACGCCCCAAATAGACTTCGCTACCTTTCCAGATGCAGAACAAAGGGCTTTTGGCCGTGGTTACCGAGTTAGATTCAATTCATTTTCCGACCTTAACCACCACTCTATAAATAGAAAAAGTTGTATGGACTAAGTCCAAAAGACCGATGACAAGCGTGCTTTGTCTAACAAAGGGTTTCTTGGTCATTTTTCCTTTTAGGCAGGATTCACAGGTTGCCAGATTGCTCAAGTCTTAACCTCTAGATTCTTTAAGTCTACTAATCTCCTAATCCTGTCTTGAGAGATATGACCTAGCTTTGCATGCCACATCTGTGCGTTCTCAAAATTATCTAATTTACATTTGTGTTGAGCAGTCCTGACTAAATCAGACTTTGATAGAATATAGAGACCATTGTTACGTGTGCCTAGCAGATTAGTAAATCCATCCTTCATCAAATAAAAGCAATTTTATTGATCGAAAAATCAAAACCACTAATGTCTAACAATAGAATAGAAATGATATTTTTGATCATGCTAGGTACATATAACAACCCTTTAATTCTATCTTAACATGATCACTAACTACTAAGGTAACGATTTCCACGATTTCAGCAGCAACCGCCTTGCCATCACTAAGCCTTAGGACTATCTCGCCTTTACTTAGTTTTCTGCTTTTTTACAGCACCTGCAAGTCATTGCAAATGTGAGCTCCACAGCCGGTATCTAATACCCAAGAAGCAGAGTTAGTAACCATATTAACCTCAACCACAAACGTACCTAGCTTGGAGAGGAATTTGGGGCAATCCCTCTTCTAATGCCCTTTCTCACGGCAGTGTACGTATATGTCGTTTGCCCTAGACTGTTGCTTTGAGCCAATCTTCCTCTTTCCCTTGCCATTCCCCTCTTTGGCAACGGGAATGCTCTTAGCGTTCGCAGTGGCTCTGACGACTTTTCCTTTCCCCTTCTTTCTCTTTGAACATCTGGCACTCTTGCCTTTCCTCTTGGAGGTCGAAGCCTCTCTAATCAATACTAACAGCGCAGACTTTTGGCCGTTGCGTCGTATTGGACCAACATACTTATTTACTCATGTATGCCCTTCTCAAGTGCATTCATGTTGTAGTTTATAATAAAGGGTTAAATACAGACACCTCCCCAACCTTTGGGGAGTGTTGCACTTTACCCCCCAACCTTCTTTTTTTACACGTAACCCCCCAACCTTTGTGTTTTATAGCACTTAACCCCTTTTTTAAATTTCCGGCGAATCTTGGTGGAATATTCCCGTGTGTGTGATACACGCGCACACCCCCTGTATTTTGAAAGGATATTTACGTAATTTTCACTACTCCTCCCACCCAAAGTAACAGATAAATTAAAACCTCCAAATTTCTTGCCCTAAGTTCTTCAAACACAATGGTTGTGAAGGAGTGAAGAGAAATGGAAGAGAATTGCTACTGTGGATGTCGATCAGTGAAGGAACCACATCAGCCCTTCCAAACTTCTTCCCTTTCTGTCTTTTGTGAGCAATCAAAAGTCCACGGTACGAGGTTTATCAACAAACCAGGTACTCTAAGAAAGTTACAGAACAAGCCAGCATGGAAGGGTTGGATTTTACAATAGAAGAAGCCACTATAGAAGAAATTCAACAGGCATTCGCTGAAGGCAGACTCACTACAAGAAAGCTAGTCGACTTCTACTTGCACCAGATCGAGACCCTGGATCCGGTGCTGCGCGGGGTCACAGAGGTGAACCCTGACGCTCAGCAACTAGCGGATGAATCCGACAGGCAGAAGGAGAGGAGTAAAATGGCAGGACGCGGATTGGGTGATTTGCACGGCTTTCCGGTGCTCCTCAAGGACACCATTGGGATGAACGACAATTACCAGTGTAAGAAATTTGGGGGTTTTAATTTATCTGTTACTTTGGGTGGGAGGAGGAGTAAAAATTACATAAATATCCTTTCAAAATACAGGGGGTGTGCGCGTGTATCACACACACGGGAATATTCCACCAAGATTCGCCAGAAATTTAAAAATAGGGTTAAGTACTATAAAACACAAAGGTTGGGGGGTTACGTGTAAAAAAAGGTTGGGGGGTAAAGTGCAATAGCCCCCAAAGGTTGGGGGGATGTCTGCATTTAACCCAATAATAAATTGGTCGAAGGAGGGTGGAAGTGACTGAAGGATCACATCAATGTACGTCTTGTTATCGAGCCCTAGCTTGATGTCTTCGAGCTTTTCCACTAAGGTAAGCATCTTGATCCCATGCTCATGTATAGAGGATCCTTATGAAGGAAAGGGGATTAGCCCGGGAACGCGGCGGAAGCACGGTGGAGATAAAAATGTGCGGAATAAAAGAATTTAAATTGCGTTCAGGGGGTGTTCGCTTGAACGTTCCTGAGCTATCAGTGTATTAACGCAGAATATAAATATATAAAATAAACAAGCATTCGTGGCTATACAATAAAGAAGAAACCAAGAGCATAAATGTAAGTCGGAATACCTTTCTCGATTTTGTATATCGATCGGCTACACGGGTTGATTCCTCCCGACGTTCATTCACGCGAGGTCCCAATGTAAAGATGCTCTAACATAGTCCACACCACACCGGGAGGTATCTCGCTTTTTTTGCTAGAGAAAAACAGATCTAGAGGATCAAAACAAAGAAGGGATTGCACTATCAAATTAGTGTCCTTCTTGATTTTACGTTGTTCTTCAATTGATCCCAGATCAATGAAGCAACAAAGACGCTTTAGTGAGTAGAGAGAGAGTGTGTATAGAGAGTGTTCATCTTTTTCCTAGAAAAAGATGAATAATCAAAAATTTTTCTTTGATGATAGTATATACACATATATATAATTTATTTATGTAATTATTGGAATGTGTCTAGATTCATCCAAGGATGTCTAGATACATTTCAATCAATCCCCATTAATCATCAATGAAGCCTACCATTTCATAAGGTATGATTTAATCATACCAAGAGAAAGAGGCTTGATTGGAATTGATTTGTCTCTTTCCAAAAGAGACAAGTCAACTTGTCATCAAAGGCCTTCATGGCCAATCTTAGTACTTCGAAAAGAAGTAATTTTCGGCCATCCCCTTTTAGAAGAAGTCCAAAAGAGCCCATTGTCATCTTTTGTGATAACAACGGAGCAATAGCGCAAGCAAAGGAACCGAGATCTCATCACCGTTACAAACACATTCTCAGACGCTACCACCTTCTAAGAGAAATGGTAGGAAGAGGTGACGTTCGGATGGACCGAGTCAACTCAGCAGACAACACAGCAGATCCGCTAGCAAAGCCTATGTCGCAGAGCGCTCATACGCAACATATTGAGAAGATGGGGATTAGGCATATGGGCGATTGGCTTTAAGGTCAAGTGGGAGATTGTTAGAATAGGTGACCATGTAGCCAATCTTGGTAGGCGAATTGTAACCTATGTCTGAACAATTTCGAGGTTTTAATAAATCATTAATGAATGAGAAGTGAAATTCATTTGGCATTTACTTTGTTTGTGTTCACTTTATCTGCTTTATATATCTGTTCACTACGCAAACAAAGCCCACAGACTGAAAACAGATTTCGAGGACTGGGACTACGCTTGGAGGTAGGTCCATGAAATCAGTTCCGCCGAATCAGTCCGGAAATCTCCAAGTCGAGGAATCTCGAAAGTGGGTACCGAGATTCCCCTTGAGACTTGCACTAAGCATCTGCTGTCATATTTCATCGACGAGTGATGAGGGTCGTTAAAGCAGTGTTAGTGGGTTGGCCTGCTAGGGAGTAGCTGACTGAGGTGACTCGCGGGAACCGTCTTACGGAGGACCTTGAATAGGGTCGGTTAGGTATGACGTGTGTTCCCGGATCCAACAGTATAGGTCAAGTCCTTTGACTTGAGGAATTGCTGAGTTAACCTATGCATCAGGGTTGTATCTTAGATATGGTGAGAGATTGCCAAGATGTACTTGAGTACTCATAAGCCATATCTAGTGCAGCTCCGGTGTATAGAGTGACAGTAGTTTCCAAGAAAGGATTTATCTCCTGTCAAAAGGTGTTGACAGTTGTGTCTCACAAATGCTCTGAGTCTTGTCCCTAAAATCTGTGGCCACAGTAACTGAACAGAAGAGAGGTTTCCCTTGCGGCGTTTAGTAAAGGACAGACCGACACTTAGGTCCAAAATGGGTACCTGCATTGTCCGTGCCCTAGACCCTAAGTGGTGAGACCGTAGACGGAAGGATAGATGTACTGAAGAGCCTAAATTTTCATCCCCGTATATTTACCTACTCTCTAGTGCCATGGACCGTTGCTAGATGGCCACCCATGGTAACGGGCGGATTCTATGAATCCAACCAAGTCTAGCTGAAGGTGAACCTAAAGAGTCACACACAATCCGCACACATAAAGTATTTAATTTGGAATTAAATATTTGGAGAAGTGGAGCGATTAAATTGGGTCCTTATTTTCTTGGGAAGAATTAATTCCTTTTATTAGATAAAAGGATTTATCTAATAAATTAGATTTATTAGAAAATTAATTTAATGGGCTTAGAATAAATATTTATATTTAATATATTTATTTATTGCCCTTGAAATATTTAAATAGGATTTTAATATTCCATTAAATTAAATTGATGGTTGAGATTAAAAGGGAGAGATCAATGGCTAATATTGGTTTGACCAAAGAAGCTTGATTTCACTAGGTCAAATCCTAGTTGTAGTGGAGTCTTCAATGTGTAGGGAACTTGAAGAGGAAAAGGATTCCTCTTCTATAAATACTCCTTAGCACACACATTGAGGGAGATGATGATTCTTGAAACACACACACACACACTCGAGCACTCTCCCTCTCTCTCGGCCGCGTGCCTCTCACCTCTTCCAAGAAAATTATGTTCTTGTTCTTTTGTTTTAACAATTGAACAAAAGGAGGATTGGTCTCGTTAAACTAATAATATTTGATCGATCCGTCCTCTCCTAAATAATACTTGTTCTTTCTCTAGCACGAAGTTCAAGATACGTGGGTGGATTGCCTGTCACGAATTAGAGGGTCTCCTATACGAGATCTTGGAGTAAATTGGGGAACAACGCGAGTACCGGTTAGAGGGGAAAATGACGAATCGATAGGTTCGCGTTTACGTTTTTTTCGCCCTCTTTTATTTAGAATCCTATGGCCTCAGTAATTCTTGTGCATGTTTATTATTCATGAGATACACAGAACACCCGAGAGTTTCAAGGGCACACCCCTTGAATGAGTTTATTTTAATATATGTTATGCATGTTTAAATTTTTGTAATTTAAATTATACCGCGCTTCTGCATTCGCTCTGAGATGGTTTAGACCTTGAGATGGTTTAGACCTTGAAAGTTTATGGCCATAGTAATTGATTGAGTAGGAAAGGATTTCCTACGTTGATCGATAGAGTAAACGCATCCGGGTATGAAGCATAGTTGCCTAGTGAAGGATGGGAACCGACACCCAATTCCATACCCTAGACTAAGGCCCGGAGACGGTCGACAGTAGGACAGTACCCGTACAGGATCGACGCCTAAATGTTCACGCTAACATTCACCTAGTCTCTAGTGTCATGGACCATTGCTAAATGGCCACCCATGGTGACGGGCTCCTGTTAGACACGAGTCCAAGGCTAGCTGAGGGTGAACGTAAAGGGTCACACACAAATCACCGAGGAGGTGAAATAATTGACTTGGAGTCAATTTCAGAGGATGATAAGTGATCGGATTACTTATGGGATTGACCATTGGATGGACGGGCCGATATTGTATTGGGCCCTCATTTCATCGGTAAATGGGATTTATCGATTAAGTACAAAATCGAAGCTTGGGTCCTTCAATTAGATTAAAAAATCAATGATAATTATTTAATTGGACCATGAATTAAATAGGATTTAATTATTGGGCTTATTGTAATTGGATTACAATAAAATCCGATTCATTAAATCTTGGCCCAAGAGAGGTGTTAATTCCACTTCTCGAATAATAGAAGAAGTCCAACTTAACATGATCACTACTAAGCCTAACTAGTCCTTAGTCTTTGCAGCAACAGTTTCGCCATTACTAGACCTTAGGATTGTCTATTTTAGCTTTCTATTCCTTGTCATCACTGGCGAACCATTCATAGGTTATGAATGACATATATCCAATACCAAAGAATAGAATAGTGATCATGTTGATACTCAATTCAAATGTCACCTTAATTGGAGAGCGACTTTAGAAAACTCCCTCTTACAATGTCGCCTTTCTCACAGTTAATGTAAACATCATTCATAACTTCTGCTTGCCGAACCCTTTTCCTCTTTCCTTTACCCCCGCCTAGCGGTGTAACAGGAGCACCCAAAGTGCTGGCAACGGCCGATATTATCTGAGCCTTCTTCCTCTTCCTGCATCCGACACCCTTGCCTTTTGCTTTAGACGTCAAAGCGTCTTCACTAGTATCGTCGGCGCAGATTTTTCAATCATTGCCTTGTAATGGACCAACATTTTTATCAAATCATGAAGGTCTTTTTCAAGCCCATCCATGTTCTAATTGACTATAAATGGGTCGAGTGAGGGGAGAAGAGACTGAAGGATCATGTCGATGTACATTTCTCTTTCGAGATCAGCTTGGAGGTCTTTGAGATTTTCCACAAGGGATAGCATCATCACTCCATGCTCTTGTACAGACGATCCTTCCATGGTCTTCGCTCCTAAGAATGCCTTCGTTGCAGCATATCTAACATGCAGGTCTGGGACCGCATAGACTTGCTGAAATTGAGGCATCATTGAGCCAACATCCTCCAGCATGTCATACTGCTTCTGGATCTCATTATTCATGGATGCCAGTATGATGCTGCGGACCTTCCGGTTGTCATCGTGCCTCTTTTTAAATGTCAACGTTCTTTGGGCGATGACCCTTCCGGCAAGGTCTGAGAAAAAACTTATCCAGAATATAAGTTTGGTTCTTTGAAATCTAAGACCATCTTAAGATTTCACAGCCAGGCGTGGTGATTCGTTCCATTAGACTTATTAGTTTCAAGTATAAGGGTTAGTGGATTCTTAGACATCAACAGTTAAACAGAGAAACATTCAGTAGATTATAACAATATTATTTTCAAGTTAAGGCTTGGTCCTTTAGTCATTAACCACTCCCACTATTTCTACGAAAGTTCATCACTCTCAAATGGCGTTTCGGGAACCCATTTCCTAGTGGCTTAGGATCCACAAACGCAATTCTCCATGCCCTACTTTTACGATTCACATGGAAAAAGCCTCGTGGGAGGTATCTAACACCATTCTCAACCGATGAGATTCCTAAGATATTTTGCCTCACCCCTTCACATGATCCCGAGGACTCCAAGCGAATCATGCTACTCGATGTTAGGCCCGAATCATCAACCAAATCATACCTCAACTGTCGCACTCCACGACTCGTGAGACAGGGAAACATTGAGCATATCCCTTAGTTCACAACAATGGTGCAACTTTCCTCTATTCTAAATGTGCCATGACTCGTGAGACCACACCTGGGTAGCGGTAGCTTCCTCACGACATTGGTATGGATAGAAGGCTCGGACAGATCAAACCATTTGACCCAAGTCCATCGTGGGCCTAATATTTTAACTTGATGTTAGTCCCGACCCATCAACCAAATCATACCTCAATTGTCGCCCCCCACGACTCGTGAGACAAGAAAACAACGAGCGTATTTCTTTGTTCACAACAATGGTATAGCTTTCCTCTATTCCAAATGTTCCGCGACTCGTGAGACCACATCTGGGTAGCGGTAGCTTCCTCACCACAATGCCGTGGAGTGAAGGCTTGGACGGATCAAAATTATTTTGATCCAAGTCCATTGTGGGCCTAAAATTTCATCTTGGTCCTACTAAGTGAGACTTCAAAATTATTGACTGAGACCTCATCACATTAATATTTTGCATGCATAAATATCCAATATTATAAAGCATTTAAATAAATGCATCGCATGTAAGTAAACTTAGCATACCCGTGTTGGATGATCACAAGCCCAACCTATGTGACCCACTGAGCCCCCAGTGAGTATAGGTATCGCACTTCCGTTGAGACAGAAAGCACTTTTTGACCAATTCCCTAGCGTCCTCGGTAGATTGATTCCACTCTTATTAAGATCTCGATACGAAAGGAAACCACAATTTACAATTTTTATCACGGAGAGGGGAAAGACTACCGATACCGAGTACTACCGAGACATGATACCATGCAAGGGCTTCAAGAGAAGAGGAACGGAACAGAGAACAATATGGTATGTCTAGGGTGGTCCCACACTATTGTAACAAATTAACCCAATGTCATGCCAATGGGCCTTGTACTCTACTTCTTTCGCCTTGATGTCTCACCTTCGGCCTCCGTCCAACGTAAGCCTCTTTTTCTCTGTTGGCTTGCCATATTTTACATAAAATGTAAAACCTCACAAAAAAATTCCTAACTACTCTTATTACAAGAGAAATGGAATATATGGGAAATAAAAGGAAAAAAAGACAAGCCTTAACATCATGAGGCGAAAGTGGGAGATAGTAGTCCCAAAACAAGAGGCACGTAAAAGGAATATAAAATCATACACAAGTCAATGGGCTTCGTGATCATCACTTGTTAATCCAATTAATAAAACACAACATAATTACATATCTAACATAATCATGCTCCAAATAATACAAATCATATATTAAATCAATGATATCCAATATCATTTCATAACATAAATTAAATTCAGAAAAATACATGTCAAACAATTAAAAAATGTATATTAGAAACCTCGTACAACCCATGTACATTTTTTGTTAGTTTGTTTGGAAACCATTTCCAAAATATATCTTAGGGCTTTTTAATTTAGAATAAATCATTCTGAAAAAAAATTAAATCAACCATAAATTAAATATTTCAGAAAAATATTCAGAATACCAGAACATCAGAATTTCCGAAAAAACGGTGGCCGCACGTACGCAGGCGCCATTGCCTGTTAGACAGCCTACTGTCGACCGGCAACGGCTGCTGTTGCTGCAATTTTTCTTTTTTTCTTTTCAATTTATTCTGCACATAAAACACTAAAATAAATACCCATATTTCAGAAAATTCCATTTTTTAAAATCACCTAAATATCCACGATTAATCAACGTAATTGAACATGCAAACTTTAACAAATAATGAGGAAAATTAAAAGCAATAAACACATTCTTTTAAAGCCAATCTAAACATGTTGCACATGCTTGTACACGTAAAAACATGTAATCCATAGCCACATATAACGATCCGGGCTCTGATACCACTTGAAGGAAAGCGGATAGCCCAGGAACGCATCGGAAGCGCGGTGGAGATAAAAACGTGCAGAATAAAAGAATTTAAATCACCTTCAAGGGGTGTTCCATTGAATGTTCCTGGGCTATCAGTGTATAAAAGCAGAATATAAACATATAAAATAAACAAGCGTTCGTGGCTATAGAATAAAGAACAAACCAAAAGCATAAATGTAAGTCGGAATACCTTTCTCGATTTTTGTATTTCGATCGGCTACACACGTTGATTCCTCCTGATGTTCTTGAATTGATCCTAGATCAATGAAACAACAAAGAGGATTTAGAGAGTAGAGAGATGAAAGCCTAGGGTAGGCGTGTGGATCGTCCCGGGAGTAGTGCGAATGCAGAAGCGCGGTATAATTTAAATTTCAAGAATTTAAACATGCATTAATATACAATAAAATAAATGCGTTCAAGGGGTGTTCCTTAAAACTCCGGGCGTTTGGTGTATCTCATGAATAATAAAACATATATAAAAAAATCATGGAAGACCATAGGGTTTAAAAGAAAAAAGGGGCGAAAACCATAAACCGGAAACCTACCGATTGTTGTTTTCGCCTTCTAACCGGTACTCGCGTTGTTCCCCGATTTGCTCCAAGATCTCGTATGGGAGACCCTCTAATTCGTACACGCAATCCTCCCACGTATCTTGATCTTCGTGCCAGCGAAAGAACAAGTGTATTTTGGAGATGACGGATCGATCAAACGTTATTGATTAACGAGATCAATCCTCCTTAGTGTTCAATTGTCAAACAAAAGAACAAGAAAAAGGGTTTCTTGGAAGGAGGAGAGAGGCACGACCGAGAGGGAGGGAGAGAGACGAGTGTGTGTGTGTGTGTTCAAGATTCATCATCTCTTTCAAAGTGTATGCTTAGGAGTATTTATAGAGGAGGAATCCTATTCCTCTTCTAGTTTCCAACACTTTGAAGACTCCACCATGAGTAGGATTTGACCTAGTCAAATCCTAGTCAAATTCTATCTTCTTTGGTCAAACCAATTTTAGCCATTGATTCCTCCCTTTAATCTCAACCATTGATTTAATTTAATGGAATATTTAAATCCCATTTAAATACTACAAAGGGTAATAAATTAATATATTAAATATAAATATTTATTCCAAGCCCATTAAATTAATTTCTAATAAATCTAATTTATTAGATAAATCTCTTTTATCTAATAAAAGGAATTAATTCTTCCCAAGAAAATAAGGACCCGATTAAATCCAATTTAATCGCTCCATTTCTCCAAATATTTAATTCCAAATTAAATTCGTTATGTGTGCGGATTGTGTGTGACTCTTTAGGTTCACCTTCAGCTAGACATGGTTGGATTCCTAGAATCCGCCCGTCACCATGGGTGGCCGTCTAGCAACGGTCCATGGCACTAGAGACTAGGTAAATACACGGGGATGAACATTTAGGCTCTACAGTACATCTATCCTTTCGTCTACGGTCTCACCACTTAGGGTCTAGGGCACGGATTATGTAGGTACCCATTTTGGACCTAAGTGTCGGTTTGTCCTCTACTAAACGCCACAAGGCAAACCTTCCCTTCTGTTCAGTTACTGTGGCCACAGATTTTTAGGACAAGACACAGTGTATTTGTGAGACACAATTGTCAACACCTTTCGACAGGAGACAGATCCTTTTTTGGAAACTACTGTCACTTTGTATACCGGAGTTGCACTAGATATGGCTTATGACTACTCAAGTGCATCTTCGCAATCTCTCACCAAATCTAAGATACAGTCCCAATGTACAGGTAAACTCAGCAATTCCTTAAGTCAAAGGACTTGATCTGTACCGTTGGAACCGGGAACACACATCAAACCTAACCGACCCTACTCAAGGTCCTCCGTAAGACGGTTCCCGCAAGTCACCTCAGTCAGCCGCTCCCCAGCAGGCTAACCCACTAGCATTGCTTAGACGACCCTAGTCACCCGTCGATTAAATACGACAGCAGATGCTTAGTGCAATTCTCAAGGGGAATCTCGATACCCAATTTCGAGATTCCTTGACTTGGAGATTTCAAGACTGATTCGGCGGAGCTGATTTCATGAACCTACCTCCAAGCGTAGTCCATTCCCCGAAATGCGATTTCAGTCTGTGGGTTTTGTTTGCGTAGTGAACAGTTATAAAGCAGATAAAGTGAACACAAACAAAGTACGTGCCAAATGAATTTCACTTCTTATTCATTAAGGATTTTTTAAAACCTCGAAATTGTTCAGACATAGGTTACAATTCGCCTACCAAGATTGGCTACATGGTCACCTATTCTAACAATCTCCAACTTGACCTTAAAGTCAATCGCCCATATGCCTAATCCCCATCTTCTCAAGATGTTGTGTATGAGCGCTCTGCGACATAGACTTTGTCAGCGGATCTGCTGTGTTGTCTGCTGAGTTGACTCGGTCCATCCGAACGTCACCTCTTCCTACCATTTCTTTGAGAAGGTGGTAGCGTCTAAGAATGTGTTTGGAATGGTGATGAGATCTCGGTTCCTTTGCTTGCGCTATTGCTCTGTTGTTATCACAAAAGATGACAACGGGCTCGGCGATGCTAGGCACCACACCCAACTCTTGGATGTAGTTTCTCATCCAAACCGCTTCTTTGGCAGCTTCTGAAGCTGCTATGTATTCGGCCTCAGTCGTGGAATCAAAAGTAGTTGCTTGCTTGGAACTTTTCCAAGCCACTACTCCTCCATTGAGCCTGAATACATAACCTGATTGAGACTTGGCATCATCGTCTTCAGCTTGGAAGCTAGCATCGCTAAAGCCTTCCAGGATCAGTTCTCCATTTCCATAGACCAGGAATATTTCCTTAGTCCTCCTTAGGTACTTAAGGATGCCCTTAACTGCATTCCAATGTTCCTTTCCTGCACAAGACTGATATCTGCTCGTTACACTCAAAGCGTAAGCAATGTCAAGTCTGGTGCAGTGGACTGCATATTGGATGCTTCATACGACAGAAGCATAGGGGATGATTTTCATCTTTTCAAGTTCCTCATCAATCTGCGGGGACTGTTTCTTGGATAACTTGATCCCATGCCTTATGGGAAGGAATCCTCATTTGGAGTTGTCTATCCGAAACCTTTTCAGGACTTTCTGCATATACGAGTTTTGGGTGAGTCCTAACTGTTAGAATAGGTGACCAGAAAGCCAATAGGTTTGGCGATTTGTAACCTATCTGACAACTTGATGTAAATGTAATATTATTATATGATGAATAAGATGAGTATTCGTCACCAATGGTACCTTCTTTGTTGCGATCATCTTACATTTGTTAAAACGGTGTTTAACTGATATCGCAACAAAGCCCACAGATCATGGATAACAACTCATGCAGTTGGGCCACGCATTGGATGGTGGTCATGAAACCAACTGATTAAGAGTTGGGTCTGAAACGTTCCAAGTCGAGGACCTCGAGACAGGGCATCGAGAGTCCTATTGAGACTTGCGTCAAGAGTCGTGTTCATTGGATGAGTGCCGTGTTTCATCGGCGACAGGCGTGGGACGCCTACACGATCTTGATGGGTTGGTCGACTGGGGTCGAGCCGACTGGACTGACTCGCGGGGATCATCATATGGAAGCCTTGGAGGCTTGGTCGGTATGATTGGTTTTCCCCGGTTCCGATAGTACGGGAGTAATCCTCAGACTTGAGGGATCATGGCAGTCGCGTGCACAGGACGGCTGTATCTTGGATCTGGCGAGAGGCAATCATTCTGTAAGATGATTATCATAAGCCTTGTCCAGTGCAGTCGGAATGTGTAGCGAGAACGGTGGATTCCAAGAAGAGGATCCGTCCCCTGTCAGTATGTGACAGAGGTATCTCGGAGACACGTTCATGCTGTTTGAAGCTGTGGCCACAGTGGTTGGTCGAACAGAGAATGGTTTCCTGTGTCGACGCAATGAAGCATACGTGGTCTCGAGTATTAAGCATAGATGCCTAGTCAAGGATGGGAACCGACGCCCAATTCTATACCCTAGACTAAGGCCGGGAGACGGTAGACGGAAGGATCGTACCCGTACGGAATCGGCGCCTAAATGTTCATGCTAATTCACCTAGTCTCTAGTTCCATGGACCGTTGCTAGACGGCCACCCATGGTAACGGGCCCTTGTGGGACACGGGCCCAAGTCTAGCTGAGGGTGAACCTAAAGGGTCACACACAAATCACCGAGGAGGTTGAGAGATCGACTTGGAGTCAATCTCGAAGGATAAAAATAAGTAATTGGATTACTTAAGGAAAAGTCCATTGGATGGACGGGCCGATATTGTATCGGGCTTTCGTTTAATCGGTAAATTGGATTTTCGATTAAATATGGAAAGTTGAGACGTTGGATCTTTTAATTGGATTAAAAGATCAACGGGAATAATTTAAATGGACATTAAATAGGATTTAATATTGGATTCGTCGTAATTGGATTACAATAAAAACCCGGTCCGTTAAATTATACCCGAGAGGAGAAATAATTCCTATTTTAGAATAGGAAGAAGTTGGACTTCTTCCCTTAATTAAACATGGCCGACATGCTCCCTTGGAGGAAGAAAAATCAGTCATGTTTCA
The DNA here is from genome assembly GCA_034509735.1 of Sesamum alatum. NCBI lineage: Eukaryota > Viridiplantae > Streptophyta > Magnoliopsida > Lamiales > Pedaliaceae > Sesamum > Sesamum alatum. The sequence goes on along the minus strand of JACGWO010000001.1, from coordinate 23,929,968 downwards.
TGCTAGGTGGTATGTTGACTTATCTCTTTTGGAAAGAGACAAATCAACTCCAATCAAGCTCTTCCCTTTTTGGTATGATTTGATCATACCATAAATTTTGGTAGGCTTGATTGAAGGATTGATGGTGATTGATTGGAATGAATCTAGACATCCTTGGATGAACCTAGACACATTCCAATAATCACATTAATTATGTATATATATGAGAATATACAACACCAAGCATAAGTGATTCATTATTCATCTTTTTCTAGGAAAAAGAGAAGACAAAAAATCCTCTCCTCTCTCTCAATTTTCGTGCTCTCTCCCTCTCTTACACTTGTGTTCTTCACTTGATTTTGAATCAAGAAGAAGAACAAAGTAAGTTTAAGAGAACACTAATTCATAGTGTTCTTCTCTTAAACCGATTCCTTCGTAAACCCGTTCTTTTCTAGCAAGAAGAACGTATGTTTCTTCCGGTGTGGTGTGGATCACCTTTGGAGAATCCATACGTTTGGATTTCATGAGCATTCCAGAGAAGGAACAACGCTAGTAGCCGGGAGCATACGCTAAACAATCAAAGGTAATGGTTTATTACGCTTTGATTGATTTCATTTATATATCTATGCCCTATGTGTTAAAATATATGTTTTCAATATTTACACATCCTACATCGAACGCCCGGTTGAGCACCCAAGGGTACACCCCTTGGGATTCGTATTTTAAATTAGATTTAATTAATTTACGCTATTTTCGCGCTTCCTCGCTTTCGCTCGCGCTCCCAGGCGGATCCGCTTGTCCTTCAAGTGGTATCAGAGCCCGGTTCGATGTAAGGGGCATAGATCTATGTGTTTGGCATGATCTACTTGCTTTTAAATGGCTTTATTGGCATGTTAGATTACATAAATATATGAATAATATGATGATTCAATTGTTTGGATTTAATGGACTTTTGGCATGCTTAATTTTGTTAGATTGGATCTAAAATTGCATGCTTATTTTCAGAATAATATTATTGTTATTGTGCTGAAACAGTTTTGAAAAACAAAAAAAAAAAAAAAAAAAATTGATCGGGCTGGCAGTGGCCGCGCGCAGGCGGGCGCCTACGCGCGCGGACGCTGCGCACAGGCGCGCGCGCTGCCCTGTGCGCGCGGCCGGCCGGCCAGCACAACGGCTGGGCCGTTTTGTGCCGTTTTTCGACTTTTTCCGGAAAATTTGATGTTCTGTATTTTCTGCACAATATTCTGAAAATATATTAATTTGTATTTTTGATTTTGGAATAATTGGATTATTCCTTGGATTAAATTTTCTTAATTAATACATGCATTGGATGCATTGTTTAAAATGTCCATTAAATTTGAAATTTGAATTTTGCATATTATTTGTATGTTTATACTTTTGTGATGTTGGACATCACTTGGGTATTTGGAATATCCGTTGGAATTTATGCATGATTATTTGGAATAATTATGTTATGTGTATTGATGGAATCAACATGGGATGATCACAAGAGCCCTAGACCTTATGTATGGATGAATGTATGATCATTTATTTTCTGTTGGGTGGGGCCAGCGTGCCTCTTGTTTTTGGGACTATCATCTCCCGTATTATCAACCTCATGATGTTAAGGCTTGTTTTCTTTATTACCAATGTATTACTTTCAGTTGTAATGAGAGTAGATAGGATTGGTGAGGTTTTACTTTAACAAGCAATTGGTGTCCGAGACCCCAAGGATGAGCATCAAGGCGTGAAATGAGAAGCCCTTCAAGGCCTATTGGAATGACAATGGGTTTATTATTATTGTAATAATTTAGGACCACCCTAGACAGACCATAGACTCACTGCGGGCTTAGTGGGTCGCATAGGTTGGGCTTGTGATCATCCTAACAGGGGTATGCTATGTTTTATTCATGCGGCGTTTTTTATTTATCGCTTTAAATATTGAATATTTATGCATGCCAAAACACCACAATGTGATGAGGTCTCGGTCACACTTAAACTCTCATTTGGTTGGACCAAATTAAATATTAGGCCCAGAACGGACTTGGATCAAAATGGTATTTTGGTCTGTCCGAGCCTTCCATCCACAGCAATGTGGTGAGGGAGCTACCACTACCCAAGTGTGGTCTCACGAGTCGTGGCACACTTGGAATAGGGGAAAGCTGCACTATTGTTGTGAACAAAAAGACTCCGCTCGCTGTTTCCCTGTCTCACGAGTCGTGGGGGGCGACAGTTTGAGGTATGATTTGGTTGATGGGTCGGGCCTAACACTGAGTAACATGGTTCGCTTGGAGTCCTCGGAACCATGCGAATAGGTGAGGCAAAATATATTGGGAATCTCATTGGATGAGAATGATATTGGATATCTCCCACGAGGTCTTCTTCATGTGAATCGTAAAAGCGGGGTATGGAGATTACGCTTGTGGATCCCAAGCCCACTAGGAAATGGTTTTCCGAAACTCCGCTTGAGAGTGGCGGACTTTCGTATAAATCGTGGGAGGGTTAAAAACTAAAAGACCAAGTCTTCAACTTGAACAATAATATTACCATCATCTGCTAATTTCTGCTTTACATTTTTTAATAATATAGATATGTCTAAGAACCCGTTAACCATGATTCTTGAGACTAACAAATTCAACGGAACGAACTACTCGAACTGGCTGAGAAACCTGAGGATTGTCCTCGGTTTCGAGAACCAAGGCTACGTCTTGGACGAGCCGCCACCGAGCGACTTACCGGAGGGGTCCATGCCTGAAGAACGTTTGATGTTCGAGAAATGGCATGAGGACAACCGGAAAGTACGCAGTACCATACTGGCTTCGATGTCTAACGACATCCAGAAGCAGTATGAGAAGCTGGACAACGTCTCCGCCATAATGCTCCGCATGAACGAGGTTTATGCGGTTCCGGATAGGCATATTAGATATGCCGCCACAAAAGCCTTCTTTGGCACCAAGCTTGCTGAAGGAGCGTCTGTACAAAGTCATGGGGTCAAGATGCTCTCCCTAGTGGAGAAACTAGAGGACCTTAAAGCTGGGCTTAACAATGACACGTACATTGACGTGATCCTCCAATCGCTTCCTCCATCCTATGACCCGTTTGTTGTAAACTATAACATGAACGGACTTGAGAAGTCTATTCATGAGTTGATCAACATGCTGGTCCAATACGAGGCAACGACCCACAAGTCGGCGCCTGCGGTATTGATAGGAGAGGCTTCGACCTCCACGGCGAATGGCAAGAGGGCCGGACGCGGGAAGAGGAAGAAGGGCAAAGGAAAGATGGTTGCGGCCCCTGCTCGCGCTCCAGGCACCCCTATTGCTCCGGTTGGACCAAGCAAAGGGAAAGGGAAGGCCCGTGGTTCTCAGCGGTCCAAGGCAAATGATGTCTGCATGCATTGCCAAGGGAAAGGGCATTGGAAGAGGGAGTGCCCACAACTTCTCTCCAACCCAGGTATGTTTGTGGTTGAAGTTAATATGATTACTAATTCTGCTTCATGGGTATTGGATACCGGGTGTGGTGCTCACATCTGCAATGATTTGCAGGCACTGCAAAGAAGCAGAAGGCTAACCAAGGATGAGATGATCCTAAGGCTAATCGATGGCAAGGCCGTTGCTGCGGAGGCCGTAGGATCACTAGAGTTAGCCATTAGTAGTCATGTTAGGATTGTACTGAACGAATGTTTCTATGTACCTAGCATGATTAAAAACATTGTTTCCATCCCGGTCCTTGATAAGGAGGGATATGAATTTACCATCAATAAAAACGGTTTTTTCATTATCAAAGATGGTATTTCTCATTTGCTTGGTACATTGGTCAACGGTCTGTACATACTTCAACAGTCTAATTGGATTATGACTGCAGAACACAAACGAAAACGTGATGATCATAATAACGCACAGATATGGCATGCGAGGTTAGGTCATATCTCTAAAGATAGGATAAGAAGGTTGGTGGACTCAAATAGTCTAGAAATAGACGATTTGGACAACCTACCGACCTGCGAATCCTGTCTAAAGGGAAAGATGACCAAGAAACCCTTTGTTGGACAAAGTACGCTAGCCAGTGGTCTGTTGGATTTGATCCATACAGATGTCTGTGGTCCACTATGTTAGAATAGGTGACCATGTAAGCCAATTTTGGCAGGAATATGTAACCTATGTCTAGACAATTTTTTTTGGTATTTGATAAAAACATTTATGAATAAAGAAGTGAAAATTCATATGGCAATACTTTGTTTACGTTCACTTATCTGCATTTACATTTATGTTCACTACGCAAACAAAGCCCACGGACTGAGAAACGATTTCGGGGATTGGGACTACGCTTGGAGGTAGGTCGATGAAATCAGTCTTACCGAATCAGTCCGGAAATCTCCAAGTCAAGGAATCCCGAAAATGGGTACCGGGATTCCCTTTGAGACTTGCACTAAGCATCTGCTATCGTATTTCATCGACGGGTGACGAAGGTCGTCTAAGCAGTGTTAGTGGATCAGCATGGTAGGAAGCAGCTGACTGAGTGACTCGCGGGAACCGTCTTACGGAGGACCTTGAGTATGGTCAACAAGGTATGACGTGTATTCCCGCTTCCAACGGTACAGGCCAAGTCCTTTGACTTGAGGAACTGCTGAGTTTACCTGTGCATCAGGTCTGTATCTTAGATATGGTGAGAGATTGCCAAAATACTCTTGAGTAGTCATAAGCCACGTCTAGTGCAGCTCGGGTGTACAGAGTGACAGTAGTTTCCAAGAAAGGATCTGTCTCTTGTCAAAAGGTATTGACAGTTGAGTCTCATGTATGCTCTGCGTCTTGTCCCTGAAATCTGTGGCCACAGTAACTGAATAGAAGGGAAAGGTTTCCCTTGCGGCGTTTAGCAAGGAGAGACCGACACTTAGGTCCAAAATGGGTACCTGCTTTTTCCGTGCCCTAGACTCTAAGTGGTGAGACCGAAGACAGAAGGACAAGTGTACTGTTAGAACCTAAATGTTCATCCCCTATTATTTCACCTTGTCTCTAGTGCCATGGACCGTTGCTAGATGGCCACCCATGGTAACGGGCGGATTCTAGGAATCCGACCAAGTCTAGCTGAATGGTGAACCTAAAGAGTCACACACTATCCACACACACTTAGTATTTAATTTGGAATTAAATATTGGAGTAAAGGAATGATTAAATTAGATTTAATCGGGTCCTATATTTTCTTGGAGAAATTAATTCCTTCAATTTGATAAAGGGAATTAAATTAATAAATAGGATTTATTAAAGGGTTGATTTAATGGGCTTAGAATAAATATTAATATTTATTTATTATATTATATTTATTCTTTTAGCCTTTTGGAATATTTAATGGGATTTAAATATTCCATTAAATTAAAATCAACGGTTGAGATGGAAAGGGGAGATGGAAGGCTAGGATTTGTTTGACTAGGTCAAACACTAGTTTGACTAGGACTTTGACTAGGTCAAAATCCTAGTCAAATTAGAGTTCTTAGAGTAAGAGTTTTAAGAGGATTAAACTCCTCCTCTATAAATACCTCTAGCTTCCAACCTTTTGAAGGATGATGGTTCTTGAAATCACACACACAACACACACTCGTCTCTCCCCTCCTCACCTCTCGTCCGCCCCCTCTCTCTCTACAAGAAAATTGTTTCTTGTTCTTTTGTTCTTGGAACATTAGAACTAAGGAAGATTAGTCCCGTTAATTCATAACGTGTGATTGATCTATCCTCTCCAAAAATACTTGTTCGTTGCTAGCACGACGTGCAAGATACGTGGGTGGACCGTGTGTCACGATTTGGAGGGTCTCAAGAACGAGATCTCGATGCAAAACGGGGAACAACGCGTGTAGCCGTTGAAGACGAAAACGACAACGGGTAGGTCTCGTTTTATTTTTCGTCCCTCTTTAATTTTTTCAAACTCTATGGCCTCCATGATTTCTTTACATGCTTTATAATCATGAGATACACCGAACGCCCGGGAACCTCAAGGGTACACCCCTTGAGCGTGTTCTTTTAAATTAAAAGCATGCTTTATTTTTTCGTATGTTTATTTTTATCGCGCTTCCGCATTTACGCAATTCCCGGGATGATCCACCGATTTCTTTCAGTGGTATCAGAGCCCGGTTCGGTGTATAGGCCTAGGGTTAATGTGCGTTCTAAGCATGAAACGTGATATTGGCATGTTTTATATTAAATCTTGATTTTTCTTGATTTTAAGCATGTTGGTTTTGTTGCTTTTAAATCGTGTGAATCTCTGAATGTTGGTATTTTTTTCTATTTTTCTTGGGAAACGGGGTGGAAAATTGAACAGAAAATGAGAAACGACGCAGCCGGGAGGCTACGCGCAGGCGCGCGCGCACGCTGACAAGGGTGTCTGCGCGCGCGCGCCCGGCAGGCGTGTCCGGTGCACGTCTGCGCGCGCACTGCGCACGGCACGGCCGGCAGCCAGCAGGCCAGCGCGCGCGCAAGGCAAGGGAGCCTGCGCGTGCGACGGCCTGCCGGAATGCCAGGCCGCGCAGAGCGCTGCCGGCCAGGCGCGCGCGCACGCAGGCAAGGGGCCTGCGCGCGCGCGCCCGGCCAGGCAGCGCCTGTGTGCGCGTAGGGGCGGTAGGGTGAGCCTGCTGCCCTGTGCGTGTGCCGGCGGGCCGCTGCCGGCGGCGGCGGCTGCTGCTGCTAGGGTTTCAAAACCCTTGCAGTGTTTTTCTTTTATTTTTTAATTATTTTCAATTTTTATTTTCAATTAATTCTTAAAAAAATCATTTTTTTGGTTCAATTATGCCTATTTTTCTAAAGACATTATTTTAGGAGTAAAATAAATTGGATTTGGAATCCCGGGGTTATTTTGCTTAAAATAATGAGGAAAGGTTTTCCTAAAACAAGAAAATATTATTACCAATATTTGTGTTTTATTTTTCACACGTTGTGCACATATTCATTTATTATTTTGGATATTTATGATTGGAAATCATATGTTGTTGGTATATTGTAATTATATGATTGGATCATGTGATTATCTGTGTTGGATGGAAATGGATGATCGTGAACCCTAGACCGGATGTATGGTTTATTTTCTGTTGGGCCTGTGTGCCTCTTTTACTGCTTTCTCCTTTTCTCTTTCTAGTTGCCTTGGAATAATAAGGCATTCTACCTCCCTCCTTATCTACTCCCCCCAAGTTATCGCTGGGGTTTCTAATTTTTAATATGTAATGAGAGTATACTAGGAGTGAGGTTTCTATTTTTTGTAATTGGTGGAGAAGAAGGAAGGACCGCATGGAGAGCCCAGACGGGAGGTCCCTTGGAGTTTTTCATGAAGTGAAGAAAGAGAAAAAGAGACCAAGGCCCATCAGCATGATGATTGGGTTACTATTAATGTAATAGTATAGGACCAACCCTAGATTGACCATAGATCCACTGCAGGCTCAGTGGCTCAATGGATTGTTTGTTTATCATATAACTGCTATGGATGGTTTATTTATGCATTTTGGATGTATGTGTAGATATTTATTTATTTGAGATCTCGGTCATTTACTACTCTTACATTGGTTGGACCAATGTCAAAATATTAGACCCTAGACAAAGTGGACATAAACTCTAGGAGTTTGTCCATGCCTTCCAATCCATGGCATAGTGAGGAAGCTGCTTTGGGTCAATAGCGTGGTCTCACGAGTCGTGGCACGTTATTGTACTTAAAGGAAGCTGCACTATGTCATGAATGAAAAACGGGCTGCTGCTACCTGTCTCACGAGTCGTGGGGGGTACCAGTGGGTCTGTGGCTCGGTCGATTGGGTTGGGTCTAACGCCCAATTAACATGATTCACTTGGAGTCCTCGGGATCTGTGAAAGGGTGAGGCAATAATCTTGGGAATCTCGTGGAACGAGAATGGTATGGAATACCTCCCACAGGATCTTTTCCATGCGAATCGTAAAAGCGGGGTATGGGAAAAATCGCTGTGGATCCCAGGCCCACTTGGAAAGGATTTCCCGAATATCATGTTTTAGAGTACCGTGTTTTCGTATAAATAGCGGGAGGATTAAATGACTAAAGTCCATGCATTTAGTTATTTTATCAAACCACCGTCTTTTATTTTCTACTGATCGCGCGCTGTTTCCTAAAATGTAGACTTAAAAATGTCTAAGAACCCACTTTCCACCATTCTTGAGACAAACAAATTCAATGGAATAAACTACAACGACTGGTTGCGCAATCTCAGGATAGTCCTAGATTACGAGAACCAAGGCTACGTCATGGACGAGCCTCTCCCTAGGACCTTACCGGAAGGATCCACACCAGAAGAACGTGAGACGTTCGAGACTTGGCATAAGGATAACCGGAAGGTCCGTAGCATCATACTTGCTTCGATGACCAATGAAATTCAAAAGCAATATGAAAGGCTAGACGATGTCCCTTCCATTATGGCTCGCCTTAAGGATTGCTATGCAGTCCCGGACCGGCATACTAGGTATGTCGCGACCAAGGCGTTCTTTGGAACGAAAATGACAGAAGGATCCTCTGTACAAGAGCACGGGGTTAAAATGCTTACCCTGGTGGAAAAGCTCGAGGACCTAAAGGCAGGTCTCGATAATGAAACGTACATAGATGTGATCCTTCAGTCACTCCCACCCTCCTTTGACCAATTTATCGTCAACTACAACATGAACGCACTTGAGAAGGGCATTCATGAGTTGATCAATATGTTGGTGCAATACGAGGCAACGACTAAGAAGTCCACGCCTTCGGTATTGTTTGGAGGTGCTTCGACTTCTAATACGAAAGGCAAGGGTGCCGGACGTTGGAAGAAGAAGAAAGGGAAGGGAAAGGCCGTCAAAGCAGCTACGAACACTAAGAGTGTTCCCATTGCCAAAGAGGGGAAAGGCAAAGGAAAGGGAAAGGTTGTCTCCAAGCAACAGTTGAAGGCATATGACATATGTTTCAACTGCCGTGAGAAAGGGCATTGGAAGAGAGAGTGCCCCAAACTCTTCTCGAACCAAGGTATATATGTGATTGAGGTTAATATGGTCACTAGTTCTGCCTCTTGGGTATTAGATATCGGCTGTGGAGCTCACATTTGCAATGACTTGCAGGTGTTGAAAAGAAGCAGAAAACTGGGTAGTGGGGACATGATCCTGAAGCTTGGGAATGGCAAGGCCATCTCGGCAGAAGCAGTAGGATCCGCCACTCTAGTGATTAGTGATAGTATTAGCATAGATTTAGAGCAAGTTTATTTTGTACCCAGTATGATTTAAAAACATCATTTCCATTCCATTGTTGGACAATAGTGGTTTATGAGTTTAGAATCAATAAAAATTGCTTTTATTTGATGAGGTGTGGAATTGCTCATCTACTTGGTACATTGCATAATGGACTCTATATCTTGCAACAAACGAATTTCGTCCTCAATGCACAACACAAACAAAAATTAGATAATAACGGGAACGCACGTCTGTGGCACGCTAGGCTGGGTCACATATCCCAAGATAGGATGAAAAGGTTGGTAGACTCAAAGAACCTAGAGGTTGGGGACTTGAGCGATCTACCAACTTGTGAGTCCTGTCTAAGAGGGAAAATGACCAAGAAGCCCTTTGTAGGACAAAGCAGGCTTGCCATAGGTCTGTTGGACTTGGTCCATACAGACGTATGTGGACCACTAAGGACGCAGGCCCGAGGTGGGTTTTCCTACTTCATAACCTTTACCGATGATCATTCACGGTATGGTTATGTTTACCTGATGAGGTACAAGTCTGAAGCTCTTGAGAGGTTTAAACAATTCAGACTTGAAGTGGAGAACCAAACCAACTGCAAAATTAAAATCCTTCGGTCGGACCGAGGCGGTGAATACCTTAGTACGGAGTTCCTAGATTATCTAAAAGAACATGGTATAATATCAGAATGGACACCTCCAGGAACACCGCAGTTAAATAGTGTCTCTGAAAGGAGGAATCGAACCCTGTTGGACATGGTTCGGTCCATGATGAGTTTTACCAAATTGCCCTTATCGTTTTGGGGCTACGCACTAGAAACGGCGGCCAAATTGTTGAATTTAGCGCCTACTAGTACATTGACCCAAACGCCATATGAGATATGGCACGGCAAGCCTGCATCCTACAACTACTTGAAAGTGTGGGGTAGCCCCGCATACGTCAAGAGGTTAGTGGGGAGATAAGTTAGAATCTAGGTCTAGCTTATGCAGGTTCGTTGGATACCCTAAAGAAACTGCGGGTTATTACTTTTATGACCCCTTGGAACAAAAGGTCTTTGTTTCAAGAAACACAGTATTCTTGGAGCAAGGCTTCTCGGAGGATATCCAACCTGATGAGCTGATCCTTGAGGAATCAAGTGATGGAATCCAGCCATCAGAGGAGGCCGCAGAACCCTCACTTAGAGGGTTCAGGATAGACAGCCGAAGGGCTGACCAACCTCGAGAAGTCCAACATGCTAGGCATGAAGGACAGCCTCAGGAACAGCCAGTCCCGGTTCCTGAACCGCCGGCTCCGATACAGTCAGCGCCCACAGTCACCACTGACGTTCCCGTTCTCCGTAGGTCCACTAGAGAGTCCAGACCTCCAGTGAGATATGGCTTTCTAGGTGCGACCGATCTTTTGGATAACGATCCTAAGACTTATGGAGAAGCGATGTCTGACATCGACTCCGGGAAATGGCTTGAGACCATGAAAGCCGAAATGGACTCCATGAGCGAGAACCAAGTTTGGAGTCTTGTAGATCCACCTAAAGGTGTTAAGCCAGTCGGCTGTAAGTGGGTCTACAAGCGCAAACTTGGCGTTGATGGAGAAGTCACAACCTTTAAGGCTAGGCTTGTAGCTAAGGGATACACTCAACGACCCGGGGTCGATTTTGAGGATACCTACTCGCCAGTAGCCATGGCTAAGTCCATTCGGATTCTGCTCGCCATAGCAGCATGGTATGACTATGAGATATGGCAGATGGACGTGAAAACAGCCTTCCTCAACGGTTTCATTGAAGAAGAGATCTATATGGATCAGCCGCAGGGTTTCACGGTCACTGGAGAAGAGCAGAAAGTCTGTCGTCTCTAGAAGTCCATCTATGGCCTCAAACAAGTCTCCCGCAGTTGGAACATTCGCTTTGATGAAGTAATACGGGGTTATGACTTCATCAAAAACGAATCCGACCCTTGTGTATACAAGAAGGTCAATGGGAGCTCAATAGTGTTCCTAGTGCTTTATGTGGATGACATTCTGCTCATTGGTAATGACGTTAGAATGTTAGGAAACACAAAAGCATGGTTGTCAACCCCATTTTTCCATGAAGGACTTGGGTGAAGCCTCCTACATCCTAGGCATCCAGATTGTCAGGGACAGATCTAAAAGGATGTTAGGACTCACCCAAAACTCGTATATGGAGAAAGTCCTAAAGAGATATCGAATGGACAACTCCAAACGAGGATTCCTTTTAATGAGGCATGGGATCAAGTTATCCAAGAAACAGTCCCCACAGACTGATGAGGAACTTGAAAGGATGAAGGTCATCCCCTATGCTTCTGTCGTAGGTAGCATACAATATGCGGTCCACTGCACTAGGCCTGACATTGCATACGCTTTGAGCGTGACAAGCAGATATCAGTCCTGCGCAAGAGAGGCACATTGGAATGCTGTTAAGGGCATCCTTAAGTACCTAAGGAGGACTAAGGACATGTTCCTAGTCTACGGCAATGGAGAACTAATTCTGGAAGGCTTTAGCGACGCTAGCTTCCAGTCTGATGACGATGATGCCAAGTCTCAATCGGGGTACGTATTCAAACTCAATGGAGGAGTAGTAGCTTGGAAAAGTTCCAAGCGAGCAACCATTGCTGACTCCACCACAGAGGCTGAATACATAGCAGCTTCAGAAGCTGCTAAGGAAGCGGTTTGGATGAGAAACTACATCCAAGAGTTGAGTGTGGTGCCTAGCATCGCCGAGCCTGTTGTCATCTTCTGTGATAACAACGGCGCTATAGCGCAAGCAAAGGAACCGAGATCTCATCACCGTTCCAAACACATTCTTAGACGCTACCATCTTTTTAGAGAAATGGTAGGAAGAGGTGACGTCCGGATGGACCGAGTCAACTCGGCAGACAACACAGCAGACACGCTGACAAAGCCTATGTCGCAGAGCGCTCATACGCAACATCTTGAGAAGATGGGGATTAAGCATATGGGCAATTGGCTTTAACGGTCAAGTGGGAGATTGTTAGAATAGGTGACCATGTAAGCCAATTTTGGCAGGAATATGTAACCTATGTCTAGATAATTTTTTTGGTATTTGATAAAAACATTTATGAATAAAGAAGTGAAAATTCATATGGCAATACTTTGTTTACGTTCACTTATCTGCATTTACATTTCTGTTCACTACGCAAACAAAGCCCACGGACTAAGAAACGATTTCGGGGACTGGGACTATGCTTGGAGGTAGGTCCATGAAATCAGTCTTACCGAATCAGTCCGGAATTCTCCAAGTCAAGGAATCCCGAAAATGGGTACCGGGATTCCCTTTGAGACTTGCACTAAGCATCTGCTGTCGTATTTCATCGACGAGTGACGAAGGTCGTCTAAGCAGTATTAGTGGGTCAGCATGGTAGGAAGCAGCTGACTGAGGTGACTCGCGGGAACCGTCTTACGGAGGACCTTGAGTATGGTCAGCAAGGTATGACGTGTATTCCCGGTTCCAACGGTACAGGCCAAGTCCTTTGACTTGAGGAATTGCTCAGTTTACCTGTACGTTAGGGCTGTATCTTAGATATGGTGAGAGATTGCCAGAATTCTCTTTGGTAGTCATAAGCCATGTCTAGTACAGTTCTGGTGTACAAAGTGACAGTAGTTTCCAAGAAAGGTTCTGTCTCCTGCCAATAGGTATTGACAGTTGAGTCTCATGTATGCTCTGTGTCTTGTCCCTAAAATCTGTGGCCACAGTAACTGAACAGAAGGGAAGGATTCCCTTGCGGCGTTTAGTGAGGACAGACCGACACTTAGGTCCAAAATGGGTACCTGCATTATCCGTGCCCTAGACTCTAAGTGATGAGACCGAAGACAGAAGGACAAGTGTACTGTTAGAGCCTAAATGTTCATCCCTGAATATTTCACCTAGTCTCTAGTGCCATGGACCGTTGCTAGATGGCCACCCATGGTAACGGAAGGATTCTAGGAATCCGACCAAGTCTAGCTGAAAGGTGAACCTAAAGAGTCACACACTATCCACACACATTTAGATATTTAATTAGGAATTAAATATTGGAGTGAAGGAATGATTAAATTGGATTTAATCGGGTCCTTTATTTTTCTTGGAGAAATAATTCCTTCTATTAGATATAAGGAATTAAATTGATAAATTAGATTTATCAAAGGGATTTATTTAATGGGCTTAAATAATATTTATATTTATTTTAGCCTCTTGGAAACATTTAAATAGGTTTTAAATATTCCATTAAATTAAATTAAATCAACGGTGAGATGAATGGGAGAGATGGATGGCTAGGATTGTTTTGACTAGGTCAAAACACTACTTTGACTAGGACTTTGACTAGGTCAAAATCCTAGTCAAAATAGAGTTCTTGAAAGAGGAGTTTAAAGAGGATTAGACTCCTCTTCTATATAAACCCCTAGCATCCTACAAGTTGAATGATGATGAAACTCCAACACACACACTACAACACACACACACGGATTCTCTCTCCCTCTCTCTCGTCCGATTCTCTCTCCCTCTCCAAGAAATATTTTCTTGGTTCTTTTTGTTCTTGGAACATTAAGAACTTGATGAATCAATACCATTAATCAATAATGTGTTATTGATTCATCCACTCCAAAAACATAAACTTGTTCGTTGCTAGCACGACGTGCAAGATACGAGGGTGGATCGTGTGTCACGATTTAGAGGGTCTCAAAGACGAGATCTTGGTGCAAAACGGGGAACAACGCTTGTAGCCGTTGAAGACGAAAACGACAACGGGTAGGTCTCGTTTTAATTTTTCGTCCTCTCTTTAATTTCCAACCCTATGGCCTCCATGATTTATTTTGTGTTATTCGTTCATGAGATACACCGAACGCCCGGGAAATTTCAAAGGCACACCCTTTGAAACGTGTTTTAATTTAAAAGCATGTTTAAATTCCATATTTAATTTTAATATATACCGCGCTTCCGCATTCGCGCTTTTCCCGGGACGATCCACAATTTCTTTCAACAAGTCTGAAGCCTTTGGAAGGTTTAAGGAATACAGACTTGAAGTAGAGAACCAAACCGGTCGAAAGATCAAAGCCCTTCGGTCAGACCGAGGTGGAGAGTATTTGAGTGGTGAGTTTACTGATTATCTAAAAGAGAATGGGATTCTCTCTCAGTGGACCCCTCTTGGAATACCGCAGCTTAATGGTGTGTCTGAAAGGAGGAATCGGACCTTGTTGGACATGGTCCGATCCATGATGAGTTTTACCGAACTACCCCTTTCCTTCTGGGGATACGCTCTTGAGACGGCGGCCAAAGTTTTGAACTTGGCGCCATCTAAAAAGGTATCCCAGACGCCATATGAGATATGGCATGGCAAGCCTGCCTCTTACAAATACTTGAAAGTGTGGGGTTGTCCCGCATATGTCAAGAGATTAGTGGGAGATAAACTGGACTCGAGGTCTAATTTATGCAGGTTCATCGGCTATCCGAAAGAAACTGCGGGGTATTATTTCTATGACCCCTCCAAGCAAAAGGTTTTTATCTCGCGAAACGCAGTGTTCTTGGAAAAAGATTTTCCATCGGATAGTCGACGCGATGAGGTACTCCTTGAGGAATCAAGTGAGGTACCCCATGAGGCGGCAGTGATATCTGAGCCAGTGGTTCCCACTGATATTGTTCCAGTCCTCCGTAGGTCGGCCAGAGTATCCCACACACATATAGGTATGGATTTCTGGGCCTGACCAGTCAGTTGGATAATGATCCAAAGACATACGGAGAAGCGATGTCGGACATCGATTCGGACAAGTGGCTTGAGGCCATAAAATCCGAGATGGACTAGATGGGTACAAACAAGGTTTGGACCCTAGTAGATCCACCCAAAGGGGTTAAACCGGTAGGGTGTAAATGGGTCTACAAACGTAAGCTTGGAGCTGACGGGGAGGTTACAACCTTCAAAGCCAGGCTTGTGGCGAAAGGTTACACTCAGCGACCCGGGGTCGATTTTGAGGAAACCTACTCGCCCGTAGCAATGGCCAAGTCCATTCGGATACTGCTTGCCATAGCAGCATGGTATGACTATGAAATATGGCAGATGGACGTGAAAACGGCCTTCCTCAACGGTTTCATAGAGGAAGAGATCTATACGGATCAGCCGGAAGGTTTCACAACTGTTGGAGAAGAGCAGAAGGTCTGCCGTCTCCAAAGGTCCATCTGTGGCCTCAAACAAGCTTCCCAAAGCTGGAACATACGTTTTGATGAAGTCATACGGGGATATGATTTCATCAAAAATGAGTCCGATCCTTGTGTATACAAGAAGATCAGTGGGAGCTCAGTTGCGTTTCTGGTGCTTTACGTGGATGACATCTTGCTCATTGGGAATGACGCTAAGATGTTGGGTACCACTAAAGCTTGGTTGTCAACGTAATTCTCCATGAAGGATATGGGCGAGGCATCCTACATCCTTGGCATCAAGATCTACAGGGATAGGTCTAGAAGGATGTTAGGAATGGCCCAGTCCTCGTACATTGAGAAAGTCTTGAAGAGATTCAAGATGGAGAACTCTAAACGAGGATTCCTTCCTATGAGGCATGGAATTAAGTTATCCAAGAAGCAGTCTCCTAAGACTGATGAGGAGCTTAAAAGGATGTTGGACATCCCCTATGCTTTAGCCGTAGGCAGCATACAGTATGCTGATCAGTGCACTAGACCTGATGTGGCTTTCGCTTTAAGCGTAACAAGTCGATATCAGTCGTGTGCCGGGAGGCACACTAGAGTACAGTCAAGACTATCCTAAAGTACCTGAAAAGGACTAAGGACATGTTCTTGATCTACGGCAGTGGAGAGTTGATACTGGAAGGCTATAGCGACGCTAGCTTCCAGTTAGATGACGATGATGCCAAGTCTCAGTCTGGTTTTGTATTTAGACTAAATGGTGGCGTGGTTACTTGGAAGGGTTCCAAGGAGGCTACCACGACGGACTCCACCATAGAGTTTTGAATACATAGCAGCTTTGGAAGCTGCTAAGGAGTGGTTTGGTTGATGAGCTACATCCAAGGGTTGGATATAGTACCTGGCATTGCTAAGCCTGTAATTATCTTTTATGATAACAACGGGGCGATAGCGCTAGCAAAGGAACCGAGATCTCATCACGATCCAAGCATATTCTTAGACGCTACCATCTACCTAGAGAGATGGATAGCAGGAGTGACGTTCGGTTGGACCGAGTCAGCTCCGCAGAAAACATAGCAGATCCACTTGCTAAGCCCATGTCGCAAGTTGCCCATACTCACCATCTGAATAAGAGGTTTGAGGCCAATGGGTGATTGGCTTTAGGTCAAGTGGGAGATTGTTAGAATAGATGACCAGAAAGCCAATAGGTTTGGCGATTTCTAACCTATCTGACAACTTGATGTAAATGTAATATTATTATGTGATGAATAAGATGAGTATTCGTCACCAATGGTACCTTCTTTGTTGCGCTCATCTTACATTTGTTAAAACGGTGTTTAACTTATATCGCAACAAAGCCCACAGACCATGGATAACAACTCGTGCAGTTGGGCCACGCATTGGATGGTGGTCATGAAACCAACTGATTAAGAGTTGGGTCTGAACCGTTCCAAGTCGAGGACCTCGAGACAGGGCATCGAGAGTCCTATTAAGACTTGCGTCAAGAGTCGTGTTCATTGGATGAGTGTCGTGTTTCATCGGCGGCAGGCGTGGGACGCCTACACGATCTTGATGGGTTGGTCGACTGGGGTCGTGCCGACTGGACTGACTCGCGGGGATCATCATATGGAAGCCTTGGAGGCTTGATCGGTATGATTGGTTTTCCCCGGTTCCGATAGTACGGGAGTAATCCTCAGATTTGAGGGATCATGGCAGTCGCGTGCACAGGACGGCTGTATCTTGGATCTGGCGAGAGGTAATCATTCTGTAAGATGATTATCATAAGCCTTGTCTAGTGCAGTCGGAATGTGTAGCGAGAACGGTGGATTCCAAGAAGAGGATCCGTCCCCTGTCAGTATGTGACAGAGGTATCTCCTATGCACTCGGAGACACGTTCATGTTGTTTGAAGCTGTGGCCACAGTGGTTGGTCGAACAGGGAATGGTTTCCTATGTCGACGCAATGAAGCATACGTGGTCTCGAGTATTAAGCATAGATGCCTAGTCAAGGATGGGAACCGACGCCCAATTCCATACCCTAGACTAAGGCCGGGAGACGGTAGACGGAAGGATCATACCCGTACGGAATCAGCGCCTAAATGTTCATGCCAATTCACCTAGTCTCTAGTGCCATGGACCGTTGCTAGACGGCCACCCATGGTAACGGGCCCTTATGGGACACAGGCCCAAGTCTAGCTGAGGGTGAACCTAAAGGGTCACACACAAATCACCGAGGAGGTTGAGAGATCGACTTGGAGTCAATCTCGAAGGATAAAAATAAGTAATTGGATTACTTAAGGAAAAGTCCATTGGATGGATGGGCCGATATTGTATCGGGCTTTCGTTTAATCGGTAAATTGGATTTTCTATTAAATATGGAAAGTTGAGACGTTGAGACGTTGGATCTTTTAATTGGATTAAAAGATCAAAGGGAATAATTTAATTGGACATTAAATTGGATTTAATGTTGGATTCGTCGTAATTGGATTACGATAAAAACCCGGTCCGTTAAATTATACCCGAGAGGAGAAATAATTCCTATTTTGGAATAGGAAGAAGTTGGACTTCTTCCCTTAATTAAACATGGCCGACATGCTCCCTTGGAGGAAGGAAAATCAGCCTGGTTTCATGCTAGGTGGTATGTTGACTTATCTCTTTTGGAAAGAGACAAATCAACTCCAATCAAGCTCTTCCCTTTTTGGTATGATTTGATCATACCATAAATTTTGGTAGGCTTGATTGAAGAATTGATGGTGATTGATTGGAATGAATCTAGACATCCTTGGATGAACCTAGACACATTCCAATAATCACATTAATTATGTATATATATGAGAATATACAACACCAAGCATAAGTGATTCATTATTCATCTTTTTCTAGGAAAAAGAGAAGACAAAAATCCTCTCCTCTCTCTCAATTTTCGTGCTCTCTCCCTCTCTTACACTTGTGTTCTTCACTTGATTTTGAATCAAGAAGAAGAACAAAGTAAGTTTAAGAGAACACTAATTCATAGTGTTCTTCTCTTAAACCGATTCCTTCCTCAACCCGTTCTTTTCTAGCAAGAAGAACGTGTGTTTCTTCCGGTGTGGTGTGGATCACCTTTGGAGAATCCATACGTTTGGATTTTGTGAGCATTCCGGAGAAGGAACAATGCTAGTAGCCGCGAGCATACGCTAAACAATCAAAGGTAATGGTTTATTACGCTTTGATTGATTTCATTTATATATCTATGCCCGATGTGTTTAAATATATGTTTTCAATATTTACACATCCTACATCGAACGCCCGGTTGAGCACCCAAGGGTACACCCCTTGGGATTCGTATTTTAAATTAGATTTAATTTAATTTACGCTATTTTCGCGCTTCCTCACTTCCGCTCGCGCTCCCGGGCGGATCCGCTTGTCCTTCACTAACATTCTCTTAGACCTGTCCCTAACAATCTGGATGCCTAGAATGTAGGAGGCTTCACCCAAATCCTTCATAGAAAACTGAGTTGATAACCATGCTTTTGTGTCACCCAACATTCTAACGTCATTCCCTATGAGTAGAATGTCATCCACATAAAGCACTAGGAACGCTATAGAGCTCCCACTGCCCTTCTTGTATGTACAAGGGTCGGATTCATTTTTGATGAAATCATAACCTCGAATTACTTCATCAAAGCGAATGTTCCAACTTCGGGATGCTTGTTTGAGGCCGTAGATAGACTTCTGGAGACGACAGACCTTCTGTTCTTCTCTGGAGACCGTGAAACCCTCCGGCTAATCCATGTAGATCTCTTCCTCAACGAAACCATTGAGGAAAGCTGTTTTCACGTCCATCTGCCATATTTCATAGTCATACCATGCTGCTATGGCAAGCAGAATCCGAATGGACTTAGCCATGGCTACTGGTGAGTAGGTGTCCTCAAAATCGACCCCGGGTCGTTGAGTGTACCCTTTAGCTACTAGCCTAGCCTTAAAGGTTGTGACTTCTCCATCAATGCCAAGTTTGCTCTTATAGACCCACTTACAGCCAACTGGCTTAATCCCTTTCGGTGGGTCTACAAGTGTCCAGACTTAGTTCTCACTCATGGAGTCCATTTCGGTTTTCATGGCCTCAAGCCATTTCCCGGAGTCGATGTCAGACATCGCTTCCCCGTATGTCTTAGGATCCTTATCCTTCCACTGATGACTGGTTTCCATCACTTGACTCCTCAAGGATCAGTTCATCAGGTTGGATATCCTCTGGAAAGCCTTGTTCCAAGAACACTACGTTCCTTGAAACAAATACCTTTTGTTCCAAGGGGTCATAGAAGTAATAACCTGCAGTTTCTTTAGGGTATCCAACGAACCTGCATAAGCTTGATCTAGATTCTAGCTTGTCTCTCACTAGCCTCTTGACGTATGCGGGGCTACCCCACACTTTCAAGTAGTTGTAGGACGCAGGCTTGACGTGCCATATTTCATATTGCGTTTGGGTCAATACACTGGTTGGCGCCAAATTTAATAACTTGGCCGCTGTCTCCAATGCGTAGCCCCAAAAGGACAAGGGCAATTTGGTAAAACTCATCATGGATCGAACCATGTCTAACAGGGTTCGCTTCTTCCTTTCAGAGACCCCATTCAACTGTGGTGTCCCGGGAGGTGTCCATTCAGATATTATACCATTAAGATAATCAAGGAACTCAGTACTAAGGTACTCTCCGCCTCGGTCTAACCGTAGGACTTTAATTTTGCAGCCGGTTTCGTTCTCAACTTCAATTCTGAATTCTTTAAACCTCTCAAGATCTTCAGACTTGTACCTCATTAGGTATACATAACCATACCGTGAATGATCATTGGTGAAGGTTATGAAGTAGGAGAACCCACCTCGGGCCTGCGTCCTTAGTGGTCCACATACATCTGTATGGACCAGGTCCAACAGACCTGTGGCAAGCCTGGTTTGTCCTACAAAGGGCCTCTTGGTCATTTTTTCCTCTTAGACAGGATTCACAAGTTGGTAGCTCACTCAAGTCCCTACCTCTAGGTTCTTTGAGTCTACCAATCTCTTCATCCTGTCTTGGGATATGTGACCTAGCCTGTGCGTGCCATAGTCGTGCGTTTCCGTTGTTATCTATTTTACGTTTGTGTTGACTGTTTAGAACGAAGCTCGTTTGTTGTAAGATATAGAGCCCATTATTAAGCGTACCAAGCAGATGAGCAATTCCACACCTTATCAAATAAAAGCAATTTTTATTGATCATAAACTCATATCCACTATTGTCCAACAACGGAATGGAAATGATGTTTTTAGTCATACTAGGTACATAATAAACTTGTTGTAACTCTATACTAATACGTCACTAACTACTAGAGTGGCGGATCCTACTGCTTCGGCCGAGATGGCCTTGCCATTCCCAAGCTTCAGGATCATATCCCCGTTACCCAATTTTTTCTTCTTCTTTTCAGCACCTGCAAATCATTGCAAATGTGAGCTCCACAACCGGTATCTAATACCCAAAAGGCAGAGTTAGTAACCATATTAACCTCAATCACAAAGATACCTTGTTTGGAGAGGAGTTTGGGGCACTCCCTCTTCCAATGCCCTTTGTCACGGCAATTGATACATATGTCATATGCCCTCGATTGTTGCCTGGAGTCAACCTTCCCTTTTCCTTTGCCTTTCCCCTCTTTGGCAATGGGAACACTCTTAGTGTTTGTAGCTGCTTTGATGGCTTTTCCCTTTCCCTTCTTCCTTTTTCAACGTCCGGCACCCTTGCCTTTCATTTTGGAAGTCGAAGTATCTCCAAACAATACCGACGGTGTGGACTTTTTGGTCGTTTCCTTGTATTGCACCAACATATTGATTAACTCATGAATACCCTTCTCAAGTGTGTTCATGTTATAGTTAACAATAAATTGGTCGAAGGAAGGTGAGAGAGACTGAAGGATCACATCTATGTACGTCTCATTATCGAGGCCCGCCTTGAGGTCCTCGAGCTTTTGCACCAGGGTAAGCATTTTAACCCCGTGCTCTTGTATAGAGGATCCTTCGGTCATTTTAGTTCCAAAGAACGCCTTCATCGCTACATACCAAGTATGTCGGTCCGGAACTGCATAGCAATCCTTCAGGCGAGCCATAATGGAAGGGACATCGTCTAGCCTTTCATACTGCTTCTGAATTTCGTTCGTCATAGAGGCAAGTATGATGCTATGGACTTTCCGGTTATCCTCATGCCAAGTCTCGAATGTCTCACGTTCTTCTGGCGTGGATCCTTCTGGCAAGGTCCTAGGGAACGGTCGTCCATGACGTATCCTTGGTTCTCGTAATCTAGGACTATCCTCAGATTGTGCAACCAGTCATTGTAATTTGTTTCATTAAACTTGTTGGTCTCAAGTATGATCGATAATGGGTTCTTAGACATTTTAAATCTACATTTAAAACAGAACTACGATCAGCAGAATTTTAAAAGATGGAAGTTTTGATAAATAATTAAACGCTTGGTCTTTAGTCATTTAATGCTCCCACTATTTATACGAAAACACGATACTCTCAAACGTCGTTTTCAGGAAATCTTTTCCTAGTGGGCTTGGGATCCACAGCGAATTTTCCCATACCCCACTTTTACGATTCGCATGGGAAGAAACCTGTGGGAGGTATTCCATGCCATTCTCGTTCCACGAGATTCCCAAGATAACTGCCTCACCCTTTCACATGATCCCAAGGACTCCAAGCGAATCATGCTAATTGGGCGTTAGACCCGACCCAATCGACCGAATCATAGACCGGCTGCTACCTCCACGACTCGTGAGACGGGTAATAGTGGTCTACTTTTCGTTCATGACACAGTGCAGCTTCTTTTAAGTACGATAGTCGTGCCACGACTCGTGAGACCACGCTATCGACCTAAATTAGCTTCCTCACTATGCCATGGACTGGAAGGCATGGACAAACTCCTAGAGTCCATGTCCACTTTGTCTAGGGTCTTATATTTGAACATTGGTCCAACCAAGTGAGAGTTGTAAATGACCGAGATCTCATATATAAACACATTCATCCACAATGCGTAATTAAAAGATTGCATCCCATAGCAGTTATACGATAAATAAAAAACCATTCATTTACCATAACAGCCACATGAAAAATTAAAGCCTAGCACATCCCTGTTGGATGATCACGAGCCTGAATCCTATGCGACCCACTCAGCACGCAGTGGATCTATGGTTAATCTGGGGTTGGTCCTACACTATTACATTAATAGCAACCCGATCATCATGCTGATGGGCCTTGGTCTCTTTTTTGTCTTTCAGATCTCCATGGAAACGCTTTGGAACCACCATTCTGGGCTCTCCATGTGGGGCTTCCTTCTTCTCCACCAAATGCATACAATAAAATCCTCACTCCTATTCTACTCTCATTACATATGTAAAAAAGAAACCCCAGCGAAAACCCGGGGGGAGTACATTAGGAGGGAGAAAGAATGCTGGGACTTCTTCTTTTTCCGACAACAACAAAAATGATTCGTCGTATGTGGGCTTTTCCGAGTATTTTATTGTTAAGTATAGTCATGATTTTTTCAACTAATCACTCTATTCAGCAAATAAATAGCAGTTCTATCTATCAATATGTATGGTCTTGGACCCTCGATAATGATTTTTCTTTAGAATTCGGCTACTTGATCGATCCACTTACTTCTATTATGTCAATGTTAATCACTACTGTTGGAATTATGGTTCTTATTTATAGTGATTTTATTATTCCAAGGCAACTAGAAGAGGAGAAAGCAAAAGAGGCACACAGGCCCAACATAAATTAAACCATTAAACGCACAAAATTACATGATTCGATCACATAAACACATGCTAATAATCCATGATTACTAATCATATCATTCCATGATAAATAAACAAACAACATATGAAAAATATGGTACAACCGTTGGCACACACCTTTCTCGTTCAGGAAGACCCTTCCTCATTATTTGAAGGTGAGTACCACCCCGGGATTCCAAATCCAGTACTACAACTTCCCAAAATTATGTTTTTTGAAAAAACATGCAAAAAATAAATAAAACTAATTTTTCAGAATAATCCAAAAAAATAAAAAATAAGAGGAAAACGCAAATCACGATCGGCCGCTGCCACCAGCGGCGCTCTGCCGGCGCACACAAGCCAGCAGGCCCTGCCTGCTGTCCTGTGCGCGCAGCGCACGCCCGACCGGGCGCGCGTGCAGGCCCCTGCTTGCTTCACGCGCGCGCCTGGCCGGCCACGTTGCGCATGCTGGCGCACGTTGGCAGGCTGTTGTTCGAATAGGTGACCATGTAGCCAATCTTGGCAGGATAATGTAACCTATGTCTAGACAATTTCAGTGTGTTTTGATAAATTATTTATGAATAAAGAAGTGAGATTCATATGGCATTACTTTGATTGCGTTCACTTCGAATTGCTATTACATATCTGTTCGCTACGCAAACAAAGTTCCACGGACTGAGAATCCATTTCGAGGACTGGGACTACGCTTGGAGGTAGGTCCCTGAAATCAGTCTTGCCAAATCAGTCCGAAAATCTCCACGTCAAGGAATCTCGAAAAATGTGTACCGAGGTTCCCGTTGAGACTTGCACTAAGCATTTGCTGTCGTATTTCATCGACGGGTGACAAAGGTCGTCTAAGCAGTGTTAGTGGGTTAGCATGCTAGGGAGCAGCTGATTGAGGTAACTCGCGGGAAACCGTCTTACGGAGGACCTTGAGTATGGTCAGCAAGGTATGACGTCTTTTCCCGGTTCCAACGGTACAGGTCAAGTCCTTTGACTTGAGGAACTACTGAGTTTACCTGTATGTCAGGACTGTATCTTAGATATGGTGAGAGATTTCCAAGAAGCACTTGAGTAGTCATAAGCCATGTCTAGTGCAGCTCTGGTATACAGAGTGACAGTAGTTTCCAAGAAAGGATCTGTCTCCTGTCAAAAGGCATTGACAGTTGAGTCTCACGTATGCTCTGTGTCTTGTCCCTAAAATCTGTGGCCACTGTAACTGAACAGAAGGGAAGGATTCCCTTGCGGCGTTTAGTGAGGACAGACCGACACTTAGGTCCAAAATGGGTACCGGCATTTTCCGTGCCCTAGACCTTAAGTGGTGAGACCGTAGACAGAAGGACAAGTATACCGTTAGAGCCTAAATGTTCATCCCCGAATATTTCACCTAGTCTCTAGTGCCATGGATCGTTGCTAGATGGCCACCCATGGTAACGGACGGATTCCAGGAATCCGATCAAGTCTAGCTAAAAGGTGAACCTAAAGAGTCACACACTATCCACACACAAATCAAGTATTTAATTTAGAATTAAATATTGGAGAAAAGGAATGATTAAATTGGATTTAATCGGGTCCTTTATTTTCTTGGAGAATTAATTCCTATTATTTGATAAAAAGAATTAATCTAATAAATTAGATTTATTAGAGGATTAATTTAATAGGCCTTGAAAAAATATTTATAATTTATTATATTTATTTATTTGGCCTTTGGAATATTTAATAGGATTTAAATATTCCATTAAATTAAATTAGTGGTTGAGATTGAAAGGGAGAGATGGATGGCTAGGATTAATTTGACTAGGTCAAATACTATTTTAACTAGGACTTTGACTAGGTCAAAATCCTAGTCAAAATAGACCTCTTAGAGTTGGAGTTTAAAGAGGATTAAACTCCTCCTCTATATAGACCCTAGCCTCCTACAATTCAAGGATGATGAATCTTGAAATTCCAACACACACACACACACACACACACACACACCACTCGAGCTCTCTCCTCTCCCTCTCGTCCGCCGTTTTCTCTTTCTCTAGAAGAAAATATTATTCTTGTTCTCTTGTTCTTGGAACATTAGAACTTAGGAAGATCGATCCCGTTAATTCATAACGCGTAGTTGATCTATCCTCTCAAAAAATAATACTTGTTCGTTGCTAGCACGACGTGCAAGATACATGGGTGGATCGTGTGTCACGATTTGGAGGATCTCAAGAACGAGATCTTGGTGCAAAATGGGAACAACTCGAGTAGCCGTTGAAGACAAAAAACGACAACGGGTAGGTCTCGGTTTACGTTTTCTCCCCCTTTTAATTTCACCCCTATGGCCTCTATGATTGTATGTATGTATTTAATTCATGAGATACACCGAACACCCGGGAAATTTCAAGGGCACACCCCTTGAACGTGTTCTTTCATTCGCGCTATTTTCCCGAGACGATCCACAATCTTTCAGTGGTATCAGAGCCCGGTTCGGTGTATAGGCCTAGGGTATTATGTGCGTTTTAAGCATGAAACGTGTTCTTGGCATGTTTTAATTAATTCTTGGTTTTCTTGATTATTAAAGGATGTCGCTTCTTGCTTTTAATTCATGTGATTATTGCGTTGTTGGTATTTTTTTTGTTTTTTCTTGGGAAATGGGGGTGAAAAATTGAAAAAAAAAACGAGGAAGCGCCGACCAATGGCAGGGGAAGCCTGCGCGCGGCCGCCCGGCCGGATGTGCCAGACTGCGCGTAGCAGGCAGACGCGCGGCCAGAGTGGCCGCGCGCGGGCGCACGCACAAGGGGGCCGCGCCTCCGGGCACGCGCGCACGCAAACGAGGGTGTCTGCGCGCGCGCGCTCGGCATGCGCGCCCATGCGCGCGTGCACGCAGACAGTGGTGTCTGCGTGTGCGCGCCCGGCAGAAACGCCTGGTGCGCGTGCGTTGCAGAGTCCGCACGCGCGCACGCAGACTGTGGTGTCAGCGCCGCGCGCGCACTGCTCAGGGGGCAGACGCGCAGCTGGCGACCAGCAGGCCAGCACGCGTGTGGGCAAGGGAGACTGCGCGCGCGACAGCCTGCCGTAGCGCCAGGCCGTGCGGCCTGCTGCCAACCAGGCGCGCGCGCACGCAGGGAAGGGCCTGCGCTCGTGCGCCCGGCCAGGCAGCGCCTGCACACGCAGGGGTGACAGGCTGAGCCTGCTGCCCTGCGCACACGCCGGCAGGCTGCTGCAGGAGGCGGCGGCCGACTGCCGGTGCAGCTAGTGTTTTACCCTATTTTTTTTATTATTTGTTTTTCAGTTTTAATTTTTTTAATTAATTCTGAAAATTCGTTTTTTTGTTCAATTTTGCCTAATTTTTTAAGACATTATTTTGGGAAGTAAAGTATATTGGATTTGGTCCCGAGGATATTTTACTTAGAAATAATGAGGAAAGGTTTTCCTAAAAACGAGAAAAATATTATTACCAACGATTGTGCTGTATTTTCACACGTTACGCACTTATTTATTTATTTTTCCATCTTGAATAATTATGATTGGATATCATGAATTATTGGTGTGTTGTAATTATGATTAGATCATATGATTGTGTGTGTTGAATGGAAATGGATGATCACGAGCCCTAGACCGATTGTATGGTTTAATTTCCTGTTGGGCCTGTGTGCCTCTTTTACTGCTTTCTCCTTCTCTCTTTCTAGTTGCCTTGGAATAATAAGGCATTCTATCTCCCTCCTTATGTACTCCCCCCAGATTTTCGCTGGGGTTTCTATTTTTAATATGTAATGAGAGTAGAATAGGAGTGAGGTTTTAATTTTTTATGTAATTGATGGAGAAGAAGGAAGGTCCACATGGAGAGCCCAGACTGGAGGTTCCAAGGCGTTTCCATGAAGAGAAGAAAGAGAAAAGAGACCAAGGCCCATCAGAATGATGATTGGGTTACTACTTAATGTAATAGTATAGGACCAACCCTAGATTGACCATAGATCCACTGCGGGCTCAGTGGATTGCATAGGATTCGGGCTCGTGATCATCCAACAGGGGCGTGCTAGGCTTTAATTTTGCATGTAGTTATTATGATGGATGAATGGCGTTTTATTTATCATATAACTGGTGTGGATGCATTTATTTTACGCATTATGGATGAATGTGTAGATGTTTTATATTCCTAGATCTTGGTCATTTACTATCTCACATTGGTTGGACGAATGTTTAAATATTAGACCCTAGTCAAAATGGACATGAACTCTAGGAGTTTGTCCATGCCTTCCAATCCATGGCATGGTGAGGAAGTTGATTTAGGTTAATAGCGTGGTCTCACGAGTCGTGGCACGTTATTGTACTTAAAAGAAGCTGCACTGTGTCATGAACGAAAAACAGACTGCTGTTACCTGTCTCACGAGTCGTGGGGGTAGCAGTGGTCTGTGGCTCGGTCGATTGGGTTGGGTCTAACGCCCGATTAACATGATTCGCTTGGAGTCCTCGGGATCATGTGAAAAGGTGAGGCAATAATCTTGGGAATCTCGTGGAACGAGAATGGTATGGTATACCTCCCACAGGATCTTTTCCATGCGAATCGTAAAAGCGGGGTATGGAAAGGATCGCTGTGGATGCCAAGCCCACTAGGAAAGGGTTTCCCAAAAATCACGTTTGAGAGTACCGTGTTTTCGTAGAAATAGTGGGAGCATTAAATGACTAAAGACCATGCATTTAATTTTTATCAAACCACCGTCTTTTATATTCTGCTGATCGCGAACTCTGTTTTAAATGTAGATTTAAAATGTCTAAGAACCCACTTTCAATCATTCCTGAGACAAACAAATTCAGTGGAACCAATTACAACGACTGGTTTGCGTAACCTCAGGATAGTCCTGGATTATGAGAACCAAGGCTACGTCATGGACGAGCCTCTCCCTAAGACCTTACTGGAAGGATCCACGCCGGAAGAACGTGAGACGTTCGAGACTTGGCATAAGGATAACTAGAAGGTCCGTAGCGTCATACTTGCTTCAATGATGAATGAGATTCAGAAGCAATATGAAAGGCTAGACGATGTCCCTTCCATTATGGCTCGCCTTAAGGATTGCTATGCAGTCCCGGGACCGGCATACTAGGTATGTCGCGACCAAGGCGTTCTTTGGAACCAAAATGACAGAAGGATCCTCTGTACAAGAGCACGAGGTTAAAATGCTTACTCTGGTGGAAAAGCTCGAGGACTTAAAGGCAGGTCTCAGTAATGAAACGTACATAGATGTAATCCTGCAGTCACTCCCACCCTCCTTCGACCAATTTATCATCAACTACAACATGAACACACTTGAGAAGGGCATTCATGAGTTGATTAATATGTTGGTGCAATACGAGGCAAAGACTAAGAAGTCCACGCCTTCGGTATTATTTGGAGGTGCTTCGACTTCCAAGACGAAAGGCAAAGGTGCCGGACGTTGGAAAAAGAAGAAAGGGAAGGGAAAGGCCGTCAAAGTAGCTACGAACACTAAGAGTGTTGCCATTGCCAAAGATGGGAAAGGCAAAGGAAAGGGAAAGAATGTCTCCAAGCAACAGTCGAAGGCATATGACATATGTATCAATTGTCGTGACAAAGGGCATTGGAAGAGAGAGTGCCCCAAACTCTTCTCGAACCAAGGTAATTTTTGTGATTGAGGTTAATATGGTCACTAATTTCTGCCTCTTGGGTATTAGATACCGGCTGTGGAGCTCACATTTGCAATGACTTGCAGATGCTGAAAAGAAGCAGAAAACTGGTAGCGGGGACATGATCCTAAAGCTTGGGAATAGCAAGGCCATCTCGGCAGAAGCAGTAGGATCCGCCACTCTAGTGATTAGTGATAGTATTAGCATAGAATTAGAGCAAGTTTATTTTGTACCTAGTATGATTAAAAACATCATTTCCTTTCTATTGTTGGACAATAGTGGTTATGAGTTTAGAATCAATAAAAATTGCTTTTATTTGATGAGGTGCAGAATTGCTCATCTGCTTGGTACATTAAATAACTGGCTCTATATCTTGCAACAAACGAACATCGTTCTTAACACTCAACACAAACGTAAATTAGATAATAACGGGAACGCACGATTGTGTCACGCTAGGCTAGGTCACATATCCCAAGATAGGATGAAAAGGTTGGTAGACTCAAAGAACCTAGAGGTAGGGGACTTAAGTGAGCTACCAACTTGTGAATCTTGTCTAAAAGGGAAAATGACCAAGAAGCCCTTTGTAGGACAAAGCAGGCTTGCCACAGGTCTGTGGACTTGGTCCATACAGATGTATGTGGACCACTAAAGACGCAGGCCCGAGGTGGGTTTCTCCTACTTTCATAACCTTTACCGATGATCATTCAGGGTATGGTTATGTTTACCTAATGAGGTACAAGTCTGAAGCTCTTGAGAGGTTTAAAGAATTCAGACTTGAAGTGGGAGAACCAGACCAACTGCAAAATTAAAGTCCTACGGTCAGACCGAGCGGTGAATACCTTAGTACCGAGTTCCTAGATTATCTAAAAGAACATGGTATAATATCAGAATGGACACCTCCATGAACACCACAATTAAATGGCGTTCTGAAAGGAGGAATCGAACCCTGTTGGACATGGTTCGGTCCATGATGAGTTTTACCAAATTGCCCTTATCCTTTTGGGCTATGCACTAGAAACGGCGGCCAAGTTGCTGAATTTTGCGCCTACCAGTGCATTGACCCAAACGCCATATGAGATATGGCACGGCAAGCCTGAATCCTATAACTACTTGAAAGTGTGGGGTAGCCCCGCATACGTCAAGAGGTTAGTGGGAGATAAGCTAGAATCCAGGTGTAGCTTATGCAGGTTCGTTGGATACCCTAAAAAAACTGCGGGTTATTACTTCTATGACCCTTGGTGTTAGAATAGGTGACCATGTAAGCCAATTTTGGCGGGTATATGTAACCTATGTCTAGACAATTATAGGTGTTTTGATAAATTATTAATGAATAAAGAAGTGAATTTTCATTTGGCATTACTTTGTTTGTGTTCACTTGCACCTATTTATCCATATCTGTTCACTACGCAAACAGAGCCCACGGACTGAGATTCGATTTCGGGGACTGGGACTACGCTTGGAGGTAGGTCCATGAAATCAGTCTTTCCCGATTCAGTCCGGAAATCTCCAAGTCAAGGAATCCCGAAAATGGG